>JAQYXR010000028.1:0-378313 GCA_030545055.2 Neoaliturus tenellus | reverse complement strand
CTAACTGCACATCTCATACCGTCCCAAAGTAAAACAGGCTGTAGGTGATGTCATCCCACGTGGCGCTGCCATGAGCCATATAAGGTGCTACACTCTAGTGGAGAGAAAGCAAACTAGGTACAGCAATAACACGTGCTACACTCTGGTAGGGAAGTGGCAAAGCGCTCTGGTGACAATATCATATAATAAATTATGATGCTAGCTCAACGATCTGATGGTCTAGTGTTTAGCAATGTGGTACACCATCTAAGGGGGTTCAATGCTCCAAACATACACTTCATTTTTCCCATCTATTCACATGGTCAAAAATATAAGTTAGGTTACCACATAGTCAAGGTTATCACCAAGCAGCAGCCATCAACGCAATACAACGTGATCAATTGGCAGCCATCTTAATCACATAACCCAAAATTGGTGTAAAAACGGGGACATGGTCGCAGCCATTTTAATCAAGTGACAAAATTGGCTGGAAAACGGACAGAAGTCACCTTGATCACGCCACAAAAATTGGCACAGGGTAAGAAGAGGGTTACATTTCTACCAGCAAGGGTTACCAATCACCTGATAGATAAAAACTTAAAGTATCACATCAACTAAACAATAAAATGTAAAGTTCACAAGAATGGGGGCTCAATCCCCAAATGTGTTATTTTTTAAACATTATTAGTAGTTAATGGTTTGTAATAGTTGTGGTGTCAGGAGTTGGAATAAAGTAGCTGTCTAATATTTGTGCATTAATTTCAGCCCAGACACCAAGGAAAAACTATTCTTTCCCATCTCAAAAACAAGGGAGGGGGTATTATACAATTGAACGATACTTAATTAGATTTACCTAATTAAAAGTCTGTCTTGTATAATACTTAACCTGGGGGTAGTAAAGAAACACTCGGGCATTCCCAAACCGTGAACTAGAGGGTGCACAATGGTTGTATTATTAATTAATATCATCTTAAACCTCTAGTTATGTTAATTTCCAAGATATCAATATTAACATTTTGCTCCTTCATTTTTTTAAATGCACCACGCATTACATCAATAGGCCAACATAACATATATACATATACCAAGTTTAAAGTTAATCGAGCCAGCCATTCCTAAGATATAAAATTAAACTTTTTTGCGCCTTCAATTTTTTGATACCTCCTGCCATGCATTTTTAGACACTAATTACTTGTATACATATACCAAGTATAAAGACAATCGGCCCAGCCGTTCCTAAGATATAAAATTTCAAAGTTTTGCCCCTTCATTTTTCTGAATGCAACCCGCAACATTTTGGTTAATTTATTAATTATGGGTACCCACCCATTGGGAACACCTACACTACGTAGTAGGTGGTTTTTTGAGGTCCTCAGACCCCTAGGACACACCGTTTTCGAGATATTAGCAGTCTTTTAGTTTTTAAGCCAAGATTTTTCACATTTTTAGGTATTATACACTTTATATAGTATAATATAGGTTATATACTTTATATAGTATAACACTTCATTATATCTACTATATAACCATCCAGATGTTCTCTTTTACAGCATAACATAGCATTGATTTTTACACGTGGCATATCGTTGCCAAAAGTGAGGTTATGTACTCCATCTAGAGCACGTGGGTGATTACGTCATCCCACGTGGCGGTTTATTAAACACGTGGGGTCTAGCCGCCATCGCTGTTCTCTGATTGGTCGGTGAGCGTGGCCTGGGAGGGGGTGGGATGAAATGCTGCTCTCTGATTGGTCGGTGGGCGGGGCCTAGGGGGAGGGGTGGGGATGAAATGCTGCGTTCTGATTGGTGGGCTATCCTACCGGGACTTCTACTAACTCCCATATTCTAATCTCCCATACTTCCTCTCCCCCTCCATCATCTTGGAGACTCTCTACGGTCCCCGATCCCTTCCTGTAAATACTTAACACACCGTCGGTCTTCTCAACCGACCAATACCCAAATGCGTGGAAGTACATCCCTAACATTCACCCCCACCCCTTCTCTTCGACCTCCCGGGGGTTCTCCGACACCTCTCCCTTGCATCTGCACTCTTCTCTAGTGGCACCGGCATGACACTGATCTGTTATGGGGTTCTTGCAGCCGGAGTACCATGCCAACTCCCGCCCGTGCAGGGTTCCCGTGGGTTCCGAGACCATCTATAGCGAACCCGAAGACTTCCGGACGCCCAGTGAGGACAGCGGCCTGGGTCTCGGCCCATCCGAGTTAGGGCCCGGGCGTAGGTGAGCCTTCCGTCCTTTTTATCATCCTTTATATTCACATTTGAGTTTTTTACAAACACTTTCTTTTCTTTTCTTTCCCTGGTGTCTGCTGCCCATTCCCTCTTCCTTTCTGGCTCAGCAGGATATAGTCGGGTTTAGGATAAGACGGGTTTTGTGCCCAGCATACGTTTAAAGGTTACTTCAGTCAGTCATCCTTTCCGAGGTTTGTATTTTTCTGCAATTTTTCTATATCACTCAAGAATTTATCAATAAATTGCTTTCAATTTACTACGTTTGATCTTCATTATTCAAACTATCCTGTGATACAAACTTAAGTGTGCGATAAAGTGAAACTTCGATGGAATCTAGTTCTCAGCTATAAACGTCTATTCATTATTACTTATTTGATATTATTTGTATATGGCTATAAGGAAATTTTTCTATAGCAATAAGCGTTGTAGGTTGACTATCTCTCAATCTGTCGTGTCAATATATCTATTATCTCTTATATCCCTCTTAAGACACCAAAGATATCTAGCTAATAGGAATTGACACTGTAGAGTCATTTTGATACTTTGTGTAGCTTAGTTACTGTTAAAGACTAGCTGATTAGTTGTAACTCACGATACCTTACTCTACGTCTAGTCATCTCAAGTCTGATTCTTCACTATCTCTTCAAAATCGTTTGTTTATGAAACATCTAAAATATCTTATATGTTTTGTTGTTGTATCTATTGTTGTTTCGTGTTGTGTTACAGTTTGACAAATGATAGTTTCTTATTGCTTTTCTCATAGCAAATTCCTCTCAACTTAAGAGATAGGTTTTAATAACAAACGTCTGTCACTGCCATTTTCGTCTTCGTTTCATCTTATCAAGAAGTTTCGTTGTGCCCAAATCTCTCAATCTTAAATATCCAAATAATTTTTCATTGTTGTCATGGTTGTTTTACATATTGTTACCCATTATTTTCCTTTGCCCACAAGAGCCAAGCTTCCTCTTCCTCGTTCATTTTCTTTACTTTTTATAGTTATGGTCTTAGTATTTAGTTTTGACAGATCAATAAGAATTCATTTTTATTAGTAGATCAATGTAAGTAGTCATTAGTTCAACAAATGAATAAATCGTCTGATGTTTAAATAGAGTAACCAATAAATGTATTAGGTACTTTTACTTGGATACGGTTTACGTTTACTACATGTCCTACAAAACAGATTAAGTTAGTTTTTTAATAACTTTTTTCATTTTATCATACTGCAGTATTTTAATTTTTACATCTAGGTTTAGGAAAACAATTTTAACTAAAAAACCGCTACTAGATATCAGTTATAATTTGATTCTAAGTAACCATAAACGGATTTGAACCTTCAAATGAACAAATTAACATACTCCAAATAAATCTGCTTCTGGTAGTTTGACATACTGATTGCTACAATAAATACCTATATACAATACATAAATATACTGTATTGACGATGGTCCATACAACGCCTTTAATTCTAAATTATATAGAACCTCAATTGACACTGTCAAAAATGGAAAAAAAATTAAATTCTCCTTAATTTTTGAATCTTGAATCATTTTATTAATTATTTTCATAAAACTTATATATAGACTCATTTTTAAAAGTAAACTAGGTAATCAGAGTTATAATTGTATGCATTGCTGTTCAAAAAACGTGTCAATTATTTTTATTCTATTATCAATGAAGTTAGTATATTCACTTTAAAACAAAGTATTAATTCATATCAAATATTTGAAGATTTTATATCCAGGCTTATTATGTAAGTTTCTATCTATGAGCATCACGTGCATAGGTCGCTATTCCCAGTTGGTTAACCATGTGAGTATTGATATGTTATTTAAGATCGTATTTCATTAGAGGCTTAAAGAAAGTTGCCAATCAAAGTTTGGAAGTTGGCTGGTGAAGTCTCAGAATACAAACCTCTCTCGCTATTTCTCCAGAGGGAATCTGTCGATTTGTCTTCCAACTTGATTACAACATTCAAACAACTCTGACTTCAAATCTGAGATTTTCATCTCCTCATTCGGCGTAAGAACTGTAAAATTTTTTCGATATAACAGTCTATTTCAATATTGTAGTATACCAAAGTTTATTACAAATAAGGAAATAACAATTTTTTATCTTTTTTTGTAAATGTGAGAAAATGTGCCACGTGAACGATAAAACCTGAGAATAAATTGGGCGATTGTTCAGCTGTTTTATTGTTTATAGAGTTCATTGTTGCACTCAATTGTAGTTTGGTTAATGCCATTTTGAGTATAGAAACCTTAGATCATCAGTGGCATTTGTCCATCGTGTTATTGTAAATCCAAATGTATATTTTAGATTTATTTGCAATAATGAACAATAATGAATCGCCATTTATCGGTCAAAAAATAAATAAAAATTTGACTTTGTTAAGTAAATATACATTAATTAGTAAAACAAATACACGACGTTTCAAGATCTGGAATTTGATCCAGTCTTTAGGTGGAAGAAATACCTAGAACATAACAAAGTTTGTACACCACGTGAACCTGGAGAAGTCTTTAGCCAACATCAAAACAGAAAAGGCAGTCACAAAAGTAAATAAAATACGAATAAATGTACAAAGCTTAAACAGAAAACTTTGAAAGCAGTCAAAAACAAAGCACAAAAAATAAATTGAAAAATACACTGCACGCCAATTTGGAGACAGCACTCGGAAGCCAACCACACACCAGCAATGCCAGGAAAATGCTTTTTACTAAATTTGTTATGTTCTAGGTATTTCTTCCACCTGAAGTTGGGATAATATTCCAGATCCCGAAACCTCGTAAATTCTTTTCACTAATCAGCATTGCAAGGTGTCAGCATTAATTTACTAAACAATAACATAAACTCACCATCACCTACAATGAACTTTAAACAAAGAAGTAAATACACAGTTTGATGTACAAGTATACTAACTAATTATGCCGAAAGATTAATTTATGCATTCTGTCTTCTGTCTTTACTGTCCAGTGACATTATAATTAACAGGTCAGCAAAAGATTTAAAGCTTATGGGGATCCTGATGTTTAGGGGTATGTTCGTCCGCAAGGCTAGTTACCCCCATGGCAGAGTAGTATTAACAACGTAACTTGGGTCAGTTAGGTAGAGCTTGTATTGTCAAAGTTATTACTAGCTGGGCTATCTCTAGTTTGTTCATTTGTGCTAAATGTTGCTTTACCACCTTTTCTTTGAAATCCATACCCCTTTACTTCAAAGAAAAAGAAAATGGGTTTTAAAAACCATTATAAATATTTTCACCCATACATGACCGAAGTTTTCCATCGGCAAACATCTGGTAAACATGTTTTTTTTATATTTTTTATGAAAACAATATAATTTCCCTCTCCATACATAAAAATATGCCTGTATTGTAATATATGTCATTCTTCCTTAAAACTACAGTTTAAAATCATTTAACAACTTCGAAATTCCAATATTCCGCTGAAAGTGACAGATTTATTACCAAAATAATTATTTTTCTGAAATTTTGGTACAGATAAAGTTAATAATTAATTATGTTGTGTGAATTATAAGTAGTCACCAAGCACTCCTTTCACCCTACCATGACATATTATATGTGACATTTAAAGGTCGCTCATATTCAATATGCATCTCTTGAGGTTTGTCATATAATTTGATGACCATGTAAAATCATTTTACAGTAATTCCAACAGTAATACATACAATATTATCTTATAGATTTTCTTTGCATTCAACGAATCAATATAAAGTACATCAGAAAGATTTCTGCATTAAGTAATTTTACGAAAATAATCATAACTCCCATTAAATGATTAGAGAATCAGGTTGTTGGTTTTCATTAATTTATGTTACATCCTAAAAACGAATCTTTAATCTCACTTCCTTGTAACTTGTATGAATATCTTTGAAACTGTATAAATATCATTAGTAATGATAGACTGAAATGTAGATTTCTTGGCTTCCCAGACATTCTGATGACAAAGCTCTCGGTAGATCAAAGACCACTTCCTTTCAAATGCAAAACCTCTCCGAACTAGCCCCTCTCTTAAATCTCCCCAAGAAAATTCATTATGTTCTTCACCTCGTTCTACACCATGTTCCACCTCGTATCTACAATTAAGATCTGTATGTCTGTTTTAAAACTGCTGTGTTTTAACCTGATATTTATTATTACTTAATCATCTAAAACGCAGTGAAAGTAAGATCGGCAAGCCTATAGATGATACAAAAATATTTTGTTATAATGCGATTAAAACACGTTTTTAAATTTATATTCCAAACTCTTACCTTTATTTTTCCTATTCTTTACCTTTTTTATATCGAACTGAGATGCTATTAACATGATAAAAGTGAAAAAAACATTGATAAAAATAACATTGACGTAATTAAGATAAAAGAACAATATTTAGTTTTCTTCCTCTTTTAGGAAAACATCAAATAATAATTAATTTTATTGGATTGATCATTGCTCCAGTTTGTTACTGCTTCTTTAAATAGTATCAGACTGTCTTGGCGCAAATTACAATCCCTTCAATTTTCCCAAATTAATTAAAAATCCTTTAATTAGTGGATTTTAATATTATACTTTGTTTACTTTGTCTCGTCAACATCGACAACTTCCTTTACTACAAAGTTATAGATAACTTCGTGTAAAATATTTGATTTTTTAGCCTGGTTGTTTCCTAAAGTATGTTTGTACTTACGGATTATTATAGTACATCAAATGGTAGGCTAAACAAAAGTAGCCTAAATATAACAAACTTCTCCTTGAGTTCTGTGTCTTTTATTGTAAAGTAACTTTTTCTCGCGGCTTCGCTCGCGTTACTCGCTCTACGTTTAACTCGTTCGCTACGCTCCCTTGTGGTCACGCTCATCTTATATATGTAATCGCTGGAATACCTCAAATTGGAATTTTCATTGAATTTGTTTCTTAGCAACCAATAAAAAAATAAAATAATTTTTTGATTTGTATAACATTTTTTCTACAAAAAGCATCCTGTGTTACTTCTGATGCCTCCAAGAATTTGTGTACGTAGGTTCATGATGATCGGTTAAGTGGTTTTCGCATGAAAGTCTAAAAAAATTAAAAGTTGACATTCATAAAGTTGACATTCATATTTATAATATTAGTATGATCGTATTGCAATATATCATACCGAAGTTAACAATAACAACATGCATTTTCATTTTAGTAATAGGCTACACCAGAGCTTCCTTCATAACAATCGTCCTTTGGATTTGGAGAACAAATTGCTGAATTACGGTGTTTTAACAGCAATAACTCTATTATGAAATTCCCTTAATTAGTTCTCACATTTTAGTAATACCTATTACAAAAATCTTGCATTCCATCTTCATTATGATTGATACTGCAAGAAAGTCAACTTTAAATAAGCAATATGCATAACCAGTTTAGTTACACTAGCGCTTCCTTCATCAAAATGGTCCGTTCGATTTGGAGAATGAGTTGCGAATTACCTTGTAGTTACAGGGTTAGGCAAAAGTCTGGACACCCCCAGTTAACTTTTTAACGCGTCGCAGCAGGAAAACCAAACCCGGCACATGTTTACTGCCCAAAAAACTGCATTTTTTCATTTAAGTCACAACTTTTTACCGGTCCCCAAAATGGGGTATTTTGAGGGCATCCACAAATTTTCTGTTGTAAAACCCTATCGAGTGACAAGTTAAAAAAAGTATAAACTCCTCATTTTGAACAGTTAACCCAGAGAAATTAAATGGGGCAAACCGGAGGTCGATATCTCACCCCTAACTAAAACGACAGCCATTTTAAAATGGGAGTTTAGCTGTGGGGCTACTGAACCTGCTGGATTTCTTAAATAGTAAAATAGCTATTTAAGAATTAATTAAGAATTTTTTGAATCATTTGAGGATATAGCCTACTACTGTAGTAGAAATTAACTAGTAGGTTCAATTCTAACAATTCTTATTCCTAAAATAGATATTTTCCGATTTAATTTTAACGAATGTCAATCAACCTATCTCAAATTTTAAAATGGCTGTAGTTTTTGTTAGGGATGAGAAATTGACCTCCGATTTGTTCCATTTAATTTCTCTTGATAAACCGTTTAAAGTGAGGGGTCACTCGTTAGGGGTTTCCATTTGAAAATTTGGAACTGCCTCCAAAATACCCTATTTTTGGCGCCGAGAAAAATTGTGACTTTGATAAAAATGTGCAGTTTTTATGCTGTAAACATGTTTAAAGTTTGTTTTTCCTACTCCAACGCGTTAAAAAGTTAACTGGGGGTGTCCAGTCTTTTGCCTAACCCTGTATTTATAGTTTTCAAACTTTTAGCGAATTTCCCTATAGGGAATACGCTATTACGGTAGTAGTCACGGTAAGACCTAAGCCCGGGACCACTTTACTTTTTCATTTTGAGGTCCCCAGAAGCCAAAAACACCGTTCGTTCATTTTCATATGTATGTATATATATATCTATATATATATGTATGTATCTATATATCTATATATCTATGTGTCCGTGGTACTGATAACTTTTGAAGGGGACCTCCGATTTTGACGAAATTTCGTATAAAGGTGTAAGACCAGATCTATTTTCATGAGTTCGCGAACCAGCACTGTCGGGTTATGGGAACTAAGTTTTATGGGGTTTGAAAGGGGTAAAAAAATGGGTTTTTGGCATTTTTGGACCTCAATTTTAAAAATTAATCAATTTTAACTGAAACCATTTAAAAGAGCTTAAAAAACAAACAATTTGGTATTTTGAATTTTTATCTTAGCATAACTGGTTACGGGGAAAATCCAAAAATATGTTTTCCATGTTATCCTTATGGGAAATCAAGAAAACCCTAAAACTAGCTTATTTATTGAAATAATCAAATTTGGTATGTACATTATCGAGTTAGGGTTTAACTTATACTTGCTTACAAAACCCATATGGCGGCAAACCTACATACTCACCCCATAGGTATGGGGGATATAACAAATTGCCATAGCCTGATAGAATTTTGTGTTTACATTCACCAAATTATTGATTAACTTAGATTTTCTAACAACACCCCATGGCAGCAAACCTACATACTCGATCCTATGGTGTTTTTATGGGAAAAGTAAATAATCTGATTTCATTGGAAATTCGCTGAGTACGCAGGTCTGCTGCGACGGGGGTATTTTGTTTTATTTTGTTAGATGAAACTTTTTTATTTCTCCGATTGGAGAGCCGTTGGGAGCATTCGTACTGTTTTGTTAACTTAATTGCGCGTTACAACGTCTGCATTTAACCTTTTTGAGAATCTCACATCTCAAACATACTTTTTTTCTTTATGCAGTACCCTCCTGAAGACGTAGGGCGACCATTTGGTTCCACAAAATGCCGTGAGCGAGACTGTGTTCATTTATTGGCAGCTTTCGATTTACTGTACGTTCTCGCTCTACATGTAGGCGAGAGATTTTAAATTTAGGTAGGCCTACTAAACCGCTCAGAATCGTCCCCGGGTCATTTTAGTGACGGAAGCTCTACCCCGTAGGTGTATAGTATGTAGCATAGTCTGTATCTCTCCAGCATGCACCCCCGGGACACTGTATGCCGAGACTGCCCCGGCAACCAGCAGCGGTGGTCGCCGTCCTTCCTCAACAAGAGGACGTCCGACCTGGCGCTGTCCAACGACGAGGACTACGACCCGGGCCACCAGGTAACGTCGGACCAGTGTTGCCACACGTTTAAATTACAATTATGGTACCGGTGTGGAAAAGTTATCGTACTTTCGTGTGAAATTATCGTAATCTATACTTATTTAATTCGCTAAGTTCTTTTTGAGTTGAGAACTCCTACAATTTTCAACCGATTTTGAAGTTGTTGGTCGTTGGAACAACTTGGTCTGTAGTTGTTTCTGCCAAAAACTGATTAGAATCGGACTGAAAATAAATTGGTGGTGCTCTCCACCATTGAACTCTCAAAATTTCCAATTTAAATAACATTGGGATTGAATAAAGCATTTTAAACATCTGTTAATAGTCAGTTGTAAATACGTGTTGTTTTGGTCATTAAAAGAGATTCACAATATTGGATTGATCGGATGTCATTGATTTTGAGCTAAAAGTAACATTTGTATCGTATTGCTCGATTTTCGAGCAACACGTTTAGTATTTGCTATTATCGAATAAAGTAACAATGTCACTGAACATTATTTCTTGATAAAAATATGGAAAATTGCCACTGACACCCCCATCACATATCAATCGTCATATTTTAAAGCAAAAGTGGAATAAAAGCCATCTTGTCATTAAAAACCACTTAGCAACAGTGTTGCCAAACCGTACAAAAATCTGTCAATATAATTGGGACTGCAATATTGTGTTAGGTCTTCTAAAATTCAACTCATACCAACAAGAACTTGATCGTATCCGATGGTGAAATTATCATGAAAATACGATATTCATCGTGCGTCTTGGAACACTGATCCGGAGTCCAGGGAGGATGCAGAGAGCTCTTGGATTTTATAGTGTTGTTATAGTATGAATTGTAAAACGCTGTAATTATTAAAACTCGTAATGCAACATACTTTTCCTACTTAAAAAAGCACCGCATCCATATTTTTCATTCAAAATTTGACTCTAATATTTCAGACATTTTTAGAATGGACCTTAAAGTAAGCCTATTTTGACTAATATAAACATCAACACACCGTAAAATAAACATTACTGAGTTTTTCAAGTCATTATGTTAGGTGTAGTCATTATGTATCGAATGCAGAACAGCCGTAAGCTGATACCACAACCAGAAATTTTGACAGTATCTTGTTTTTTCCTCTCTCTTTTTTAGTTTGAACTAATTGGCTCGTTCTATCAGATTGGGATCATTAGTAGCTACGACGCTATTGATTGTATTACTATGACAAATCATGCACTGCATAACAGACGTCTCTATGTCAATTATATCCATCACTGTATAAAGTAAAAATAAGGTTTAACGTTGATTGTGAATTTTTTTGCATACAAATTAAATAGCATAAAAACTTAAAACGATGAATTTCTTTGCCGATTAAAAACTTTAAAAATAGTGTCTGTGCAAAATTTTAGAAGGTTAATCGGAATGGTTATTCACATTTCAGAAAAAAATTAAATTACCCTACTTGTAAATTAAGGAAAACTATAAATATAACTAGATAAGAGCTCTTTGTAAACCCCCAAATTATTTTGAAAGGTATTTAGGAAACAAATATTGTGTTACCTCTTTGTGTGTGAAAAACCCTTAGTGTAGAAATAGATTTACTATGTAGTAAAACAGTTTGTAAGTAGGCTATTATGTGAGTTTCTTCTTAAAGAAAAATAATAATAAGTAACAATAGATGTAACACATCATAAAATAGTCTGCTTGGTGATATAGTTTATAGCTATAATGAAAACTATGCAATAACTCAGGGCAAAGGAGAGAATGAACAAATACCGTGACCGAATACAATATCTCCTGCCCTAGTGCCTTGTGAAATTTGTAGCCAACTGTAGTGGAGCTGTGTCCATCAACTTTAGCTTTTAATGAACATTTTCCACTATAACTATCATGTTATTGATTTACATTTAATATTTTAATCTACTTTTGGTAAGTGTTTTATGATGACTGAAAACTGTGTCAGGAACAAGTTTATTCGTAGTTGTACTAAAATTATTGAGGTTGAATGTCACAAAGCAAACTTTTGTTTCCTCTTTATTCCAGTTTTGAATTTGGTCACTTGCCAGTAAGGAGAGCAAAATTTATATTTGTATTAGTTTTTTGTAATTATTTAAAACTTTATTTGTGGGAATCTGTAGTTGGAATAGAAATACATTAAAAAATTTATAAAATATTCTAAAACTCCACTTTAAGTATGTTTTGATATATTATAATAAGATATACTATCGAAACAAACTCAATAGTCCGTGGCTTTTGTACAACAATAGTATGATATTATAGCATGTTAAGACTAGTAAAAAGTTTTTACTGAACAACGTAGAATACAAAACTTATAAAATCACTTTATTAAGGTTTGTTTTAAAGTAAAAGTACACTTTGTGTTGTGTCGTGGTTTGTTGCATGTCATTCTGCTATGAAATTATGTGTTGTTTTGAAAACCTGTCGTCCATCCAGGCTTTAAGTAATGGTTTATTCCTTGATTCCACTAATTAGGATGACATATTATAACTTAAAATTGAGTATCATATTCAAAACAAACAAAAAATTGTTGTCAGACTTTAATTTTAAAGTTTTGTCTTTAATCTACGGTAATGTTGCAATAGGCCGCTTTTTATATTGTCTTTTTACAGGCTACGTAATATTTATGGTACAAAATCTATTCAGTAAACAAACTTATGTTAAAGAAATAAGCTCAACAAAATTCACATTTTTGTTTAATTCTGTTTATTTTAAGTTTAATTTTCTTCCCTCTGCCGCTTTTCTTACCTCTTAAGCTGATAAAGTGAAGTCTCGTTGTGTTTCAATTTGGTCCGGATTCGGTTTCATTATTTTAATTAATTACCATAAATACCTCCACCTTTGCTTGAGACCAGGAACTGGATAAGCTGCGTCATTTTTTACTATCACTATAAAAAAAAAAATATTTACATAATTAATTTAGGCCTACAGATAACTTTCGTGGATGGAAAATTTAGTTAACGTTCATGGCGGTGAGCAAGGAGGACTTAGAAAACATCCTCTAGGTAGTCAGTCAAAGAATAATAGGACTTAGTCTTGAGAAAAGCCTTTACTTCACTTACGAACTTGCTGCCGTCTAGGGTCTTGAAGTGATCTGGGAGTTTATTGTAGAGCTTTAGGGCCATGGTTGGAAAAGAGTCCTTAGTCTTGCTAAGGCTGCAGAAGGCGATGTCTATATACCGGGACTTTGTCACTTATATTACCGGGAAATACAAAAAAGGGTTTTATTTCATGACGAATAAAATCTATAACTTGAGTCACGTCGTAAGTGACGTCTTGACGGCTCCTGAGAGTCCTACTTTGGACAATATTTTGAACGTAGATCTGCCTGGGCTGAGTTTGACGGTTGGCCGGCTGCAGGCCGGATGGACGGCAGGGACCCCGGGTGTTAGAGATAGCGGTAGGATAGTCGGAGGTACAGTGGTGCTGTGATGCTGTTCAACAGGACTACGGTGAGCTGGGCCACGATGAGCTGGGTAGACGTCACCACACGGCGCTCAGCACCAGTGTCAAGGCGCTCAATCAGCCCTACGACGACGCCAACATGGTGAGTAACCCCCCCTGGATGTGTCACCCTTTAACGTAGAGGACATTCTGACATTCTGACAGTCTGACATTCTATAACTATAAATACGACTTCTTATTACTCTGGTGGTCCATCGCTCCACCATTTCGTCTGCAAAATCCCATAAATCCGAATTCCCACAACCCCGAAATCTCATAAATCCGACCTTTCATACTTCCGTCTTCCCGTTACTCCGACTCTCATTACTCCAAATCCCATTACATCCGAGTTCCCATACATCCCAAATTTTGTAACTCCGACATTCTACAGATCCGATGTTCCAAAACTCTACAATTGAATAAACTAAAAAAACGCAATATTTTCAATACTGCAGAGTAAAGTGGGATTTTTCGCCTCTGACACTTAAGAAGGGTAAGGACAAAACGGTGGAGAATAAAAGCGGCTAGGGCTATACCAACTCCGATAAATGTCAAACTTGAATTTTAGCGCATTTAGTGTTGAGAAAAAGGAATACAGAATGAACGAATAGAAAGTAAAGATCGGTCCGTGTTCTTGTAATTTAATTTTTCTCTTATCGTAATATAAGAATCATAAATTGAGTTTTACACAGGATATTTTTTTAATGAACCCTAACTTCTGCTAAACAATTAATCAAGCCTAGATTTCTTGACCAAGAAAACTGTTGGTAGCTGTGGAATAAATGGTATTATCCACTGTACTGTACCATCCACCCTAATAATACACAGAGATCTAAAAAATGTAAATGGTGCGATGACGATATATGTTTATTTTACACCCGTTTCCCCCTATTTTCCTTAGTAACAATGTAAAAGATATTTTTTACTTCACTTTGAAACTTTAAATGTAAACGTTTGGCAACTTATTTTATCAACTCACTGCGAAAAACCAGAAAGAGCAAACTGGTTACTTAGGAAACGAAGGGTTGGCGTAAGCAAAAGGCATCATGTACTCGATTCGCTAAATCAATATGAAGTCACCAATTCAAACTTGTTAAAACATCATCAATTCACTGCAATTCCCCTCCTGGCAAATAAAACTAAAATATTCGTACCTCAAGTCATAAACTTCAGACTTCTAAAAACGTTTTATTACTTTGATTCATTATATATTCAAACCTTTCTAAACTTAGTCTGAAATCTCATTTCAGATTGATCTTTTTTCTGATATTCTTTTTTCCATGTCGGAGTTGCGAATATCAATGCAAAATCAACATCGTATGAATAAAATTGATTTGAATCATCTTGTCATATTATTAATCTACAAAGTCTTTGGGATGTTACTCTTTTTTTCCTTATGGTCATATTTTGAAACAGTGGTCATCCATTACTTATTATAGTTAATTAGTTTAGGACAATAATAAGGGATCCAACGTGCTCTATCCTTTTGAGGGACACTAAAGGCCATGCAACACAAAATATAATCGGCATATGTACGAAAATGTATAATCGGGTATTTTGATTATGAAATAAAATTACCTAGTCCAATCACTGGTTATCAAAAGACGACATGTTTCGTTCCTTGTCCATAGTATGCAACTACCACATATTCCAATGTATTATTACATTGTAGTTTGTCAAATGATTCAATAAAAAGCTGTCCCAGTAACTAAAACTACAAGTTGTCGTAATGATAAAATTAATAAAACTGAATAAAACTGATTAAAATTGTACTTGGGCTGGCCAGCACCTCACTCTTATCACAAACTAGATAATACTCAAGTACAATATATAAGTACCAAGTACAGTTCTAATCAGTTTTATTCAGCTTTATTAATATTTTCATTATGACAACTTTTAGTTTTAGTGACTGGGACAACTTTTTATTAAATCATTTGAAAAACCACATTGTAATAATGCATTGGAATATGTAGTAGTTGCATACTATGGACCTATGAAGTTCTAAGGAACGAAACATGTCGTCTTTTGATAACCAGTGATTGTACAAGGTAATTTTATTTCATTTTAATACATTCCAATCCAGGGTCCCAATGAATACTATATCTTGGGTATTTTGTTCAAACAAAAGCTCGTACAATGTTCATAACCATTATGGGAAATAATTCGAAGCTCTTTTTGGTTTTAAAATATTAGCATTAGTTTTTCTCTTAGTTATTGCTCTAAGTACATTCGTAAACTTTGTAGGATTGAGCTTTTATATAAAATAAAAAAATAACAAACTTTAACTATCAAATGATTTATAAAAAATATTAAAAATTCAAAGACGGAGCATATATATTACGTTGTAACGTTTTATTTCCTATTAATTTTAGTCTATTGTTACTCTACTATACTGTATTTTAATGTATACAGGGTGTTCGGAAAAAACGTTTCAGGAATTCAGGAGGTTATTGCCCACATCAAAATAAGCAAAAAAATTCCTATAAACATATGTCTTAAAATGCTTCGTTAACCCGCTAGCCGCCATTTTGTTTTTTACACTAAATAATTTTTATTTCTGTAATGGATCATTGTATCAAGTTAATATTTAGCATGAACCTTCATCATAGTAATACCCATTTTCAAGAAAAAAATTATTTTTTTCCAATGTGAATTTTCAAAATGGCGGCCATTTAAAATTTTTAAACTAAAATATCTCAAAACCGGTAAATTTTATAAAAATTTTACTAGACACAAAAAAGTAGACAAATTTAATTATCTAACCATTGGTACCAAGTTTGTAAGGATCTGACAACAAATAACAGAGTTATTGATATTTTTCAATTAAAATTACCTTAATTTGCATTAATTACAATGCAAAATCAATGTTTTTATGCATAAAAATCTCGATAACTCTGTTATTTGTTGTCATATCCTTACAAACTTGGTACTAATGGTTAGATAATTAAATTTTTCAACTTTTCTGTGTCTAATAAAATTTTTATAAAATTTACCGGTTTTGAGATATTTTAGTTTAAAAATTTTAAATGGCTGCCATTTTGAAAATACACATTGGAAAAAAATAACTTTTTTCTTGAAAATGGGTATTGCTGTGATGAAGGTTCATGCCAAATATTAACTTAATACAATAATCCATTACGGAAATAAAAATTATTTAGTGTAAAAAACAAAATGGCGGCTAGCGGGTTAACGAAGCATTTTAGAACATATGTTTATATGAGCTTTTTTGCTTATTTTGGTGTGGGCAATGACCTCCTGAATTCCTGAAACGTTTTTTGCGAACACCCTGTATAATTAGTCTACCTGACTATAAGTAACATAAATTCTTAACCTACATAACAGTCGGATACGTTACTCAACAGGTTTAATATAAGAAACGTACTTACTCGTTAGTTGTGTTTAATATAATTCCAAGCCATCCCGCGTAGTCGAATTTATTCTATCATAAATTGTTTATACTACACAGTGTTTTCATACATGAATTAACATGGTTCATGGTTTTAACATTAAATAAAAATAAAACCATTCATAGATAATGTGTCAACCATTAATAGCACTATGCAGACATTTAATCTATTGTCAAGTTCGGTCTATTCGCTGTGCAGAATGTTCCATGTAACCAATGACACTGCCTCATTTTCTTTAAACTGTCTTTAAATTATCAACATCACGTGTCGTCTAAGACTATTGTTTTCCCCATACCCCTCCCCTACACGAAAAATCAAACAGAGTCAAATCCGGGCTTTTCAGAAACCAAAATATTGTGTCACCTCGACCCTCCATCTTTGCCCAAACTTTTTGTTAAAAATTATTGTAAAAGTTTGACAGCTTAAATTTCCTGCAGGAAAAACTGACGGGTTCTTTTATGAAAACTTACGAACCAAGCGGAGCGACGCAAAGCCTTTCGCCGTTCTATACAGCCCAGCAATATCCAGACAGAACTGTAGAGGTGGTTGTCTCATAACAAAAGAAGGCGTCTATCGCAACGTTCCAATCCTTATTTTTCATGAATATCTTGTTATTACAATATCATTCTTTGGGTCTATCTAATTTATTTAATAACTGAAATAATTTATTTAATTACTAATTTTAGATCAACAATTTTGCTATCAAACACCATTCAACAATAATTCTGAACTACTATTTCTTAAAATAATAATTACTAATATCAGCTGTAATAATATACACAATTCTTTTATGACGATATATAAAGTGCCTTTTCAACAAATACTTTGTCTAAACTCATAATTTAACAAATCGTATAGATTTTATCAAACTGTTAAGGCCTTTAAAAGAAAAATTATACCTATTCCAAAGCTTAACAAATTAACAAAAAGGTATCAATCAGGCAAAATAATTTACTTCAAAATTGAGCTTTGATTGGAGATAACATAAGCTTTGATATTTCAAAATTACAGATTCATTTAATTGTACTCTTCAAAATCGAAATGGCGGGTACATGTCTGTGGCTGTTTGTTGAGCCACTTTTCTGGCAGTAGATTATTATTTCCTGAGAGTCTTTCTTTTTAAGTTCTGTTTAGGTTTTTAACCCTCATAGACCCACTCAATTAACCTATCTGTAAGCCATCACAGTGAGTTATTAAGACACGAGGAAGTTCCGTGACTAAGGTCATTAGCGAATCTCTCTTCCTTTAAAGATTAAGAAAACGGTCTTCCGCGTTTTAATTTATCTGTGTCGATACAAAAATAACTTAATTAATTTGGGGTGCATTTTATATGTCGTACTCGTATTTATGAAAAAATTATATAATAC
Source organism: Neoaliturus tenellus (assembly GCA_030545055.2). NCBI lineage: Eukaryota > Metazoa > Arthropoda > Insecta > Hemiptera > Cicadellidae > Neoaliturus > Neoaliturus tenellus. The sequence goes on along the minus strand of JAQYXR010000028.1, from coordinate 360,214 downwards.
TGCTGTGAGATTTTTACTGTGAAACTCTGAAGATATATCTACTGGACAAGTAGCCATCAGTGCGAGTTTGATTTTATCGTGGCCGCAATTCAAAGAAACTTTTTCCTACCATATTTAACATTTTGTTCATTGTTGTATCTAGTAAAAAGGAAAGCTGTATTGATAAACCTGTATTAATTTCTCAAATATCTCTAATTTTAACACTTTTCAATCATAACTAAATTACAAGTTTTATTAAAAAGGTTTTTGCTCTACTAGCCAATTGCAGTAGTAGCCTAACTTATTTCTAGCAGCGACTTTTTATAACAATTGTAACCTTTCGATTGCTTAGGATGTTTCGCCAATTTTCTATCGTGATTCGTTCCTTAACCTGAAGATCTTCAATTAGCAGCTCTTACAAGAAATCCTGCGATTGATATTTCAATTGAGATTTATACTTTGAAATTTCTACAAACTTAAGGCTATTTTAAACCAAGTTTGAATGAAAAATTATTGAAAGTTGAGTGTAGACTGAAGCGGCAAGACTCCGGTTTTAAGAGGGTGATTTTCTTGGTCTGCATTATTGATCTACATTAATTTATTACACTCCCTCTTAACTTATCCATCCAATTGTTTAGGGAAGACAAATTGCTCTTTCCTATAGATATTGTTGTTGAAAAAGGTCCAACCGTGAACCTCAAATGTTTAGAACTATCTTTCTTGGTACATATTGAGAATCATGATTTAAAAGCACTGTATCGGTAAACAAGTACAAGTGAATTAGCGTTTGTTACACCCAATGAGGCCAATTTAGACAAGTCATATCCTCGGATGGAAATTAAGATTCCCCCTAACGTGCGATGGGGGCCCCGGCCGATGACTCGGTCTTGACCTTTTGTCTGAAGATCCGTTAGAATATAATTACAAGTGTCTCCTTGAAGTTTCTGCGTTTGTTAGAACACTTTTATTCACTAACTCCTCTTCATTTTAACCTTACACGCTCGTTTTTTAAGGATATAAACCTAAAAATTGTTAAACTTAATTCACGTGCACAACACCGCTGAATACAAAACAATAAAGAAGACAACATCTTATGGACACAATGGTTAAGGAATTATCGGTCGACGTAATAGGGCATCCACCATCATGAGAGCGCACACGAGACAAAAACCTATTAAGTCAGTTTACATTCTAACTTTCTTGCAGATAATCACCAACAAAAATTATCTCTCGCCCATGCACGGCCATACTAATCATACATTACCCATGACAGTTTCCATTACTGGATCTATTCTAACAATTAATTAATGAAGGAACACTTTCTTCCTCCGCATACTTTAGTGCTCATTTTGAATCCCAAGTACTGTAAAAACAAAATAATAGAATACCGGGATACCATTTCGATGTTAATAACTCGAAAAGCATGGTTTATTTTAAACATACGATTGAATAAAAAATATCTATAGCGTTAAAAGTTTGAAAGCCTTAACGATAAACGTATTTAATGACAAAATTATGATTCTCCTTGAAAAAAGCTTTCCGATGAGATCCAATAAGCTAGGTATGTATTAGTTTAAGGGATGTTATTAACAACGGACACAATATTAAAGAAGTGTTATATCTCCCCTCTCTAGCACTATGTTTATATTCCGCTCGCGCTATCTCCCTGTGTAGTGCCCTATTTCGGTTTACAGAGCTCCCTGTGCAAAAAAAAAAGAAAAAAAGATTGCCAATTTTTATCATACGGGATGTGACCTTCTCTATTTATTATTATATTTTTTTATTCAATGGCCAAATGTATGCTATGTTTACTTCATGGAATAAACCTACTGAATTGGTTTCTATGATTTCCATTCAAACAAGAAAAATAATATAAAATTGAATCTATTTACTTATTACTTTATTAGTTTTTACCCTTTGAGAGCTCATTTAGACAGTTCCCATTAGGAAACGCTTTTAGTAGGAACTGTTTGGACGTTATGTGCAAGTTCTGTGCCATTCCTATGTTCGGACTCCAATCTCGATTTATAAAATCTCAGTTCCATTTGTAGCTGACAGTTCAATTTTCACATATACGGAGAATGGCACCAATGTGCTCAAGTTGTGTTCACCTTAATAAGATGTCACTAGATATCAAGTCCACTGAAATTGCTTTTGAGTTGTGTTTAAAAATTTAAATAAGAATGTTTAAATGTATTAATAAAAATATTATACTACAACGGTTAAAAAAAAACCGAATGAAAAGTTGTAGTTACAGTAATATTGGAAATTTATTAATACCCAACATTTTAGTTTATACTTTTATTGTAATAGCAATATAATAACAATAAAATAGTATTAATATTAATAAACTAAACAGTCTTAAAGCTATAAGGAGGTTTTTACAACAGTAAATTACTAAACCTAATGTAATACAATATAAGAATGATTATTAGACTTTTTACAATAAAGCATAAATTATTTAAAACACCCTTTAAATATTTTTCCAAGCAAAATTATTTTATACATTTTTCCTCTATTTAACTTGTTTATACTAATTCATCAGAAACAAAAGATTTGATATACACATTGTCAAATACTATTAAAATTAGTAAAATTTCATTAAAAAAAAAAAAAAAAAAAAAAAAAAAAAAAAAAAAAAAAAAAAAAAAAAAAAAAACAGAATAACTTCTATAACAAGCTGCATTCAAATTAATAATGAAAGAATGTATTTATGTCGACGTAATGCAAGTGGTGAAAGGATTTTAATTTTTTATATACAGAGAAATTTTATTATAGTCAAATATTTATTAAATAAAATCCTTGACAAAATGGGTTATCGTAAAATTGTTCTATAAACCAAGAAAAGTCTATAGTTATTCTCCATATTTTAGTATAAGATGTATAATTTGTTATTTGAATCACAAATATTACAATTTTTAATACTCATCCTAAATTCAGTTTTTTTATTAATAATTAAATGAAATGAATACACAATCACAATCAACTCTAAACTATACAAATATTTCAACTTTAGAAAAATTGTGGTACAGGTTACAAGACAGTAGAAAGTTTCATCCCATTATGATGGCTGGGAAAACGTAATTACGAGACTTTAAAAAGAGAGACAAGACTTGCATTTGAATTCCACCCCCTCCCTCGGTGTTGTAGCACATCCCTTGAGCGGTTGAGTACTTGGCATTACACAGTTTTCTCTATAAAACCACGTTATAAATTAATGGCGGACGGACGTTTAGAAAAATTTGCTGTGGTGAGGAACAAACTGTAATGATTTAGTTTTGTACTAATAAAATTTACTTTTTAACACATTCATAGAATTGAATCAAATTTAATTATATGCCGAAATGATTATGAAGGTTTGATAAATTATTTTTAAGCGTAACCAGCTTTCAATTGCAGGTAAACCAAATCAGAGAATGATTGATAAAATTTCTCTTTGCTCAAGAAAGCTGAAACTAGCAACTCTTATTATCTAATTAAACCAGGTATTGAGTGACAAAAAGTAACCGTGGCCTTGCCACTCTCCGCTCTCCCTCCTAGAGCTTCTCCTGGATGCCTCTCCGGAGCTCCTCCGTGGCCTTGTCCAGACTTCTCTTGGTCTTCTCCGCCTCCTCGGCGAGGTAGTAGTCCTTGGGGGGTTCTGTGGGGTACCGGAGAACCCCGGTCTGGAACTTGGGCCTGGGTATCCGTACCCTCTTCACCTCCAGAAGCCAGCTCTCCATGGCGCAGGATTCTGGAACAGGAGGGAATGTGATAAGAGAGTTTGAAGATTGGGGGATGGTCGGGCAGCCTAAAACATCCTGTTGAGCTCTTAGCTGGAATTTGAATCTATCGTTATATGCACTAAGAAAATTTAATAGTATCAAAGAGTCAAAATGAAAGTTGGCAGTTGCTTCATGACTTTCTTTGATGATTCCTACAAAGTGTAATAGTTATCTTTCATAATCGTCCTATCCAGTTTCATTCTATTGGTTTCTATTTTTGAATTTAATGCTAAATAATGCACAGGATTATCATTTTAGATTAAATTTTGTTGCGTTTTTACCAGTAAGAGGATTTGATTTTTGTAACCACAACACCAATAGGCAGTAACACTTGATTGGGGTTTAAAGTGGTTTTGACGGACATTTTCAAATGTCAAAAGAGAACTTTGTACACTTCAGACAGTGGCTCCCTATTATTCTTTTAATGATCAAATTGGTAATAGATTAATCATTAGTTATAACACCCCAGTGGCAAGAGGTTTTAACCATATTAGCAAAATTTAAAATAAATTTTTAAGGGAGTCAACTAGCCTTCTCAACTCATTTTCTGACTTATTGCTCAAACTAATCTATCATAATACACTTTAAAAATACCTGAACAAAGTTTTAAAATACAAGTCAAACTAAGTTAGGTTTAAATATATATATAGACTACTAATCTACTATGGAATAATAGGTGACTTTGACTATAAAGGGAGATTGACAATAATATTTTTCCTTGGTTTTAATTGATTAGAAACACTAAAATTACTCAATAGAACCAATAAAATATCTTTCGCAATCTAACGTTCTCACAGACGGAAATTGAAGCGATAACTGTATTTACTATGTCGTAAATTGGATTTCCTATGAAAAGCTAAACCCAGTTCCTTTCCAGAGGCGAGAATATTTGTTTACTCCTATATAAACTCGAGTTTTCCTCTAAATGATTGAAGTATAAAAACATATTTTTCTTCTATAAAGTTTAACATATATATTATATACACTCAATTTACCGTACATACAGAAGTATTTCTGCACAAATTAAATCACTTAGATGAATATTCATAGTTTAATCAATCACCGTTTCTAATTAAACATGGTTTAATTGGAGCAACATATGCTTTCACGAGCAACCAGACTGCAGTGGGTTGGACGGGGGGACGAGTTCTGGTACTTTCTACTTAGGCGTTGCCTTTGCAAATGCATTAAACAGCATCAGCCTATCGGATTCGATTTCAGAGAAACGCAAGTCAGCCCCAGCCGGAGCTGAGGTGGCAGGACCGGTCGGTTTATCCGGACTCCGGTTAACCGGGTGCTCTGTGCTGATGATGAATCGGAAAAAACGATCGGAGTGGCGCATAAAACTTCATACGTACGCTATCAAAAACACATTTTTCAAACAGTTTTTTAAATTGTTTTAAAGACCTTGCTACAAAATAATTTGTACGTTAGTACAAAACCAACATCAAACCATCGTCCGCAGCAGAAGTACCCTCAGTAACGTTGGTACGATTTTTTTCTTCAAAAGGAAACAGCTAAAAGATTGCCTTTGCAGGCACGTGGATTTGGATTTTCAATTTAACTTACCGGTTTGGTTTTCTATTGCGGTTCTGTTCGGTTTCTTCAGAATAGGTCTATATACACTACTTTTTACTAAATATGTACTGAGAACCAAAAATGAAATATTGTGAGTATGACCAGTTTTAACTGATAAAATTTAAAAAAAAAAAATGAAAATTAAAGAACGAAGAAGTGTAGCGAAATTTTAGCAGTGGTGATACTAATTATAGTTTTAAGAAACTTTGCACGTGAAAGTGCCAGTAATTTCTCATATTAATAATATTATATAAAATAAATTGGTTTCTAATATAAGATATTGGTTTTTTTTTCAGAATAGTCTTTCCAATTTATCAATGTACGTGTTTTCTACACGAAATAGATTGAATAAAAATTTTGACTATGGATAGAAAACTAAAATTTTACTGTATTTTCGTTAATATTTCAAATCTTGTACACTAAATCTAAATCGAAATAGTATAGCTCTTTCAAAAAAATTTTAAAAAATTCTGTGAAACCTCAGAACAATATCCATAACAATGTCCATTCGTCACTGCATCCCCCACAACAGGAACACATTTAAACTGATGTGTCAACCTTCATCAATCCAATCCAGTTCAAGTCTCAATCAGACCATTATGAAACCGATCGCCGGCGCGTTTACGAATTACAAAAGCGGTCGCGGCTGTCGGCTCGTCTGACCCCCGTTGGTGTACCCCGGTTTATTAGATGACTTTCACCCATGAGTCACCCGCCCTATACGGCGCGACCACGTGGGCTTTGTCGTAATCTTGATCCGGCTCGAAGGACCAATTTTTCAAACTCTTCATAACCTTTGTCGCTGTCGGATCTAATCGCTGTGATGTCTCTTCGTTTTGTATGTCACAGCGAGGAGAGAAACGTTTCTTGGGTTCATTTTATGTAGTCTCGACTATTTTCAACGTTGTATTATTACTTGGGGGATGCGACCTTTGTTATTTTCTGCATTAAATGCAACATTACAAATTTTGTAACGTTGATTTTATTTTTATATAAAATACTTATATATTACATTGATTTTATTTTTGTATTTTTATAAATAAAAATCTCAATAATTAATACGAAATTTTCAATTCCATAATCGCATGATTGAATAATAATAATTGTTCGTCTTCGTCTAGAAAATTCGAAATTGCATTCAACTGCCTACATTTGTTATAAATTGTGAGTTTTTATTTTATAAATAAACAGTTCTGGTTGTTTATCAAATGATATATTTGTAATTTAACCAATCTCTATAGAGTTCCATTGAAAAAACAAAGTGTTGTGAATAATTATGAAATTGAATTAATAAAATACTTCTTTAGTAAGAAAAACGTTGAAAATACATTGTCCATTATTACAGTGGGCCTACTAAATCAAACCGTGAAAATTTTATCATTCTACATACAAAATCTTTAAACTATGACTAAAGATGTTTGTCTTATTATTAGGCGTATATTATCTGAATTCTTAATATATCGGTAAACATATTATGTTTCAAAAGATCAAATAAACCAGACGAAACTGAACTGAAGACTAAATAATTTTTGTTTGTTACTAAGACAACGCCTGCACCTCAAAGCGGAGAGGGGACACGGAATACAATATTGGAACTAATACGGCCATTAGAGGATGGGGCCAGACAAAGCGACTAGACGGTCAAGGCTGCTAGGCTTCTGTGCCACTTCACTTAGACCATCGGACACCAGAGCGGTTTGGTCTTCACTCACAGCATTTCATCTTCATTTTGGGAATCTTCTCATCCATTAGTGACGGCAAAGACAAAGCGAACGCACGAGTTTCGTCAAGTTCAATTTACTGGTAGTTAAATGAGTCGGTCAATGAGAGGAAATAGGATGGTTTCGATAGATCTTGAATGTCCTTCGCAGTTTTTGTTAATAAGGCAATATTCTAAAGCAAAGAAGCAATAGTGGGAGCTGTAATACGCCAACGACCAAGGTTATGAAGTTTTTTTTCGATCTTGTTGTGTTTCTTGTCTATTTTTCACCGACCTTTACCCGACTTGTGAGTTTTCCCCTTGCCATTTTAAATTGGGCTATAGACTTAGACTATAGTTTTAATATAATAGAAAACTGGTCTGCGTAAAGTTAATGAGATGATTCTTTTATTATTTCCTGCCTGTTTTCAACGATGGCAGTATTCATAATAATTTATACTAGTTCAATTAAAGTAGGAAGCTTTTTAGTTTGTATGGAAAAAATTCAATTATTTCGCATTGACAATATGGTTTATTATGACTAATTCTCATAAAAACTGAGCTTATTCCCATATAACTGATCTTGTATTAAATGTCAGTCACTTTGTATCAAACTACTAAATCGCTCATAATGGAAAACCATCTATTTTTGTATTCAAGGCTGATAAAATGTTTGTTTATTACTCATTATATGGGCTTAAAAATATGGATTATATTCATTTGCTGCACACTTGATGACACTTTTTTACATGGTTCACGTAACGATTTTTTTATAAAGTCTACTAGAGGAGCGTTAGAGAAACGGCACAACGAGCATCGAAAGTTGCTTTTCCTCACCATCGATTCAATTAAGTTTCTATTTCCTCTGGGAGGTGTCATTTCCGCCCGCACCGCCGCAGTCGCCGCTCCATTCGTTTATACTGGTCAAACGCCACCGGAAAAAGGTCACCTCTGTGCCCAAATATTTATTGAATTGGAAAAACACCTTTCATTGAGTATCATTGCAGAAAACACTGTTCGTACTTAAAATCGGGGGTTTTAAGCCATATATAACAAAAAGAGGTAGGCACTAAAACAATACCAATCAAGCGGTAATAGGCGTTTTTTTGTTTTTTTTATGTTCCAAATTAAATATGTCAACTAAGGCATAAATTTGAGCATTAACTAATTCAACAATAAAAATGTCTCTAAATTAAAATCGTTCAATGAACAAATTTTTATTGACAAAAACTCTTAGTTTAAATCAACACGTGTTTCCTGTTCCTAACAAAGGAGAGTTTTAGATCGCAAACGAGGAAAACCTTGAGAGCAAAGTTCGGTTCCAAGTTGTTAGCGCGGCGCCGTGAACCGCAGACCTCAAAGTGACATGTCATGAAGTTCACTCCACTATGCGATTGAATTTCCCCTGGCAACAAAGCAGCTTGTCCTAGGTTTTATTTAAAATTAACTAGCCATCGTATTGCCTTGGCTTCTGTGACGTTTAAACGTCCAGGGATGTAATATCAGTTGATTGAGTTTTTATAGAAACGCTTCCAGACAAAAGTGTATCGTGTTATATTCATTTTTTTCTTTAATTATTAGTTTACATTGAACAGTGTTTGCATGCATGGGCTTCATTGGAAACGTTCAATCGATTCATAAAATTGAATAATTAATCTATACTTATTTAAAACGCTAAAGGTTTTTTATTTTTGTCTTGAGAACTCCTCCTACAATTTTTAACCGATTTTCATGTTTTTGGTGTCGTTGGATAGGGCTTGGCCTGTAGTTGTTTCCGCCAAAAACTTATGAAAATCGGACTGAAAATAAAGGCGCTATCCACCATTGAAATCTAAAGATTTCCTATTTAAATAACATTGGGATTGAATAAAGCATGTTGAACATCTGTTAATAATCAGCTGTAAATACGTGTAGTTTCTGGTGATTAAAGATATTCACAATATTGGATTGGTCGGATGTCATTAATTTAGAGCTAAAAGGAAAATTTTTATTGTATTAAAAAAAAGCTCGATTTCGAGCAACACGTGTACTAGTTGAAGTAATTTGTCTTACTGACAAATACTGTCTTTTTAAACGTGGACAAATATATTCATACTAGTCTACTGACTTGTTGCTCGAAATCGAGCAATTTATTTTGATACAATATTCTGCAAAAGTAACATTGGCTCGAAACCAACAACATCCGACCAATCCAATATTGTAAAAATCAGTAATCAATAAACACTACACGTATTTACAGCTTTATTCAATCACAATGTTATTTCAATGGGAAATTTTGAGATTTCAATGGTGGAAAGCGTTATTATTTTTTGTCCGGTTTTCATCAGTTTGTTGCGGAAACAACTACAGACCTATCCAACGACACAAAAAAACTTGAATATCGGTTGAAAATTGTAGGAGGAGTTCTCAACACAGAAAAAAAACCCCTTAGCGTATATTAAATAAGTATAGATCTTGCTTCCTACGTCCTATAATTTCTATTAATGGGGAAAACTTTTATGAAAAACTCAAATACGACACAGAATTAAATTCATGGCCACATTATATTTCCAAATGATAAATAAAAGAAAAAATGAAATAATACAAAAACCTTATGAAATGTACGTTCTCCTTAAGCCTAAGCAATGTAGTGTCGTTAGTTTCAATTTAGTCCTGTACAACCTAACAGTGTTTGTAAATCTATTTGATAAACCGATTTAATGTTGTTTAAGACCTATCATGTCAAAACTAGTACAATTGACATAATCAACAAATAAAACAACATAATAAATTGTAACAATAAACAAGTTTTGTTTCTATATCTCAAACATGCGGTAGTTTCTCCGCATACTACCGGATAGTTTCTCCGCATATATTTAAAGGAACCCTAACTTTATCACGTAAGTCGTTTTTTGAGATCCTTACTAACAAAAAGCTGTGTTCACAAGGGTTCACATATAATCAAAACGTACCGGATAAGGTAACTTAATAGAGAGTTTTTGCAACGTACGGTAAATTATACGATAAACGCTAAACGCTATTTTTAAGTTGGCAAATTTACGTATATTATAAAGTTACACAGGATAGTTCAACTGTATTAATGGTGTTTAATACTTACTATTGGATCACTTTTCAATGAGCTGATAAAAATGATAGTCATTCACAAGTATACAAAAAAAATACAAGTAGCACAATACAAGTAAAAAGTACAAGTAATACAAGTAGCTTCAAACAGCAAAAGTACCTAAATCCGCCACTATTTAAATAGCGTTTAGCGTTTACCGTATCCATTTACCGTATGTGCAAAAACTCTCTAATCATTTTGTAATGCCATACGACGTGATTTCGAATTCACACGAACCCCGATTCTATGTATTTTCTGTACATCGACCCACACGTTTGGAGAGGAGCGACTGAGGCATCTCACACGACATCTGGCGTGACGAGGCCCAACTAGGCCTAACCTTCGGGACCTTATGTAAGCTAATCACATTAGAACGTAGCGCGCAAACCGAATGAATACCGGTACGGTGAGTGGTGGAATACGCCGGGTTTACAATAAAACTTCTCGTACACACGCAACCGGTGCAGCGCAAAGTGCAAAGCTACGTTTGCAGTGTAATCGTGACATACTTTGTATGAATGTTTCAAAATAACTTTGAAAAGTAATTGAGTGATTCATTTTCGTATTAATAGGCCTTGTGAGAAGTTGTTAGTAACTATTAAAATGTGCGTTATTACATTTTACCATCCTATCCTAACTACACAGGGAAAATGGTTTCAAAGCTTGAAAGTAAAGTTTTACTCTATGCGAGTGATTGGTTTTTTATGTGTGCAACACAAAACTTCTTGCAATTTTAGCTTGTAGTAACTGAATACTGCATATAAATTTAAAAGTAAACTTTAACTATCCTACACAATATTTGATCCACAATTTAAAGTAATTTATTCATTGAAAAAAATAAAAAGGTAAATAAATAAATAGTTGCCACACACACATATTTTAGACTATTCCTATTGTTGAATGGGGTTACTTTCGGAAAATTATTATTATATTTACTAACGTGCAATTTGTTCAGTATAGGCTAATATTATTAGTTGATTTTATTAGACTTCATTTTATCACATTTGGTATAAAAATGCCTTTCTTAATAATTATCTTTGTAAAGATAATCAAATACAAGAAAATACTTGAAGGTCAGATAAGGGAAAAGTCACACAAGTTGGCAGTTTGCTTGTACTGTAACGTACTCGAAAGTCAGACCGAGCGGCGAGAGGTGTAGACATGTATGTTCGTGACCACTCTATACTCTGTGTGCAGGGAAACCATTCTGTTTCCGGCGCATTTCCGAGGCACAGTTTCCTCTTCCGGTTTGCCTCATTTCCACGCCATAACTTGGCACAATTCACGCTTTCGTTACTGGCACAGAGAAAGTACTTTTGACATATTTGTTTAAATTCTAGTTGCTACTAGAATTTAAACAAATATGTCAAACTTCATTTATACCGGTTTTTTCGAAATGTGTAGACATACATTTACAATGAGTAACTTTAATTTATAAGTTTAGCCACCGTCAAAGTTCATGGTAGAAGTTTTTTTATTTCAAGAGTAAGAATTAATATTAAAATAAAAGTAAAAGTGATATTCACTGGAATTCCTAAAATTTGAATTTTTTATTGAATTTGTTTCTTAGCAATCAATAACAATAAATATAGATTTTCAGATTTTTTACAAACTATTGTATGCCCTCTGGGTCAGAGTCCTTTGGACAGATTTGCACCAAACTTCACACAAACCATCCATGAATGATGCTTAATAATGCCTTAAGGTTTCTTTACAATCTGTCGAACGGTTTTGGAGTCCATACAGACATATACTTACTCTTTTATAGATATAAATATATGTTACTGGCGTATTTTTAAAAGCGACCAAGGACTTTATCTTAAAATGTTTGAAACTCCAAAAACTATAAATTCATTACTTTAATGATTTCTCGTTCATTCATACAACTTTTAAGAAGTCAAAATTAAACTTAAAGAGTTAAATTTAATCAGACGTGAATCTCTGAAATAGTCTCACTGGCAGGATTATTTATTTGGTTTTTTTTTTTGTAGTTTACGCTGACAACGCCCACCCACGCCGCGCGTCTATCACTATATCGACGTGACGAGGACACGCTGCATCAACATGCGGACAAAGCATCACTTTCACTTTCGCTTCCAGGAATTTCTCTTTTCTCGGCTGATTAGTAACGAAAGTGCCTCAGGTTCACGACCCTTGGTCTCGGTCGGTCCAACTTGACGAGTTTCGCCCGGGAAAAATTACTGTCCGTGGGACAAGGACATTTGTTTTCGCGAAATTGATAATATTCAAGTAAATCTCCTTTACCGCAATGTTGTCTTCCTAAACAGCACGTAATCTTGAAGAGATTACACCTCAGAGATGAAAAGTTAGACGTTTCTTTCCTTTTACTTGATTGCCTTTAATACCTTACCTTTAATACCTTTAATACCTTTATTGAAATGGCGACCTAACTCAATATAGCAATAACCCTCATATAGCAACTTCAGTAAGCCGTCTGTTCTGTTAGTCGTTTCGGTCTAACGGGTGTAATGTTAGCCTAAAAAAACTGCCTGAAGCATCGAAGCCCAAGTTTAGTGGTTTTCAGAATGATTGTATGTGTCTGGATGTAAACAGAGATAGAGAATGCCCGAATAGACCGATTTTGATGAAATTTGGCATAAGTCCTAATCCACTATGATGCCAGGGTTTTTTTCGTTTTATTTGTTTACTTTTTTAAAGTTAGTTCACCCCCAAAAACTCAAAAATAAGAAAAATCAAAATTTTACAAAAACGCCTTTATTGATTTTTGTTTAGAACTTGTGGTTTTAATAATAAAATAAAGAATAAAATGTAACCACCCATATCCCCGAAAAAAATACGTTCAACAGTTACAGAGCTAAAAGTATGATAAAAAATCAATATTTAAATAAAAAATAATTACAACTTGACACAAAATTTTACGTGTTACCATTAAAACGAGCTCAAAAATTAAATAATACTGTACAATAGTTAAATTATTGCTCTACGCGAAGTGGTTGCGGAAAATATTCAATTTCTCGTTTAGCGGTAAACGCGGTAGGCCTATGTTGGAAAGTCACCGACGAGTGTAGGGTCAATGTACAACGTATCATTGAGTTCCGAATAAGCTCTCCTAAAGTAACAGTCAAATTCTGCTAGCTCTTTATTGATTATTTAATTAACTCAGTAACCTATAAGACAAGCCAAGTTTGGAGTTCCAAAATATTTCACTCTCAACAAAGAAAAGAAAAGTATCACTATATTGGCTGTGTATTAACAGCTTTTTCTTCCAAAATAACCTCAGAGCAACTCAAGCACTATCTCGCCGTGCTAGTGTAATTTTTAGTGTAAACTTCAAAATTGATAACTTCTTAAACGTTCATGCTAAATATAAATAACATATTATTTCTACAGTACTTGCATAATTTCATAATACAATATTACATAACTGTACTCTAATTTAAATAACAAAGTCACCCACTTTTAACCTTACTACCGTACTCCTTGATGACTCACGCTGCCAAGTTAACCTTTTGTCAGAGGTCTTGGCATAGTAGGACGCGTCAGCTGGATTAGGTTAAGGTCCCTCCCACCTCTGAAACTGCCATATGAACCCTGTTCTTTACACAAGAAAGCACTGTCGGCTACAGGAGTGGCGACTAACTAGTAGTAAACTTTCTCTTCGCACGTGATACGCCCACATGGAAACACAAACCATCGCAAGAAGAAAGGACTGTTTTATAAGAAATTAGCAACAGTTTTGCAACAATCTAAAATACATACAACATGCAATAATGCATAATGCAACAATCTAAAATAGCTTAAAATTGTTTATTATATTATTTGTATAGTTTTAATGGAAAGTAATAGGTTTACAAACAAAAACTGCTTTATCACTGTTGTAGAGAGTTAGTTTAGAGTTAAATTCAGGATTGTAGAGGACTAAAGTTTAAACTGCCTTGATAATCAATAGGATTACCAACCTATTGAAGTAGTTTTCTTTTTGCGATTACAGTTTCATGCATACTTTTCGCCCTCCCTCTTACCACCAAACTACCAGAATTGAGTAAACATGCTAACAACTCAGTTGAACTTTTAATATTGTTACTTCAGAAAAGCTATACAAATCTGTGGTTATTTGTATTAAATCTCAGATCACCTTCCACGAACTGTCTCTTATGTCACACTTGATCTCTCTGCTATTTTGTTACTGCTAGAGTCTGTTGCTTTGCCATGTTTTACCCGATTTGGAAACTGAGTTTTGCGTGTTTCAGTTATTTCCCCTACTCGGCCGGTATCAGTTAGGTCTCCCTACAGCTTCGCATCTGGTGAGACTTTAGCTTCTTAACCCATTTTTCCTCTTAGAGCGAATTTTTATTAATTTTTGTAGCCGTTTATTTCAACAGAAGCCGTAGAGATTTTTATTTATTTTCTTACTACGACACACGACTAAAATCAAACACACATTTTGCTTCACTGCATGCAAAATAGTATTTTGTCTAACAATTTAAAAGATGGTTCCAAAGTGCGTTTAACCATGTACAATATTTTGTTCAATTTTAGGTGAAACGTCGGACAGACAGGACAGGTATGATTAGCTTTGTACATAGACGCTTTGGTATTGGTGCAGGTAATTGTATTTTATAAATTATTTATGCCTGTATTTTGAACAAAAGTATATCTCATGATTTATTTAATAAATTTATATATTATATTATGATTTTTACATTATATTATTGTTTCGAAATCAGTATAGTACCAACATTTTTGTGACGTCTTTACTGTTTGTCATACAAGTTGTCACCAAAAACTCCTAGTCAAAACAGTTATGGTATTTTATGTTATAAGTGTTTTATTAAATCCAAAGTTCCCCATACAAAATAGGATCAGGATGAATGTTGCCTTTTTATTTTTAAAAGTCTTGCTAATTAAATAAATATAATTATGTACAGAGAAATTTAAAATTTAATGAAATGTTAATAAATAACTACCGACATAATGACCTACTAGAGTTAAAAGGAGAATTATACTTGTCTTCTAATTTTATTTGTTTCTTTTATTGCAATATTAGTCTAATTGAGTGCAAATTGTTTCTAAATCCATTGAGGGTTATCTCTGTGAATTTGCTCAGTCAAACGAAAACATTCCATAAGTGTAAAATACTTTGAAGGATTCTAATCGGATTTGTACCCGAATCACGGACTGTCGAGATATCTTTAGTCCCCTCTCCCCCTCCGCTTCAAAACCATCGGCACTGCTAAAGGCCTATTTTGCCAGACGCGTCTCGTGCGTCTGACGCTCCGCGATGATCGTTCCGCGTCAATCGCTGCCCTCTGCTTTACATTGTTTCAGGTTAGTCTATTTTGCCAGACGCGTCTATCGCGTCAGCCGCCAGCGTCTGTAACTGAGCCGCTAGCGTCTGACGCGGCCCTCTGCTCCTAGAGCAGACGGAGACGCAGTCGCTCGCGATTATTAGTGGAAGAAAGACGTGTTTTCAATTGTTGACTTCTAGTTCAAGTTGTAGTTGTAGTTTCTAGACCCAGTTTTTAAAGTTTGGTGATATGTCGCAAAAGTGGTGTTTTAGCAGTGAAGAAGATGACAAATTAATCGAAGCCGTTTCAGCGCAACTTGGCCTCATCGGAACGTAATAATAATAATAATAATAATAATCTTTATTTGCAGAAGGACAATGTACAATTGCATTGCAAACGTCAACAGACATAATAAAACATAGGCTGCCAAGAGAGACAAGAACAATCAGTCCAAATTTTCATTTTCACTTTTTTTCAAAATTTCAAATTTTCACTTTTGCACAGCACACTTTTCATTAGTACCGAAATTCCATTCGCGGTAACAACTAAAATTTTTGTTTTCCCAGCGACTAATAATGAACTCCCCGACCGAGTACAGAACGTTTGACACCAAAAGGCTCTTCAATCGAGTTTTAAATTGATTTTGATTTTGCGCATGTTTAACGCCTTCGGGGAGCTTGTTTAGAATTTTGATTCCAAACTGAGAAGGCAAATGCTCAAAAGCCACAGTTCTGTGTTGTTGAACTCTAAGATTGGCCCTGCCCCTCGTAAAGTGAGAGTGGATGTCACCGTTTTGAACGAGTGAGCATTTGTATTTACAGTAGACAGCCACTTCAAAAATGTAGAGGCAGGGCAGCGTTAGTATTCCAAGCTCCCTAAAGGCGTCTCTACATGATTCCCTGGGTTTTAATTTTGAAATGATTCTTACTGCCTTTTTCTGCAATCGAAAGACCCTCTCAAGTCTGTGATTTGTGCAGCCACCCCAGACACATATTCCATAAGAAATATGGGGGTAGATAAGGCCAATAAGGCCAAAATAGGCCATGAGCAGTACTTAGGAGTGGTGTCGGTGGTTAACGTAGGTGTTTTTCTATTTTGAAATATCCCTCTTCAGACCTATTTAAAAACATAGCACGCACTTCTTCCCAAAGCTCACACAGCATTTCTAAAATTTGTTCATCGTCTACCTCCTCCGCTAGTAAATACTTCACTATTTGTCTTTTAATACCGGTACTCATTTCAACACCACCGACACCACTCCTTTCGCCACCAAAGACAACCACTCACTGACCTAATAATCGCAACGAATAGACGCGTCTGGCAAAATAGCCCCCAGCGATCGACGCTGAGCGATCATCGCTCTAGCGATCATCGCGGAGCGTCAGACGCACGAGACGCGTCTGGCAAAATAGGCCTTAACCCGTTCCTTTCTTTACACTCTGTCAACTTTTAATTGATTCTTCTCAGGGCATTTCAAGCCAAAGGTTTGATTATTTTGAACCATGACATTGGAAAATTACTTGGTAAAATGGCTTTTGCCTCATAAGTGAATTATTTATGCCTAATTTTATGTTCGTTCTTTAACACAGTAAATGCAAATGCATAAACACTTAAATAAAACAGTTAGTCAGTAAAACACGTTACAGGATTTTAATATTTTTACGGCCATTGTGGCGATTTAAATTCCGCTGCAATAACTTAAGATTTTGCAGTACCCACCATTTTAGAAATTTATTCCCTTAGTACTAGCGTTAAATTTAAAATGTCCGCCACGCCTTTAATAACGGTCGAAACCTATTCATCTTTCACTCATTTTAAAGGAAAATTTAATACCTAGGGCACTATAAAATCAAAATGTTTATATTATTGATTGTTTCATTCATAAACAACAAAGTATTCCCAACATTTTTGTTCGAAAATGGGCACGATTTAATCGTTTAAACTCATAAATCGCTCTTTAATAGTGGTTATTATTTCAAGTCAACTAGATATTCAAATCCTTTAAATTGACATAAAATATGAATCCTTTTCGACCCATATTAGGCGTAGCGGATGTTTCAAATTTAACATTAGTCTTCATTACTAAAAGTCTAATTATTACTAAAAAAGGGGTATACGCAATTTTTCAGCCTAAGTCATTCAAAAAAATTTAAAGAATCGTTTATAATCCTTTAACATTTCTTACAATGTCAAATTATTATACAAAGTATCAGGTATAGGATTAGGTAACAAGTTTATATTGAAGAAAAATTAGTTCCATTTGAGTAAGGTCTCTGTTAACTTGAATAAAAAAAAATTAATTTTCTTTAATTTTATTCTTCAGCCTTATAAACTTTATTTCCAAACATTCAGTACCATTTTCACTTTGTTCCCTATCTATAAAAAGCCTCAACCGTCCAATAGTGCAAGACAATCTGTGCTTTTGATGAGCGAGTCAGCTAATTATTAGCAACCTCAGCTAAACATCTGTCCAAACACTGACAAAAGCGACGCTACGCGGCGGTTACTGTAACCACAACAATAACCATTGCTACACCGGACTACCATTGTTGCAACGGTGCGGTTGCTTGTTGCTGCTGTTGCTACATATCTTGGCCAATGGGACCAGGCAAGGTCGGTACACGAGTACACGCGGGAAATGAGAACTGCGAGCGGTGCCAGCATCATAATCACAGGAGCGTGAAAAACTCCACTAGAAAATCATTCGGCGAGAATATAATAATGCAATAGTTTGTCATACAAGAGAGTGGTGGCACGTTGTTACTTCTTTACAAACATTTTTGGTCAATATTACATGATTAGCAAAAAGACGGGGTATATTTAACACATTAGGGTGATCGTGGCACAACAAAATGTTATGAGATTCTTGAAGTTTTAAAATTATACAGTCACTCACAGTTATGACCACTCTCATCTAGAGCCTTGAAGTTCAGTTTGAACTACGCAACTATCCAGCTATGTATGGTAGAACTGAGAGCGAACGTGAAATTCATATTTAACTGTAAACTTAAAAAAGTATCTTATAGCATTCTCATTATGTATTTGATACTGTGCTCAGTGTACCGAAATAGAATTATAATTTGGATTTCATCCAAAATTATTTTTTACGTCTTTAACGAGCAAACACATTACAAAGCCTAAGTTTGGAATGGATAATTTCATTTTTCTCGTACATATTAGGGTCACAAGATCTGAACAGAAAAATTCGTTTTTAATTATTCAGCAACAAGGAAGCCGGTTGTTCGGCCACTTCTAATATAATTTC
Source organism: Neoaliturus tenellus (assembly GCA_030545055.2). Lineage (NCBI taxonomy): Eukaryota > Metazoa > Arthropoda > Insecta > Hemiptera > Cicadellidae > Neoaliturus > Neoaliturus tenellus. Next base: position 341,556 of record JAQYXR010000028.1, on the reverse strand, counting down.
GAGAAATTGCGCGGAACGTTGAGGAGACCACCGTGACGTAGCTGCTCCACATCCAGCGAGCGCCCCAGTGACCGCCGCGCCGGGCGCTCTCACCGAGGCCACATTGGATCAGCTGTTACACCGGATCAGCTGATAGACTGGATCAGCTGTTACACAGGATCAGGTGTTAGACTGAATAAGCTGATAGACTGGATCAGCTGTTACACCGGATCAGCTGATAGACTGGATCAGCTGTTACACCGGATCAGCTGATAGACTGGATCAGCTGTTACACCGGATCAGCTGATAGACTGGATCAGCTGTTACACAGGATCAGGTGTTAGACTGAATAAGCTGATAGACTGGATCAGCTGTTACACCGGATCAGCTGATAGACTGGATCAGCTGTTACACCGGATCAGCTGTTACACAGGATCAGCTGTTACACAGGATCAGCTGTTTCACCGGATCAGCTGTTACACCGGATCAGGTGTTACACCGGACCAGCTGATAGACTGAGTCAGCTGATAAACGATCATCTGATAGACTGGATCAGCTTTTAGACTGGATTATCTATTAGACTGGATCAGGTGTTACACAGGATTAGCTATCAGAATAAATCAGCTATGGACAGCATCAGCTATGTCAGACGGACATGCATCAGCTAATAGACTGGATACTGGCTTATGTTTAGATTGGATTAGCTGATGTTAGACTGGATGAACTGTGAGACTGGATGTTAGGTATAAGACTGCGTTAGATCATACACAAAAAATATAAGTAAGAAAGGGAGAAAAAAACACAAAAAATCAGGATGCAAACAACACCTTACAACAAGGCCTTTCAAAAGATTTATTAACGTCTATAATTAACTCGAGCTAATTAACCACGAGTGTAAAAAACTATAGTGTGTGAAAAACTATAGTCTACCTTTGTGTAAGGGTGCGAGGAGTGAAATGAGCTGATTACCACATATTGTTTAAGACTTTATGTTAAAAAAGTTTTGAAAATAAATACCACTGGGCTTTTGTGATGTAATGATTGAAAAGGGACAACAATGAATTGTGAACAAAAGTAAAGTGGCCGACCCGAAAGAAAAATGAACTAAAATAATTTACTGTATAAAAATATTGTGATATCGGTAGACAGTTCTTCTGGGCAGGAGCGAGGTCTGCTATCGTATAGGATTGTAGGCATACTGTTTAGCTACCGCTTGAAGTTTAACATTCGAGCAGAGTGGTGGACAAATATTACTTCGTCTCATTTATTTCCTGTAAACATTCCTATACATTTCTTTGCAAATTTTCCTTTTTTCCTTTTTTTGCGAGTAGTAGACAAATCGATACAATAGACATAGCTTCTGTTTTATTAGATGTTCGTCTTAAGTATTTATTGTAAAAATTCCTATACCCTATTTCCTTTTTTTAATCGTAGATTTACTGTTTTTGAAGTGTGTTCCAAATCACTTAACTACAGATCTATCAGGAAGTATAGGAGCCGTCAGTGATTAAAAACCAACTCAGAAAAACTTTACAACTCTTGCCACAAACACAAACAGTGTTTTACGAGTATTAAGTGAAATTTCCAACCGAGCGCACTTATTAAATAACGTAGCTAACCTACTATGCAAGTAGACGCCGATAATTTAGAAAGTTCCGTCATGGGTTACATATCTCGCGAAACTTAAGCTATAGCCTACTATAGATAATATGGCGGTCACTTTTCTATCTCGTTATATCTCGGTTAGTTACCTTGCACCAGCGGCACATAGAGTCTACTCTCCCCTGTTTTCCATGCAGTAGGCTCTCGATAACTCGAACCACTAAAACCCCAATAATTCGAAATTTTTTGTCTCGAATCGTATTTTGAAATCACTTGGAAAAACTTGTCTGAGTTGTAAAATAAATTATGGTTAGTTACAAATTATTTTACTTTTATTTTTTAACTCGATGAAATTCACAACTCGGTTCCTTTTTGGATAAATTCCAACTTTACCTCCACATATCGAAGCTTGCCTTTGTATCTCGAAGTTTATTTAGGGCCTCTGTAAGAGGTTCTATCTAGTTGGTGACAAATCCAGTCCAGCGTCTGCCTGCAGTCACAATAATGTAATGTAGGTTATCCTTTTAAGTTTAATTTAATCACTACCACTGTCGCAGCAGACCTGCGTAGCATACTTAGTGAATTTGCAACGGAATAAGGATGTGGGTTTGCTGCCAAGTTTGTGTTGTACGCAAATAAAATCCCTTCCCAGTACAAATTCATTGAAAATTGGTTCAAGTTACGGTATTTTTTCATTTTTCCCAAAAACCACATGGGGGTGAGTATGTAGGTTTGCTGCCATATTGGTTTTGTAAGCAAATATAAGTTAAACCCTAACTAGTGAACTTTTACCAAGTTATGTCAACAAATATGCGAGATACAGGATTTTGTTGCTTCCCGATAAGAATAACATGGGAAACGTATTTTTTTATTTTCTCTTTAACCTGTTTAGCCTAGTTTAAAATTAAAAATACTAAATTGTTTGATTGAATACTCTTTTAAATTGTTTATGTTAAAAACTACTAATTTTGCAATTTGAGATCCAAATGCCAAAATCTTATTGTTGACCACTTTGAAACACCATAAAACCCGGTCCCCATAACCCGAATTTGCTGATGCGCGAAGTCGTGAGAATAGACCTATTCTTACACCATCATACCAAATTTCATTAAAATTGGAGGTGCCCTCAAGAATTATACAGTACCACAGACATTGTATTAAATTATCGAATGGTGTTTTTTATTTATTTATTTATTTATTTATTATTATTATTATTATTTTGCCTTTAAGGACCTTAAAATGAAAAAGTAATATGGTCCCGGACTTCGGTCTTAACCCAGGCTACTACCGTAATAGCGTATTCCCTGTAGGGAGATCCGCTAAAAACTACTCTGTATTTTGAACTGGCAAGATGCGACTGTATGACTTGGTTGATGGCACAACCTTTTTGTATTACATTTTACATCCACACTCTAGTAGAATTGAACGGTTTTTACAAGAACCGATTTCTTCCTTCAATCATCAATCATTTCGACACATCGATGAATCTTGGTTACGCATCTCACGTCACCCAAGGCAGGATATGAATCTCAGGATGTAAATTGCTTTCGCTGTAGAAGGGTCGGTGGTTCAGACCACACGAACCGCGCGGCTCGTGGCGCGGTGGCTTTCAGATGCAAATTATGGCCAATAAAAGCCGCGATCGCCGATAGCGATTTGTGGCGGGAGTGAAGGAAACGGCAACAGCTGGACAACAGTTAGGCGACAGCTGATCGCGGAACAGCTGACGAACGCGACCAGCTGAGATTTCTACAGGTGGCCACCGCGTCGTCGTCCGGAAGAGCTTGGTTTTTGTGGCCCACGTTTTTTTTACATACACCGATCTACACCTCATTGGTTTATGTTTATTATATCCTTTAAGCTTTTAACTTTTGATTGATACGAGAAAAAACAACTTGTACAAAATAGTAAATCGAAGGATTTACATTATAAATTAGTTAGAAACTAATTAACTGACGGAATGAAAAGTATAACTGTTTGATCCGCAACTCCAATTTAAACCTAATAATTAGCATTTTTGTCCAACCTGACCAGTGGATATGTTCCGTTTTCGAAGAACCCCAAACCGTGGATTTTGCTGTTGAGCCAATTAATTTTTATAACTGTTTTATCTCACACACGTGCGAACTAAAAGTAATATCAAACACAAATTTACACGAGGTAAAAACTTTATAATACTAAATCTTAACGACTATATTCCAAATAGTCATTTGTATAGAACAATGCAAGGCACAAGTTATATTAGGATTTAATACAGTGCAATTATGAATTAAAACGAGTAAAAATCTCTTCCACTTCAGCAAATACTCCGGTATTTTTACATTTAAGCCGTAACTGATGTCAATTTGAGACTCCTTACTTAACTAGGTAATTGACATTCCAGGGCAGAACTCTGCTGGTCGGGATTAAAGGGAATCTCGACCCAACTTTGCCAATTACAGGGAGCCAGCTCGAGCCATCTTGACTCGCGACCGAATACTTTTCAACAATTGTTCCACTCTCTAATGATTATGATTGCAATTTTAGACGCCTAAGCAAACTCTATTTTTTGTGTTAATTTGTTCACAACCTTTCTTCTGAAATTGCGGAGGTTAATAAAATTGTGTGAAGTTTCTTGTTGACAACCCTTTTGTGAACATTATTAAGTTATTTAGCGTAGTAAAAATTGTTATCCTGTTTCATCGTATCTAATTATCAACATTTGAGAAATATCGTAATACCATTAACTATGTACACTACCGTGAGTAGACTTCTCATAGCCGGCGCACCGAAACTGCGATCCTAGTTTTAATCCTCAAAAGGGTTCGCTAATCCCACAACCGAAACTGCGATCCTGGCACAGCGGCCTATCAGCAGGTAGCGGAAGGTCCAGCGGGGATTCCAGCGTCCGGTGTGAACTAATGGCTCTAGAATTTTTCGCCGTCCGACGTGTCGCTCAAGTCACTTTTCAACTAATGCCAATGAACTGGGACTTTCAAGTTGTACTAAACTCGCACATACCACCCCCTTAAGAGTCATCTTCACCCCGGGGCCAGTAGCCCATTGTTGCGCAGTCGGCAATGTTAATCATACATGTTTTATGCTAAAACATGTTATTGTATTCCCCTGTTTCGGACGCCTTTTTCAACCGATTTTCTTGACATTTGTTAAGTGTTTAGTTGAATAGTTATACATGTCGCTCATACCTCGGAATTTTGAAAATTTTACTAAATTTTTAAATATTACTAAGGAAAATCGAGTTACTTTGCAACGTCACAGAAAGTAATGTTTCTTAAATTTTCAAAATTCCGTGGTATGAGCGACATAATATAACTATTCAACTAAACACTTACCAAGTTTCAAGAAAATCGGTTGAAAACGGCGTCCGAAACAGGGAAACCAAATACCGTACCATGTTTTGCATTAAAAGCCGTATAGTTAAAATTGCCGACTGCGCAACAATTGGATACCGGCCCAGGGGTGAAGATGACCCTTAGCCTGCACCAATAAACGAAGACTTTCAGGGTGTACATTTCTTCTTTATTTTCCCCCACAAATATATCAGTCATTCTCAGTTTGAGAGAAGAGCAGCAGTATCGTCTTACGTACAGTATCGTCAGTATCGTCCCGGGGGCGGCCTCTGTGCCAGGATCGCAGTTTCGGCGTCTGCCTGGGGTCGCCCTTGGGGTAAGGATCGCAGTTTCGGCGTCTACCTGGGTTTTGGATCGCAGTTTCGGTGCGCCCCTCATAGCATAAGCGTGTTTATGAAACATATTGACGTGGTGTGATCTCGTGCGGGCGTACATGGAAGTACAAGTCATATTTTAGGCAAGTCAGTGCTACCGCTCTTCTCAATCAAGGATTAAACATTTAATAATGGAGGTTTTTGTTTATGTTGTGATGAAATGTTTTTGCAGCACTGTAAATTCAGCTAAATAATAACAACATCGATGGCAGCGACTATGGTGCCGGCGTACAAGAAACTTCCAATTTTTGACTTAAACTAAATGCATTGGATGAGAGGTCTATTCACGGTAGTGTACATAGTCTGGTAATACTTAAGAAAAGTACTCTTTTAGGACATACAATATTTAAACCGCCCCATGGACTACCTCATAATGATTAAAGACCTTGCAATACGAGTTTGGCCCATCGCGAGCCCGGACGTCGCCGGAGCGGACCACGGCGGTGGTCTTCTTCTCCTCGGTGGTCCGAGAGGCCCACCACGGCTCCGGGCAACATGTCAGGTCAGGAGTCCGGTGGTGAATCGCAACAAAGGCAGGCAACGCCGATTATGCCGTAAAGCCTGACGGTTCACGGCAATCAACGAACCGGTTTGTGGCAACAGCCGCGAATGGAACAACAGCACTGAGTATGTCACTGTTGGCATGTAACAGGTTCCCTGAATGGAACAACAGCACTGAGTATGTCACTGTTCGCATGTAACAGGTTCCCTGAATGGAACAACAGCACTGAGTATGTCACTGTTCGCATGTAACAGGTTCCCTGAATGGAACAACAGCACTGAGTATGTCACTGTTCGCATGTAACAGGTTCCCTGAATGGAACAACAGCACTGAGTATGTCACTGTTCGCATGTAACAGGTTCCCTGAATGGAACAACAGCACTGAGTATGTCACTGTTCGCATGTAACAGGTTCCCTGAATGGAACAACAGCACTGAGTATGTCACTGTTCGCATGTAACAGGTTCCCTGAATGGAACAACAGCACTGAGTATGTCACTGTTCGCATGTAACAGGTTCCCTGAATGGAACAACAGCGCTGAGTATGTCACTGTTCGCATGTAACAGGTTCCCTGAATGGAACAACAGCACTGAGTATGTCACTGTTGGCATGTAACAGGTTCCCTGAATGGAACAACAGCACTGAGTATGTCACTGTTGGCATGTAACAGGTTCCCTGAATGGAACAACAGCACTGAGTATGTCACTGTTCGCATGTAACAGGTTCCCTGAATGGGAGGAGTTACGCACAAATAGGTTGATAAAGGAAGTGATCTTTAGCTGTTTAATTTAAAGTGTTCCTACTCGAAGGCAATGTTTCGTCACCGTTGTGGAGAACAGGTTCTGAAAGGTGATCTTTGCACCATTGCCGCTTTAGTGAAAAAAACTGTTACACAGTTCTGGAATAACAGGTTTAGGTTTATCTCAATCGTAAGTACTTCCTGTATATCTGATTGCAGAAAGGAATTGACCTATTTCCAGAAAGATAAAGCTGTACAACAACTTTTTTAGTCTTTATACATTCAAAGCACTATCGATCAATGAGGATAAGGGTCGACGGTCTTATATAAAGAAATGTAATATATATGTAAAATATTGTTGGTTTTAAGCATTTTAAGGAATGTCTGGGAACACTAGTTTCGAACTTTTCTTTTGTGATTGGGCATCCTCCTGGAAAATAAACATGATCTGGACCGCGAAGTGGCCCAGATCCCTTGATCGAGTGGCTGGATAAGGAGTGAGCCCCACGGGCATAAACCAAATTTAGGCCTAGTTCTACGTAATGTGATAAACAACTCCAGGTTAGAATCCTAAAGAGTAGATGCGAGGTTTTTTAGTGGGTAAACCCGTTTTTAGGGGAGTCCCACACTACAGGCTTGCCACCTGTGTGCGTAATGCATTTTTCTTACCTCTCCCTAAAAAAAACCATAAAAAGCGTCACCTAACAACTTAAAAAGTGAGTAAAAAATTCTTGTACGGGACGGATATCGGAGCGTATTCCTAGTTTCCTACTGTATTTGCATCGCTTCATGGCTATATTAATTCAACCTATTATCCGTGCTATTATTCAACTGGTATTGTTAACTGTTACAGGACAGCTGGTTTCGACATCGACCTATCGCCTGTTAGACAATCCAGACCGGATACATTTGCCTCCGATAATAATCTGTGCTTTGTAACGGTATAAAGACTGGCCACTGGCCGAATATCGGTGATCTCACACGACGTTTTGTCCGGGAGAATAGAACAATTGTTTGATTCAACATCGTTCAATGATTCCGAATACCTTTCAACAACGAAAATTGTCGACTTTTAATTTACGAAATTTATTGCATATTCACTTAAAGAAAACCACACCTAAATGATCAATCTCAGAAAACCCGTTTCATAAAACACAACTTTAGTAACTCTGAAGCACATGGTAATAAATGTCCGAATTATTTCGTTGCATGGCTTCCTCTTCCTCTATCATCACGACCGGCTGAAATGAAGGCTATGACCAACTTATTATGACGCTATAACGCCATGAGTAAGCGAGGAACTAAATGATAGTCATATTATCTGATTGCTCATTACTCAAGCTGACTACGTCATCCAGTCATTGGCTACAGCGCTGCCGCTGCAGCGGTACCGGGTATACGAACAGTGTGCGATGCCCTCGGTGTTCTGAACAGAAGGTATGAAACTGGGGTTTCATACCTTGTAGGAGTCTAAAAGTAGAAATGATATGGAGTGATTACATTTGTTTCCCGTAACTTTGAAACAGAAGCAGTCCGGGTAAAATAAATTACAAAACACGTACTAGTGCGTATTGTTGATTCTTTATCCGCAATGTGCTGTAATTGTAGGTAGTATACCTACTTTATTGTAGGTTGTGCATATACAGAAGTTGGGTTTGTAATACGGTATACTTACCAAATCTGGAAAATGTATGTACAAAATAATGAGAAAAGACCAAAACTTTTATCACTTTTCTTGATCCAAGGTTTTACTAAGATCTAATCATACTTAGTGTTTTATTTTTATTGATTTTTTATCTATGTTTGAATCCTGAAGCTCATTTCCCAAAGCCATCATTTTTTTGCTGGCAGTAAACCCTTGTTAAAAGACAAACAAGAGTCTTTTGGAGTGTGAGTTGATGTTTACATATGTGGATAAGAATATTTTGCGATCCTATTCCCACCATGCTGGCCATGCCATTGACATTCTTTACCTTCGAGAAATTCTCTGTTACGTTCTACTTCTTACAAAGCGAGTATAACATATGAGTATAACCAACCGTGCCGCATACGCCACAACACACCAGGTTACGGACCAAAACTGGCGGATCCATTCGCTCCAGAACCAACGGCTGCTGGCCATTCCGCATATATGTGTCGCGCCAGTGTGTGAAGGTCTGAACACTCCACCGCGAATAACCGGACTCTGCAAAACCGTTCGTTCATGTCTCCCGTAGTATCTGTTACGTCACTACAAGCAGGGATTCCCTATACAATAAAGTAATACTATGTTAATGGCTTCGATAGGATCCGTTTTGTCATCCATTTCGTTAAGAACCTTTTAGGTTGAAAAGTGTAAACAAATAAAACCTGTTGCAGTGTATTCTTCTAAATTTAAATCTGGAGTTAAATTTTACTCAAAGGATTGGTCTGTCAGTAAGACTGATTTGCTATGTTGATTTTTATTAAAGTGTCCAAATTCGACTTTGCTAATATATCACAAAAGTATACCAGTAAATGAGGTCCGGTCTACTCAAGCCAGATTTATTAATTCAATTAATTTAATGTATCCCCGATACGGTTTAGTTCAAACATCCACCTCAGTCCTAAATATATTGCTTTGTTTACTTAAAAACCCACAAAAAATCCTTTTCCCTATAAATCCAAAAAGTTTTGATTCCTGTTGAAATCATTTTTGCAGAACAAAGTACTAAAAATACACAGCTACATTAAAATTAACGATTTCCAACTAACCCTCTTTTCTTTCTACCTTATTCCCACACCAGAGTCATCCGATAGGTGAAATCGGCCTAGGAAGTGTGAAACTTAATAATCAGGGAAATCTGACATGAGACGATCATGGGGATTTAAACTTTTCCATGTTGCGTAACGGCGTAATTAACTAGTCGGGTGAAATTAGCAGATGGACCTTCATCCCACGCAGGAACGAGCGAGATGGAGATAGGTTCCGGGCATTGTGAGGGTACAATCGCAAAATAATGCTTTCTAATTCCCATCGGAACTTCATACAGCGCCAGCTCGGTGGCGGGAAACATACGTGGGGATTTTGCTCTTTTGATACTTCTCGGAAATTGGTGGGTCGAAACGAGAAAGAGAGAAAGAAGTTTTCAGTTGAGTTATTCAGGGGTTAAAAGCTGTATGGTTGAAAACTTACCCGTGATGCAATAACTTTAATGTGCTTTGGGAAACATTATGCTGTGTAAATTGGAGGTGATGGTGGTCAAATTAGTCTACCCCTTTCTGATGCCTGTAGGCTACACTTGTTCGTTCCGGTGCACCGAAACTGCGATCCTAGTTTTAATCCCCAAAAGGGTTTTCTAATCCCACAACCGAAACTGCGATCCTGGCACAGCGGCCCCCCAGCAGGTAGCGGAGGGTCCAGCGGGCATTCCAGCGTCCAGTGTAATGGCTCTGGAATGTTTCGCCGCCCGACGTGACACTCATGTCACTTTTCAACTAATGCCAAGGAACCGGGACTTCCAAAAGTTGTACTATACTCGCGCATACCAAACCATTAACCAGGACCAATAAACGAAGACTTTCATACCATGACCAATAAACGAAGACTTTCAGGGTGTACATTCCTTCTTTATTTTCCTCAACAAATATATCGGTCAGTCTCAGTTTGAGAGCAAGAGCAGCAGTATCGAGTTACGAGTTACTCCGTTTCCACCAAAGATCTGGGCGGAGCACACGGCGGACCTGTGGCGGACGACCAACGCCTGTGAAAGTTTTCATTCGCGTTTTAATAACCAGTGCTCAACATCGCACCCTAACATTTATGTATTTTTAAAAAAAATTGAAATCCATCCAGATTGATTGCTATCTAAGACTGAACACAACAGAAGTGCCAAAGAGCCGAAAGAAAACATGTTCTCGACAGTTGTTCTTGGTCGATAAATTTAATCAGCTGCGTCTGAAAGAAGTTAACATGCTGCATTTCACCAAATGTGTGGGTTACAGAAATTCCCCCCAAGTTTAGTTTGAATAAACACCTGCCAAAAGCCATTGTAGTTGTATTTTGCACCTTGTTTATCCATCCATGTAAGTTCTAGGAAATGTTCATGGTCCACTGAATCGCGTACCGGGGGCGGACTCCGTGCCAGGATCGCAGTTTCGGCGTCTGCCTGGGGTCGCCCTTGGGGTAAGGATCGCAGTTTCGGCGTCTACCTGGGTTTTCGATCGCAGTTTCGGTGCGCCCGTTCGTTCATAAACTTTTACACTTTGTTTGAAAAATTCTCTGTTTAGTTTTATTTAATTATCAACAGACAAGAAGAATTATTACTTTATTAACACAGTTTTAAACATATTTCGTTCCATAATTGATATATTAAATTAATATGTATGTAACAAAGACTTGCGATATCGGTGGAGTCGCTATTAAATGTTGTAGGAGCAAGTAAGTGGCGAGTGAATGGCTGTGGCCAACTTTGCATACAGTCGATGAATATTTGATCTTATTATCTGGTCGCCAAAACTCCCCCCCCCCCCCCAACATCACCCCAAGCACAAACTTCGCACAGCCCCGCATACTTTATTAGCTACGTCCACCCAAAGTCAGAAACTGCCTTCACTTGAAATTGCTGACATGATGTGGTTGCTTTTTATGCTGTGTGTTTAACAAATGCCTATATACTTTGTCTATGGTAATAAATAAATGCAACAATAAACTCCAATTAAAATTTGCTAATGGTGAGCTAATACCATGTAAAGGTATTATACTTAGCATGAACGAACACCACAATTAAGACTTAGAAACGAGATTTAAAGAATCGTAAGTGGTTTATTCGTCGATGTGTACCATGACTACAACACGTATTTAGCAACACCTGCATGTTTAACAACACCTGCATACTCGATACTCGAATGAACATGACCTTGGCTTTGCAGAGGAAAAAACCGGCGTGACAAACTCAATCCGTTTAGCATGCCTAGACTATATCAATATATCCAAATAATAATTTTTTAGTAAATTCTTAGATCTAAAGTCTTTTCCTAGGATTTTAACCATGTATAATTTTGTACCTTTATTTTTCCACATTTTTTCTCACACTAAATATACTTCCGTTGCAGCAGACCTGCGTACTCAGCGAATTTCCAAAAGAATTTGAGATTTTGTATATTCCCCATAAACACCATAGAAATCAGTACATAGGTTTGCTGCCATTGGATGTTGTTATAAAATGTTAGTTGTTATTAAATGTAATAGTTAGTTAAGGTAAAAATCAAATTGTATAAATAGGCCTATTGAGCACATTTTTCCCATAAACCCTATAGGGGTGAGTATAGGTTTGCTGCCATATGGGTGTTATAAGCAACATGTAAACCTTACCTAGTGAATGTACATACAACATTTTATGAACGAGATAAAACCAATAAACCAATAAACGAGATAAAATTTTTTATTGATTTCCCTTAGGCCCTAACATTAACATGGGAAATCTTTTAGAAACCCCTTCGAAAGTTATCAGAACCACGGACACATAGATAGATAGATAGATAGATGCATGTATATGAAAGTAAAATAATTGTTTTTTTGGCTTCTGTGGACATAAATGAAAAAGTAATGTGGTCTCGGGCTTAGGTCTTACCATGGCTACTACCATAATAGTGTATTCCCTATAGGCCATGGGGAAATTCTCTAATATTCCACGCCATTTTTTATGAATTCTGACTTTAATTTATGCTCTAAAGTAGAAAACGTACAAACATAGAAACCATTTATCATAGGCCCTACATACGCATAATATAAGAACAATAAAATCCTGCATGCAACACTAATAGTTGTGTCATTATTTAACAAAATTTAGATCTCTTTCGCCTTTATAGAAAAGCTAAAAGTGGAAGTGGCGGATCTATGGTTGACGGATCCAATTACCCAATCACCTTTTTCCCCGCTCGTCAAAGTCTACGTCAGTCACGGTTACTGTGGGTCAATTTGCTACTTGAAATCACGTTTCTCTGCTTGATAGTGGAATTCACTTTCTCAAACTCACAAAAAATCGTCGAACAATTTTTTCCAAAAGGTTCATCGTATAAAAAATACCTACGACTATATGTAATTACTACAATGATTTATATTATAAACTATATAAATAAACCTTATGTGAATAACTTTTAGATAGGCTAATTGTATTTGCTTGATTACGACAAGCATGTATAAAAACCTTTCTGTTACGGTGTCAGTTTTATGTTAGGTACTTCAATAAGGTAAGTTTAAAAGCTCTTAACAAAAAACTATCTAGAATCCAGCATTAATGGGTATAATAATCCCTTGAAATAAGTCTACTAAATCTGACTTTATAATTAGAACACCAACAAACATAAGATTGATCAATAAAGATTAATTAAATTTTAAAACTATTACATTTTTTTACAGTTGAAGACGAGAATGAAACTTAAATATAATGTTTATTTTGTCGATTTAAAGATGAAATGGTTTCCTTGGTAGGCTGCTTTAAAACTAATGCTAAGCTGGGGAAAAGTAAGATTCAATATAAAACGTTTAATTAGATTATGATTTTCGAGTATCTGCGATAATACAATGTCAACTTTACAGCCGCAAGTGCTTTCAAGGAGTGTAATCAACATCTAAGTTATCTTGGAGATTAGATGTGTAGACTAAAAATAACAAATGCATTGCCCAGTAAATAATATAATGAGTTAAATTTATTTATATACATCCGTTACACAGTATTTATTATTGTTCATATGTTTTCATTTTTCAAAATTGTATTGGTAAGCGAATAAAGGTTTTAGTAGTCTAGGTTTTCCCGAAAAAAATTGCTCACATTGTTTAAACTTTTAAAAACAATATTTCTTGTCTAAAAATTTATTATTTTTATATAAATGTATTTAATTGTGACATAAGACTGTGTTCTGCAATGTTTTTGTCACAAACGCTGCTGTTCCTTTATTAATAAAAATGTGCACCGATTCAATAGTATACAGTTGAAATGTTGTTTTCCATTAAGTAATAAAAATTAATAAAGGTTTATTCTTAAAACTTGAAGCAGTGTACTGCGAGTTCGGTTACACTAAAGGGCCTATACCTCAAATTTATTATTAATTTTTATACATTTTAATCAAGCTTATTCAAGATTTTTTAACCTTCTTAAACGACTAACAAACTGAATGGTATATTAGGTGTTAATTCAATCCCATAAAAGTCAAGTGAACTCACCAGATGTACACTGGGTCGCCGCGCCGCCGCCACTGCTGCCACTACCGACGCCTGCCATCGACTGACCCAACCAGTTCTACCAACCCACCGATTATCAATGGGCCCCCTCCATTCATCCGCTTTGTTTACACACGGATATGGGCCATCACGAGTCTGGGTTTTTGTGCGGTCACGTTGGCTGCGCTGTTTACACCTTGTCAATCAGGTTGGTAGGCCTGCTCGCCGGCCGCCCTGTTATTATACACTCGTGCTCATCTTCTTGTTGATTAGCAACTTGCACGACGTGAGACGATGATGTGGATATCATTTTTGGCTCCCAGCAGCTTCCCAGAACTCCTGGTGGGCTCTGGTCGTGGTAGCGATTAGAAAATATCCCGTTTAGGTCAGTCGGGCACTTTGGTTTTCAGTTTTGGATTCCAAAATTAATTCAACCATGGTTAAAATCAAGGAGCTAATGTGTAACTTGTTAACTTGTATCGTTCTTTAATGGAATTTTTACATAATATCTTCTGTCTCATTATTGAGTCAACGTACTTCTAGATGTAGAATTTAACCTAGAAAAAATGTCGAACTTTAAAATTAGCGCTTGGGTTACAGATGATTGGGGGTCACTTTCCTAAAAGAAGACTTCTTGCTAGCTAAGTAATCTAAAAAAATAACTCTTGGTACATCAACAACTCAGAGCAACAATGATTCAAGAGTTTGATCTAGAATTGTTGATGGATCAAGATCGAAAACGAGAAGACAAATCAGATTTTTTTGGGGATAAAATGTTACAAATATCATAGAATATTCTTCAAACAACGCTAATGATTATATCTGTCGGGATAGTGCAGTAAAAGCTTTTTTATTCTAAGTTTTTTTCCCTTTATAATGAAATCATTCTAGATTACTGAATCACAGTCTTTGATTTACTAGAATATTTTGAACCTGTCTTTAAATTTTATTAAAACGAATACTTCTCAGGGCAGGGTGAAAGTACCGTAGTGGGAGAGAAGCGATATATAGTTCTGGTAGGATTTCATTACCCATCACATGAAGCCAATCTTTCATAGCTGAACTTTGACTTTCGCCAATTCAAGTGCATTTCTCAAACCATTCAGGATATTGATTGATTTACAGCATGAACTATGTGAAAGTCTTTCACTCCTTTCTCAAATATCCACGTTTCTATTTTATCTATGGTTCTGTCATTTAGAAAGACATAAGAACTATTTTCCTATCGTGCGGGCTGTAAAGGGTCAACATCCAGAACTCGTCAATGAGAGGAGATAATTTCTTATCCATCTACGGTTATCTAAACTACCAAGACCGATAGCTTGCTATGACGAGGTATACCCTCTAAACTGGCAATAAGCGTGAGCCCTCTTGAGAACCCCATGACATTTGTTGAATAATCTTGCACCGTGCAGATTTCTGCAAGTTAGTTGTTTGTATGGTTAGGGCTTTCCTCCATAGCGTCTCTTGCAGGTGGGTAAGACAAACAATCAACAATAACAATATGATATTCAATACAGAAGTGGCTGTCTTTTCCAAAAACCTCTAGAAAAAATACCATAAAAGACAGTTTTACCACACTATAGCAAATATTGATACGGTTACCAAGTCTTTTAGCTAAATGAGTGCCTTTGTAGGGGCTCATGGTTAGATCTACACTTTACTATATAGATGGTGTGCTGCCTGAAGACCTCTCATTATAGACCTAAATTTGAATTTTATAATTATTAGGCGTACCGTAAACCGGGGTTATTTAGGCTACTTTTCAACTTCAAACAGTTACCACTTGAAAGGTATTAACAGTAGAGCTTATCAAATTATTTGAAAGTATGGGTCTTCAGTTACCCTATGAAGGGGTAATAATGAATGTTTCAAAAAATTTGAATTTTATAATTATTAGGCGTACACCAAATTGGTTCTAAACTTTTTCAACCGGTCCATTTTGGTTTCCTCAAACACAGCTGGTCCTCTGTTGAGCAGGAAGTGAGCCGCCAAACCCATCGGTTCCTCGTCATAATAATTACCACAAAGAGCTCGCGACACGGATCCTGGTCCGTTACATCCCAGTCCCAGTCCGTAAACCGTAATGCCTGGAGAGGAGTGGAGGGAGAGATTGTCGAGACCGAGGGGCCAGCACCAACGTGCGTGAAGTTGCAGTTTTACATGTCCATTCAACCTGTTCCCTTCACTGGTCTAGGCTATATGACGCCACGCCACAGAGAAATGCTGATCTACAATATCAGCACCAGTTTCATAAAAATTTAAGTTGTGAAAGCGATGGGTAGGGTGGGAAGTAGTCTTCCCTTAGGATTCAAATTTTAAAGGTAACGTAATTTGCAAGTGATAAGTAGGCCTATTGAAGATTGTTCAGCTTTTTTCAATATTTGGCTTCTTGATAAAACAATTTTCAATTAAAAAATTTGAATCGGAATTTTAAATATATACAGAATTGATAAATTGATTAATTATAATAATACAGTATGTGTTATTAAACTCAAATTAACTACCTAACGGTTAGTTCGAAATTATTACAACGTTTAATAATAAATATGTAGCTGGAGAAATAGATGTAGATGGATAACCTAAGAACTTTGCCATTACCATGCGAAATTACGTTAAAAACTTTACAAGACTGCTGAGTAGGCCCAATCCTGCTATTTTTCAAGTCATGTATCTGGCTAAACACTACGTTCGCGAGGCCGGAGGAATCGTATTTCCCATTGTGATGGTTGTATCTTTGCAATGACAGCTCACAATATTGTACAAGAAACAATAGGCTACAACGTATGAGACCTTGTATTGGAGTAGTCATGCGTCAAATAGACTGCGTGGAAATCTTGAGTTTACATCATAGTTTGTGAGAAAATAAAGTAGCCTTTTAATACATCAATCCTCACCACTTAAATTTATTAAAAAAAGTTATTCAATTAGTGAAATCCCTGTGGAAAACCAATATTGATTTTCTTTTGAAAGTTTTTCTTGTATTAATGAAGCCTCTCGCTCTTTCTTTTGGGGACAAAAGGAGGTGATTATTTTTCTCTTACAATGAATGAAAACTAAAGAAAAAAAAGATAAAAAAGACTCTAATTAGTGGTTTTATTTCACATGTCAAAGTTATAAGTTGTGCTCTTTTGAATAAACCTAAGTTATATCGAAGTAAGAATATCTTAAACATTCTTATTATTTTAGAGTACCGTGCTTATAAAATCACTCTATTACTTAAAAAGCAAACCTGAGAATTAATGGATTTTTATGGAAGAAGGAATATCTAGACCACCTCATGTCGGTTATGCTGATGTTCCTGAATATCTTTTGTTATGCTGAAATAGATTGTGGCAGTAGTTGGAATATATCACATCTACATTTTCAAGACCCTTTGTAACTACTGTACCTCCCTTATCGTTATAGATTTATTACTTTTCGTTTGAGTATTTTATCATACGACATTAAATTTCAAAATCGTCTCACCTCTTATTTATTCACTTTGCAATGTAAACCCATATGTATGAATCGTAAGTTTTCCCACTACACAAAAAACTTGTGTTTTGATTTACCTTGTTCACTCACCTCCTGTTTGTTAAATGAATAAAAATAGACGATTTTGTGCAATTTTCTACTTAAAATGCATTTTATACATACAAGCGACGATGCTTAGTGCAAATACCCCTTAAAATATTGGGGGGTAAAATAAATTACAAAAAATAACTGGAGTTGCAAGGCTAAAAAACCTTTGTTCATTCTAATGGACCTATCATGGGCTTGTGATTTTTTTTTTTTTTTTTTTTTTTTTTTTTTTTTTTTTTTTGACAAGTAAGCCAACTTACTACTTCCGTAAATTAAAACTTTGGGTCCCCGTTCCCCGTGGCCGCCACGAGACTGCGCAGGCGGCCGCCGCCGGTGGGACGTGGTAAATCTCGCAGCGGTCTCGCCCAATTTAGATCTCTATCGGTAAAATAAACCGCTTGTTTATTTGGGTCCGAGGTCGTGTCATTATCAGGAGCCGCCTCATCATCGCCGCCAGCGCCGCCTGTCGGGACTTGTATGAACTACACTCCCGACCCGACGCATCCTTCACCGCGCCGCGGGTCTGCGACCACACCTCTGGCCCTGGCAGTCTACACGAGTCTACACGGCGTGTGTCCCACTTGCCCCGCGGATTCGGGGCCATTTCAAAACATCTCATTTGCCCCGAAGGAATAACGGGTAGAAAAAATTGTCGCTAAGAACATCTCACTTGCCCCGAAAAAAGATAGAGAGCTACAAAACCTCCCCCAACGGGGTGCTCTCTCTCTCTCTCTCTCTCTCTCTCTCTCTCTCTCTCTCTCTCTCTCTCTCTCTCTCACGTATTTATCTTATTTATCTTATCTTATACGTATATTATCAATGCACCTCAGTTGAGGTCGAAGCGCCGAAGGAGAAGCATCGCTGCACAGTTGTTCCCTAAAAGTGAGGTTAAATCAGTAGTGATTTCATTTTATTTCGTTTTCAGAAACTTTGTTGTGCCTTACGGTTAATCGTAAGTTACTTTTCTTTTTTTTTTACTATTATACTTTAATCATGTTGTGTTTTGATTGTGAAGAGGATATTGATTCATCCTCTAAACATTTGAAGTGTATTGAGTGTTCAAATTGTTTTCATTTAAAATGTATCGCTGAAATTACGGATGAGGACTATGATTTTATGGTATCTTCTAATGTATCATGGAAATGTTCTACCTGTAAAAGTTCTAAGAAACATGATGAAAAACCAATCACACCTTTGAGTGAAAGGAAATTAACGTTTCCAAATACAGAATCGCCTAAAAACTGCAAAGCGTGTAATAAAGGATTTTCTTACAACGCTCATAGAGCTATTTGTAATAAGTGTAAGGCTGTTTTTCATTTCAAATGTGTATCAATAACAAAGGATCAGTATAATTTGAAACATGGTCAAAATCAAGATTGGTCGTGTCAGGATTGTAGGCTGAGTCTTGACCTGGGTCAATCCATGCGTACAAAAGAAGCCCAAGGAGATAAGCAATCGGCCGCCGCTGCGGCCGCTATCGCTAGTCAGCAGATAACGCTCGGTAATCCTAGTATGGCCGGTGACGTTACAATTGCAGTTATACTACAAGAGATGAGATCCTTTAGGGCCGAGGTTGCAGAGACACATCGAGACTTGACCGAAAATATGACCAAACATTCCGATTGGGTCGAGGAGTTAAGCAAGAAAATAGATAGTGTTGCTAAACAAATGACTGATTTTACTAATGAAATAAGTGTTATGAAACAAGAAAATCTTCACTTGAAAAAGCAAGTTTCAGAACTCACTAAAAAGCTGAATAATTTAGAACAGGAGTCAAAACAAAACACTCTCGAGATACAAGGGGTACCGTACGATAAAAATGAAAAAGTTATGGAAATTCTTTCTAGAGTGTCTCAGGCTATCGCTTTTGATTTCAATGAAAAAATGATTGATAAATGTTATCGTACTAAACCAGCTCAACAACCCTCTAGACCAGGAGGTATTGTGGTGAAGTTTGTACGGAAATTGATTTTGAGAGTTTTATCACAGAGTAAGGAACCTTTACAGAGTGCTCGCTGCGCTGCGTTTCCGCGTCAGTCATGACGCGCCTCGTAGTGGCGCTACTGACGCGGTGACGCAAAATGGCGCGGACTGACGACGGAGTTGCCAATTCGGACACCGCCACCGCACCGCACAGCACCGTGCCTCGCGTCACCGCGCCGCCGCAACACGAGCACCGGGTCGTCCGACCACCTTAACTTTACTCCGAATTCCCGAGCGTGATTATTTGGGCCAAGTTGCAATGGGGTCATTTGTACAATGTTAGATATTTGACATTAACTAGCAGACTAAAACTGAAATGCCAGCTGCCTCACTTTAATTAATATTTTGAGTTACTTGCAATAGTTGAATGTAATCATATAACGAAAGCTTCATTTAAAGTTACATACTAACGTAATGGACAGAAATATTTTAGTTTAGGCTTGAGAATATTGCAAAATTTTTAAAATCTTTTATTCATAATCACAATACGCACCTTCAGTATTGAGAATTCCTTCATATTTATTTGAAAATAAGCTCATATTAACTATAAAGAAATTTGTGCACTAACAATAAAAATCAGCTATCATTTTAACAACATATTTAATCAGTACCGTATTAAATTACACAAGTAAATACAAAATAATGTTATATACAATTATACAGGGTGTTTCAGAACTCCCTGACAATATTTTAGGGCATTGTTCCTGTGTTAGAAACATATCTAAATATCATATTTATATTGTCCGGAAGTCTTTAGTTACTCACACAGCCGCCATTTTTTTAACTAAATAATTTAAATTTCCGAATATGAGCAGAATATAACCATCCGCTACGAAAATAAAAATTATACGAGGTGGCCCGTGCGCAAATTGCTCATTTTATGATTCGGTATGAGTGAAATTCACATACAGTACATGACTGTTGATTGTTAGGTGACATTTTTGTTGGATTTTAAAATTCATCTGAAGTTAATCAGCTGTTAAATTACAATTCACATTAAAGAACTTGCAATAAAAGTTGTTCAACCATTTTAAAGCGCTCTCTAGAGATAAATCAAAGGCGAGGGGGCGAAGCCCGAAACAATATGACCTTTTTAATTACGATTCGTCACTGCGGTATATCCTAAGCTTTAAAGTGACACCTTTTAAAAATCTTTCTGAAAATCTTTAAAATCTCTTTAAAATCGTATCACGTTGATATTTTTTCGTAAATTAAACCTTTACTATTTCAAGTTCCTTGCCAAGTTTCAAAGCGATTGGTTGCAAAACGTCTGAAATATAAAATGTTTTGTAAAAAATACAAAATGGCGGATATCTAAGTAACTATGCATTTTAGGATACGGTATACCTTCATATGAACCTTTTAGCGAATTTCCCTATAGGGAATACGCTATTACGGTAGTAGCCATAGTAAGACTAAGACCGGGACCACTGTACGTTTTCATTTGAGGTCCCCAGAAGCCAAAAACACCATTCGTTCATTTTCATTGATTACAAACTTGGTCTCATTAGTTAAATTATTAAATTTGTCAACTTTTTTATATTAAGTAAATTTTTGTAAAAATTTACCGGGTTTGAGATATTTTAGTTTACAATTTTAAATTGGCCGCCATTTTGAAAATACATATTAGAAAAAAATAATTTTTTTCTTGAATATGAGTATTACTATGATGAAGGTTTTTGCCTACAGTGATCTGTTACGGAAATAAAAATTATTTAGTGAAAAAACAAAATGGGGCGGCCTAGCGGGTTAACGCAAGCATTTTAGGACATATACGTTTACTGAACTTTTTTGTTTATTTTGATGTGAGCAATAACCTCCTGAATTACTGAAACGTTTGTTCCGAACACCCTGTATACGTATACAGGGTGTTCATATATCATTATTATTTAAATTTAAACCTTTGTACATTTAATATCTGTGTTCCAAATTTTAGATCTCTATAATCAAACGCACAATCTTTCTACGTATCTGCCGGACTAAGTTCATATAATCCATATTATGTTACACATCAATGTATACAGAGGTTCTGGATACATTGTTACACATAAAAAGTGTTATAACAAATACACGAGGGTGCAGCACCCGTAGGCCTACATTGAAATAGACGAGTGAGCGAAGCGAACGAGCTTCAATAACAACAAAATATAAGCCTTTTTGCACTGGGCTTTTTAGCGCACTGTCTGTAAATGATATTATTATAAAAAATATTACTGTTTAAGTTTACCAAGCAAATGCTCGGTCCCCGGGTATTCATAATATTATAAAACTAATATCAAAGTATATCATGGTACGGTAATGTATATATTTTATTCGATGTCAATAAAATACACAACTAAAAGCCTGTAAAGGATTGAGGGAACATTGGTACTAATATAAAACGTAATCACATTATAGAACCTGACGGCGAGTGAGGGTAGTGAACGAGATCATCTGAAGAGCAAGTGGTATTTATAAAAAATAACATATATCATTATTATGTAATACGAATTGTTCAAATAACAGAACGCGTACATAAAATGCCTGTTGTTAAATAATAAAAATTTTGTACGTGGGGGTACTTTTCCGGGAGTAGAATTCCGCGGTAGTATTCCGGGGGTAGAAGTCCGGCTGGTGTTTGGTTGCCATATGTTAAATTAGAGCAATCAAATTAAATAATAATGTATTTATAAAACTGGGGATACTTTTCCGGCAGCGAGCAAAACTTCATGCCACTTTTAAGCTCCGTCCCTCGTGACGTCAAAATGACGTAGCGTTTTTTCATGGGGGTACTTTTCCTGGGGTTAGAATTCCCACTACCCCCATTTTGCATTATGATTAATGCAAATTTAGGCAAATATAATAGAAAAATCGCGATAACTCCGTTATTTGTAGAAAAATCTTTACAATCTTGGTATCATTGTTTAGATAACTTAATTTGTTAACTTTTTTGTCTCCTATAAAATTTGATAAAATTTGTCGTTACTGTGAAATTTGAGTTAATGGTCGCCATATTAAAAATTACACATCGGAAAATAATATTTTTTTTTCTGAAAACTACATTTTTGTGGTAAAGGTCCATGCCAAGTCTGAAATAAATCCATCAATCCGTTACGGAAATAAAAATTACTAGTATACGTGTTGATCGAAATCGAGCAATTTATTTTAATACAATACAAAAGTTACTTTTAGCTCTAAATCAATGACATCCGACCAATCCAATATTGTGAATATCTTTACTCACAAAAACTACAAGTATTTACAGCTGATTTTAACAGATGTTTAAAATGGCTTTATTTAGGCTACGGCCACACATGGCGACTTAGTCGCCGCGACACAACGCCGAAAAAGTGTGATACATTGAATCAAATGAAGGCGGCCACACAAGGCGACCCGCGACGTGCAATGTATCACATTTGTTTCTTTGTCGCGGCGTTTGTGTCGCGGCGACTAAGTCCGCCATGTGTGGCCGTAGCCTTAATCCCAATGTTATTTAAATGAGAAATTTTGAGATTTTAATGGTGAATAGCGCCTTTATTTTCAGTCCGATTCTCGTCAGTTTTTTGGCGGAAACAACTACAGACCAAGCCCTATCCAACGACACCAAAAACTTGAAAATCGGTTGAAAATTGTAGGAGGAGTCTCAAGACAAAAAAACCCCTTAGCGTATTAAATAAGTACTAGGGATCGCCCACTGGTCGAAATTCGACCAAAACACAAAATCTTTTATAGGTAACTGAAACATCCGTTATTCCTGATTTTCTAGTATTTGGTATTACAACAGCTTTCTAATGATTAACTCAATTATCCTTCTGCCATAATATTAACATTGAAACTTCAAGAGCCTCTGGGGCGTAGCCCTGGGGTCCGATGTGAATTAGAATGCGATTCTGCTCATCTACAGGACTTTACCTTTCTAACGGTATGTGCGGATTTCTCTTACGATGCACACAAGCTGAGAAAAAAGGAGGAAATGAAACATGCTTGCCTATTATAGATAGATTACACATAAAAAAAAATGGTGGCTAGCGGCTAAACGAAGGATTTTAGGACATTATGTTTACATGACCTTTTTTGTTTATTTTCATGTGTTGAATCAGCTCCCAAAATTTCTGCACTTCGTCGTGAATCGCCCTGTATGTATGTATGTATATTTTCTTTTTCAGCACAAACTGTAGATGATGTAAAAACATGTTTTTTTACCAAAGCATTTGGGTATAGTAACAAAAAGTTTGTTATAGGCAAATAAAAATTTTTGAAAGCAAGCCACAATAAAGCTAACAAAAAAAATCCTACAAATTTTATTTAAATGTGAAAATGGAGACAATTAATTTCCCTACATGAAAATGTCAACCCATTTGAATTACTTTTAAAAAAATGTAAAGGTTATACCTTTTTTGTTAAAACCTTAAACTTGCCCTGAAAAATGCAGTTTTTTATTCGACATATCAAAAAATATAAACATGTCCCAGATTAAACAAACATAATACTTTTGAAACGTAAATTACATTTTCTTTCATACAATATATATGTTTTTTTTTTTTTTTTTTGTTTTCTTCTAAATTCACTGAGCTATAAACGTCAGAAAATGAAACTTAAAGGTTTTGCTAATGAGAACATAATCTTTTGACCATTTTAAAAAACGCATGAAATTTGGATTAGGTATCTTATAAAATTTCCAAGGTATACAAATTGTTGGAATTTTATTGTAGTTTTCAAAAGTATAACATTATAGCAGAAAATATACACCAAAAAATTTTACAAGTGAACATTTGATAAAGCATTCTGATTGCACGGACCCCACGACAAGGGTATCATAGGCCTAGGCACTTTTTCACAGTAAAATATTTACTATTTTGGTGTCTTGGACCAATACAGTACGTAAATAGTACCAATATTTATAAAAGAAACCCCCAAACATTTGCTTTACAATAAAATATAACTTTCAGAATAACCTAAATTATAACTCACAACAGTAACAAAGTGAAAAGGCAGATGGGATGGGCTTTAATTTTCCAGATAGAGAGTTAAAAAGGTTGGTATAAAGTCTATTTATTTTATTAAATTGTTTCAAAATATTTAATTTTGTGTTTATTTTATATTTTGAGATAGAATGTGTTAAGAAGTACAAAAACATTAATGTTTTTATTGATTACAGCTGTAATACTGTGCACTAAGTAAGGAAATTTAAAGATTCAAAGAATTTGTAAAAATTAATGCACGAGAACCAGTGCAACCGCTACAACGGTCATACGACGGCGCAGCGGACAGCGGAGCCAGCGAGCTAGCATGATGTCGCCCGTGCGCGTGCGTCGCGGGCGATGCAGAGTGGCAACACTGGATCGTGGCCGGGACGGGAAATGCCGAATCCAGCCCGTTCGAGACCGCCGCGCCAGCTGTCGGCATTCTCGTGGAACTAAGGGCGAGCACTCTGTAAAGCTTTGTACTCTGTGGTTTTATTGAAAAAAGGAAAATAAAACGCAACCTTAACTCCAGAGATATTGGATTTATGAGTGGCGACGCCTCAGTAATCTACGTAAATGAAAGCCTGACTGGAGATCGCCGGAAGTTACTAGGAGCTGCGCGGGAAGTGAGGAAGGCGAAGCAATACACGTTTTTATGGGTAAAAAACGGACGCATTTTTATGAGGAAAAATCAAGGTGAGCGATACGTAACCATTGACTGTCAAAGCGATCTTGATAATCTGGCATGACTTCGTTGGTCATGCGTGCAAAGTTCGTGTGTTCACTACTGTGTTGTTTTTCTAGTTCCTAATCATGTATTCTTTTCCTGGCAGCTTATTAATATGTACTTATCGATTAAATGTAAAGTTGTTATGTTTGTAAGGTCATTTTTGGTGTTCATATACATTTGTTTATATGACAAGTAGGAAAAAGTCTTTAAAAGTATGTCATTTTAATGTAGAAAACTTGAAAGTTCATAAAGAATCATTTTTTTCTCTGGTCAGTAGTACAAATTTTGACATAATAGCTGTTTCGGAAACATTTCTGAAACCTGCAGTTTCATCTTTGCCGTACAACTTAGATGGTTATAATTTAATAAGAAATGACAGAGAAGGTAAAGAAGGAGGTGGGGTAGGTGTATATATTAATTGTTTGTTCAGTTATAAAGTAGTTACTTTTTCCCATGCGTTTTATAATAAAAAAAAACTGAGTATATCATTGTAGAGATAAGTCATGGTTGGAAATTACTTGTATGTGTTGTTTATAGGCCTCCAAAGGCTGGGCAGCTAAACGAAATGTTTGATGTGTTAGCTAATTTGATACCTCAGTATCAGAATATTCTTATATTAGGAGATTTTAATATTTACTTAAGCACAAGTAGACAATTTTATGAAAAAACTCAGTTGATACAGTTGGTTGATATGTTAAATTTTAAAATATTGCCTCTTCAACCTACCCACCATTTGCCTCAGTCAGATACATGGATAGATTTACTTATTTGTAATGACCTAAGCAAAGTGAAAGACCATGGACAGGTAGCTGCTCCAGGTATATCTTATCATGACATGGTATATGTTGAGTTTGATTTAAAGGTTAAACTAAGTGATAAACCTAACGTAGATGTAAGGGATTATAAAAATATTCGTGTAGCTGATCTTAAAGCTGAATGTACAGAAATTAATTGGGATGACCTCTATGAAACAGACTCCATAGATAATAAGGTTTATCTTTTTAATAATAAGTTAAATTTAGTTTTCGAGAAATATGTGCCAGTAAGAAAAATACGTAAAAAAAGGCAAACATGTCCCTGGATAAATAATTGTATTAAGGAAGTTATGAATGAGAGAGATATGTTGTATAAAAGGTATTTAAGAACTAAAAACAATGATGTATGGGAAATATATAGAGTGTTACGTAATCGTGTTAAGCGTATGATAAGAGATGAAAGAAATCGTTATTTTAAGTCTTTATTGAGTCCTGATAAGCCGAGTAAAAATATTTGGTCAGTAGTGCAAAATTGCGGCCGCTGGCCCAGTTCAAGGTCACCTGAGGGATGACGTCATTGAGGTCAATGACCTCACCGATGACGTCATCGATGACGCAATCGATGACGTCATCACTAATGACGTCATTTCGATGACGTCACACCCATGACGTCACAGAAATGACGTGCTGATGACGTCATCACCCCTTACGTCATCAAAATGACGTCACCGATGCCACTGAGGTCAAGGTCATGCCGAAACTTGAAATTTTTTGGCACTTTTGCCGTTTCTCGCACTACGCTCCGAGTTTCAGTCAGAGTCCCCGTGACCTTGACCACTTGGAGCGAATATTCGACGAGAAACGGCAAAAGTGCCAAGTTAAACTCGAGTTTCTGACATGACCTTGCCTACATGGCCGATCGGTAATCCCTCAGGCGACCTTGAACCAGTACAACGCCCGCAATTTCATTGGTGTGCCGACACCAATGCGCACCCCACGACAGTCACCGAGCGACTGACTGTCAGGCTCTGTGTACTCTAGGTATATCGGCTTGAGAGACTAAGACTCTAAACTGTCAGGAATGGGAGTAACTAACTGAATTTTGCAAGGAAAAGTCATTTCATCCAATATTCTAAACAAATCTTCATCAGTAAAACTTACATTAGTCTGTTTGGTATAAAACTTAGGGTGTCCGCGCAACAGTTTGCGCCACTTAGCTAAAGTCGAAACCCTTTTGACTTTGAGTGGTGGACAGTGAGCAACTAATAAAGTCTTAACACGGCTAAGTTTCTTACCTAAAGCGTCCCGCGACATGGCTTCCCCTCACAAAAGTCCGCACAATACTGAGAGACTGCTTGTAACGCGTGAGTCAAGGGAAAAGAGGTGGGGAAACAGCAGGAGTGGGGGAAGGTCACAGTGGTGGGGGAAGGTGAGGTTGTACGCTGGAGTATCGCACCACTTCACCATGAGCTGTCCTACAGTTAACACACTGTTCTCTTGGCCCGAGTTGGCACTAGAAGAAACATTTCTGTACAGCTTATGCTGTGAGAGCCGAGGAAGCAAAGTCAAAGTGGAAACTGTGTTAAACTCCAAGATGAAGAGTCTCCTAAATAAACTAATTGTATCCCTGCAATCCCCTATAACTCTGGAGAAATACCACTTTATAAAGCGACACCTTATTCTTTGGCAAAACGAATTGGAAATGGAAAAGATTACAGTAAAATTAATTTAACTTAAAATTTGGACAGGACACTCATGGCGATACCACGTGGCGTGCAAACGCCACCCTAAACATTACAAGTTAGGTTATTGAGCACCTCTGGTACGATAACCGACGTGCTAGAGTTAAAGTGTGATGACCTTGAGTCAAAACACTGAAATACTACAAGTCGATATAGTCCCAGAGTTAAAGTGTAGTGACCTTGAGGAAAATCAGAGAAAATCCAAACCATGTTTGTCCAGAGTTCAAGTGTAATGACCTTGAGGCAAAAATCTGTAAAACACTTACATGAACAGAGTTGAAGAGTAGCGATGCTTACCGCATGCAAGCCTGAGACATACTGGCTGATCGCCGTCGCGTAGCTTAGGGACTCGAATATGGTGGGGGTATTGCCAACACTTAGAGTAGAAGTGTAGTGGGCGACCTTGA
Source organism: Neoaliturus tenellus (assembly GCA_030545055.2). Lineage (NCBI taxonomy): Eukaryota > Metazoa > Arthropoda > Insecta > Hemiptera > Cicadellidae > Neoaliturus > Neoaliturus tenellus. Next base: position 313,706 of record JAQYXR010000028.1, on the reverse strand, counting down.
AGCAGACTTAGAGTAGAAGTGTAGTCGGTGACCTTGAACCACCCCTGAGGGGTGGAACACCCCCCCCCCACCCCACCCCACCCCCACCCCACCCCACCCCCACCCCCACCCCCACCCCCACCCCCACCCCCACCCCCACCCCCACCCCACCCCCCCACCCCCCACCCCCCCCACCCCCACCCCCACCCCCCCCCACCCCCCCACCACCCCACCCCCCCACCCCCCCACCCCCCCCACCCCCACCCCCACCCCCACCCCCACCCCCCCCATGGGGGTGGACCTCCACCCCTGGGGTGGACCTCCGCCCCATGCCGCCCCTTCGGGGGAGACCGGTGGGGATATAAGGCGGCCCGGCCACAGCCGGCTCGCAGTCCGCTCCCGAGTGTTGAACGTGAACGATCGGGACGGACCGCCATAGGCCTCACTAAACAGTGAAAGGCGCCTTCACTGTTTAGCGAAGTCTACTCTAACTTTAAGACTTGTATTATTTTTAAGATATTGCGCTTGCGTTTGGGTATTAGGAATTGTTTTATATGTGAGTGTTTTACTTGTACCCTATGTCTCCTATGTGTCTTGTTTGTGTTTTGTGTTGTTGTTTTGTCTTGTTTATCTTATATGTTATATGTGTTTAATGTGTATATGCTTGTTCCAGCACTTACCATGTTGAGCTCAACCTATTTTGTAAGTGTGTGTTATATCTATCTAAAGTGTATACGCTTGTTTTAGCACTCCCCCTTGAGCCTTTTTCACAGCTCAAAGTAAGTTGTAATGATAGGGACGGGAGTAGGCCCCCGTGTAAAATCATTTTTTACCAACGTTAGCATGGGTCCTCTCAGGCATGCAATATTGCGGCTGGGTTGGGAACCGGTCCGTTTGTACGCTGGCATGCAGACCACAGCTGTGGCCAATTTGCGGCGGCCTCTGCACTCGGACCGAGGACGTAAGCCACTAGGGCTGTCCTCAACCTCTCTCAAAATTACGTAAATGAAACTTTGTTAGCTATTTGTGTTTTTTTTGCCCCCAAGGCCCCCGAACATTCGTGGTTCGCCATGGATGTACGGGGGCCGAAATTTTTTAATGTTTGTACGGCCTTGACCTAGTAACGACTTATACAAATTTAATGCATTGCTAAACTTAAATATTAAAGATAGGGAACGGGAGTAGGGCCCCCCGTGTAAAATCATTTTATACCAATGTTAGCATGGGTCCTCTCAGGCAGGCAATATTGCGGCTGGGTTGGGAACCTGTCCGTTTGTACGCTGGCATGCAGACCACAGCTGTGGCCAATTTGCGGCGGCCTCTGCACTCGGACCGAGGACGTAAGCCACTAGGGCTGTCCTCAACCTCTCTCAAAATTATGTAAATGATTCTTGTTAGCTTTTTGAAAAGTTATTTGTTAGCAATGCAGTAAATGTGTAAAAGTCTTGCGTGGTGAAGGTCAGACAACATTGGAATGTTTGCTGTTGTCCATAGTTGGGTCTCTTCGGAGGCTACAGCGATGGCAACCTAAATGCCCCAGGTGGGGCTTTATTTTTTTAAAGTTTTTCCGTGACCTTGACCTAAATACAGTAGTGTTCTAAATCCTTAATGGTTTAGGTATTACTAACATACAAGTCTGCTGTTGTCCATAGTTGGGTCTCTTGGAGGCTACAGCGATGGCAACCCTAAATGCCCCAGGTGGGGCTTTATTTTTTAAAGTTATTTTGTGACCTTGACCTAATTATAGGGAATACTGCTCCAGCAACCCCCCCCCCCACCTCCACCCACACCTCCACCCCACACCTCCACCCCACACCTCCACCCCACACCTCCACCCCACACCTCCACCCCACACCTCACCCCACACCTCCACCCCACACCTCCACCCCACACCTCCACCCACACCTCCACCCCACACCTCCACCCCACACCTCCACCCCCCCCCACCTCCACCCCACACCTCCACCCCACACCTCCACCCCCCCCACACACACCTCCACCCACACCTCCACCCACACCTCCACCCCCCCCACCCCCACCTCCACCCCACACCCCACACCTCCACCCCCAGCCCCGCCCTACCCCTACCCCTATACCCTTGGGTGGGGCTCGCCCGTGGTCGGTGGGGATATAAGGCAGCCGGGTTGCACGCACCTCTCACTTGAGCTCCAGCACTCACACGCTCACACCGACTGTTGCTCTCACCAAATAGTATTATTTATTTAATTTCTATTTCAATTCATTACTCTACATCTTTAAAAAATGCCTCTTAAATTTAAAAACTATCCTCCTGCTTCTGCTTCTTCGGCCAACCAGTCTACTCCGCCTTCTTCTTCGTCTGGGACCACTACGACGCAGTACTCGATCCTGCGGCAAGCGCTGGCTGTAATCACGACTGTGACCAGGGCCTTCTGCCATCGATGCCAGCGCTAACCAATACAACTGCCGCTGGGACCAGCCGAGGATTGATTTGCTCTCCAGCTGTCTCCCTTTCCTCGGACTCCAACTCGGATGCTGCCATATTCCAGACGGAGGAGGACGACAAGAAGAAGAGGAAGACTGCAAGGCCAAAGTACACTCCATACTCCCGTACACACAAAATTCTTTCATACACCAAATCCCAATGTCCTCTACCCCTATCCCCAATCCCATCCACACCTGTTAAACCACCCCGTAGATCCATCTTTTCCCCTGACGCCTCCTATCCAACCATCGACGTAACAACAAAATTTACCTCACTTCCCACCATTTCCCCCGAACTTCCAACCATCGATTTAACACGTTCTCCCACCCCACCCAAAATTGTTTGCTCCCTTCCTCTTCACCGTGTAAAGCGTTCTACCCCTATTTCTTCTAGCCACCCTAAACCGGACAAGCTCCAAAACACTCCAGTAAAGCGTCCAACACAAAAACGTAAGCGTGTTGAAGTCCCTGCTGGCAAGGGTAATAAATGCGATTACGTGTGGATGTCAAAAGACTTTGGGGTTCTTTGCTGTCAGAAGTTTGCTGTTTTAGATAAAGACCGTTGCCAAACGCACTTGAACAAAAATATCAATCTTCCGAGAGTAAGACCCTACAGTCTTAACAACATTAGGTCTAAAACATCCCAACCCAGACATCCCCACAGTCCGCAACCGCTTGATATTAGAAGACTTAAAGTGGATTAAAAATATTATTTTATTGTTCAAATTTATGGAGCTTTTGATGCCAAAGTAGAAATCATTGTAAAAGGTGATGGCCGCCTTCATACAATGAAAGTACCCGTTCGGATGGTACAAAGACAATTTTTCATCCATAAAAAAGGCTATCTAATACGAAGGGAAGGATGCCAATCTGTGTGGGAAATGGATTAGGATGTAGGCCTACCAAAAGAAATTCTAAATTATTAGGTTGTGTTGGACGATATTTAAAAAAAAAAAAAAAAATTTCTTCCAAATTAATTTTTCGAAATTTAGTCTCAACCCTCTTAAAGTAAGGGAGAGGGGTATTATACAAGTCAACTAAAAAAAAAAAAAAAATAATAATACTTGACTTGTATAATACTTTAACCTGGCGGTGATGTAAAGTCACTGGGACAATCTCAAACCGTGTCCTTGAGGGTGAAGACTAAGTTACAAATAAAAACTTACCTCCAAACACTTGTAGCAAGCTACAAATGTTTGGAGGTAAAAATTTTTCAAAGTTTAAATGACCTTGACCCATATAAATTACTGTTGAAAGTAAAGTGTTAACCTTACAACTACAAGGCTAGCCAGTACCCCCACCACTGATAAGTGTATACATATATATACGGGTATTGATGTGAAGTTTGGTTATTCTGCTTTGTACTGCTTAGCTGAATACCACACCTTAAGATGGCTTCAAACTCTCAGGCTTCCTCTTCTTCAAGACGGCGTGTAACCAACGTCCTGCCTGCTACTCTTGGACCTGTTCAACCAACCACCTCGACCGACACGCCCCCTGCTCCAATACTCCAATATTTGATGACCGCAGAAATCCTGAGCTGCCTGAAGATGCCACCACCGCCGCCTGCCTCAATGCCCAGCCTGTCACCATTGCCGTCAACAGTGCCACCAACATTGGAAGAGGCTGCCCTACGACCAGCGCAGAAATTGTATAAAATATTTTGTTGTTTACTTGATAGACCGCTAAAACTACCACCAAATACTTTCACGTACAAGCTACCCCTGATAGACAAGGATGATGTAAGCAAACTATCATCAATTCAAGTGAAATTTCTGGAAGAAAAAAGTCTTCTTTATGTAAGAGAAGTGTTTCATAATGAATATTCAAAAAGATTAGCTTTCGACTTTATTAAGGAACGTGCAGGACGCGAAAAAGCACAGTATCCAGAATTATATTATTTATATCTTTTTGAGAATGGAGCAAGTGTAACGGTAGAAATAAGCATCAAACTAATGTGATTCTCCCAACCAAATGTTAAACTAGGACTTGAACTTGGACTTGATTGAGGTTTTGTAGAACTGAGCGGGGGATAGATCACTTTGCGGCAATGGACTAGCATGCTGCTTAGTGGTCTATCCCCCGCTCAAAGGGTAGCATCGAATGACCTTGACCCACATTAAAGCAAGGACAACCGGTTAACTGGTATAAAAGAGGGGGTCTGTACATCTCGACTTCATTCTGCTTTGGACTTTCCAGTGGAACGCTAGAAAAAATGAGTGGATCGCTGCTTGGTGCTAACTTGGACAGGTATTCTGTGATGGTGCATTATGAAGATTGTAGAGACATGTTGACGGCTGTGTATGAGTGTTTGGTGAGAAGGATCTTTCAAGAAAACTGCGAATTTATGTTAGCGTGGAAAAGAAACTTGTTTGTTGATGGTCATGCTACAATGCAAAGCATGAACCACCTCCATGTGTTAAAAGTAGGACATCATAATTTGGACGAACTGGACGATATGTTTAGGGAGCTGGAGTGTTTGATACATCAGAGTTGTAAACCTTGTGAAATTGAAATTTTTAAATTGGATTTGGAATTAGAATAAAATGTGTTAAACAGGATTCGAACTTGGACTTGATTGAGGTTTTGTAAAACAGAGCGGGGGATAGATCACTTTGCGGCAATGGACTAGCATGCTGCTTAGTGGTCTATCCCCCGCTCAAAGAGTATCTTTACGTGACCTTGACCCACATAAAATGTATAGTTGGTGGGGGGTATAAAAAGGGCAAACCAATTGGATAGATACACCACTTTCATACCATGGCTCCACTTGACAACACCGTGTTCCATCGCGACAGAATCCTTTCAATTCTGGAGGTAATACCTGTAGAAGTTATAGAAGCAGAGGACCAACTACCCGCGGTTGACCAGGAAGAGGAGGAGGAGGAAGAAATAATGGATATTGAAACGGACTCTGACGAAGCTGGTTTAACGGATAATGAAATGGACTTGCACGCCTACGAAACATTAGAGTCATCATCTGAGTCGGAAATTGAAGAAGAAGAAGAACAAGACACTCCTCATCGTCCAATAGATAGAATGTTAGTAGCCAGAAGAATTATGTATTGTCATCGCTACCTATTTCGTGATGAGAATGATTCCGACTCTGATGGTGATGTTTCACCTTTGTAAAAAGTTTAAACAAAAAGTTGAAAAAAAGAATGTGAGCGGGGGATAGAGCACTTTGTAGTAAATGATGCTGCTTAGTGCCCTATCCCCCGCTCAAAATAATAATTCCAAATGACCTTGACCCACATAAACTTGCTTAAACAGACATCTTTGAAAAAACTTGTACAAATTATTAAATCTAGACCAAATATCATCGATTTATCAAGCCTACTGATAAATGTATTACAAACGGTTGTGTAAAGGCTAAATTTAGCACATGATTGGTAACCTGTTTCTATATGACGTCACTTTCCCCACCTATCTGCCTCGGATATAAAGGGTCCCGGTCGAGCGCGCTGCTCATTATTGCGTGGATATTCACAGAGTGTGCATTCAAAGCCAAACTGTTTGAAATGGCTCTTTGCGACATTTGTGGGGAAATTTTTCAAGACGAAGATCTTTTCACCCTACACAGAGAATTACATGAAGAAGAAGATAGAAAAGAAGATATTACCATGGATGAAATAGACTTAGACTCAATTGACCGGTTTTTGGAAGAGCACCAGAAGCAGACGGACTACTGGGACAGCTATCTACAGCAAATGCAAAGAAGAAGACCTAGTGTGATCCAATTTGCTGGTGCTGGACCATCTACTGCTAGAAGACCTTTTGAAGAAGAAAATTATATGCAAGAAGAAGAAGACACTGAAGAAGAATTGGAAGATGTGAAACAACTGCGCACCACGGCCTTGCCAGGACGAGTTGTAACACATTTCAAAATTAATAATGTTCAATTGGAACTGGAAACATTTATAACCCAGGCTAAGGAACTTGTTGGTCGAACCTTGAGGGAAGAACTACAAAGATTAAATTTTATTAAATTTGGAATGGTGTTAGAGGCTATGTTTAACAATACTGTTGGTGAAACAGCATTGAGAGCATTCATTACCAAAAACCGAACCCTTACCTTCACCTCCAACATAGATGATATTATTGAAGAATGCTTGGAAGAACTTATAACAAAACTTCAAGAACATGAAGGAAGAGGATCTGGATGGACTTTGTCATCAATTGAAGGTATGGATGTAAGGGTTCACAAGCATGGATATGGTTTAAGGGGTAGTAGTTTTATCCCTTTACCAAAGAAAATCCAAAACACTAAATCGTGTAGGAATGTGCAAAATGAAGGTAATGAATGTTTCAAGTATGCAATGTTAACCAAGTATGTTAGAGATCATCCTGAAAGAGTTGGTAGAGAATATTACGAAAATGAACACCGCTACAACTTTCAAGGCCTCACCTACCCAGTAACATTAAAAGACATAGACAAATTTGAAAAGAAAAATCCTGGCGTTTCAGTGAATGTTTTTGGTCTGGATGATTCGAACAACGTTTATCCTTTGCGGGTAGTAAAAGTTGAGCAAAGAAACCACACGGATTTGCTATTGATCACTAAGGGTGAAATTTCACATTATGTGTGGATAAAGGACTTTGCATCCTTGATTCGAAATTAATTATCAAAACAGAGGCGTAGGTTAACAGTGTGTAAAAGATGTTTTTGTTTCACATATAAAGAAATAAGACAAGGAGGATTGGAGTGGTTGATAGAACACAAAAGACTTTGTAATGATAATTATGAAGTGAAGATTAGTCTGCCACCACCATCTCGAGCGTTTATCCAATTTAACAAAACAGTTCACCAATATCGGATTCCAGTAGTCATTTACGCAGATTTTGAATCTACGTTAGTACCACAGGAGCTGCCGGATGGTGAAGTGACTAGAAGAACAAAATATCAGTTGCATCAACCCAACAGTTTTTGTCTACTAGTGAAATCAACCTTGTCTGAAAACCAATTACAAGACTATGGTTTAACATCCACTCCAATACTCTACCGTGGTGAAGAAGCCGCTAAGTATTTTGTAGACCAACTGTACGATATTGCTGGAAAGGTTCAACGCTTGTTCAGTAATATTGTACCTATGGAACCTTTAAACCAAAATCAACAAGAAGAATACAACGTAGCGACAAGATGCTATTTATGCAAGAAGATGTTCAGTGAAGAAAATCCAAAAGTAAGAGATCACGATCACCTGACAGGGTTATACAGAGGAGCTGCTTGTAATTCATGCAATATAAATTACAAACTGCCAAACTTTATTCCTGTCGTTTTACACAATATTAGCGGCTACGACTCCCACTTTATTATTCCAGAGTTAGGAAGAGATGACGGTAAAATTGATGTTCTTGCTACAACATTGGAAAAGTACATCAGCTTTTCAAAAACAGTAGGTAAAATTAAACTTCGCTTCGTAGACTCTTACAGATTTATGCCATCTAGTTTAGCCAAATTGTCAGAGAACCTAAGAAGAGAAGACTTAAAAGAAACCAGCAAAATTGTATCTGAAGATAAATTGGACCTAGTATTACGGAAAGGAGTTTTCCCCTATGATTATATAACATCTACAGAAAAGTTTGAAGAAACCAGTCTGCCACCGATTGAAGCATTCAACAGCAAATTAAACGAAAGTGAAATCTCCGTTGAAGACTACAATCATGCTTGTAATGTTTGGAACCAACTAAACATTCAAACCTTAGGGGAATATTCTGACTTTTATATAAAATTGGACGCAACTCTGCTGTGCGATGTGATGGAAGAATTTAGAAACACCTGCTTCTCCGCCTATGGACTGGACCCTCTACACTCGTACACATCTCCAGGATTAGCATGGCAAGCTATGCTAAAGTCAACCAACTGTCGACTGGAACTTCTAACGGATATTGATATGGTGCTCATGATGGAAACTGGTGTACGGGGTGGTTTGACACAAGCTGTAACACGTCATGTCAAAGCCAACAACAAGTACATCCCCGGCTTCGACGAGCAACAACCATCGGTCTACCTTGGCTACTTTGACGCAAACAACCTTTATGGTTGGGCAATGTCAAATCCGCTTCCCTACGCTGACTTCAAATGGATCGACCCGGCCACCATTGGAGACATTTCACAGATTCCAAAGGATGGTCCAAAAGGCTATATTTTGGACTGTGATTTTGAATACCCGGAGCACCTTCATGACCATCACTACGACTTGCCTCTCCTAGCCAAGACTGAAGTTTCACCGACAGGAAGATGGCCAAAATTGATGATGACCTTGGAGAATAAAGATCGCTATGTGGCTCACTACTGGGTAGTTCAACAGGCTCTTGAATTGGGTCTACGTATAGTGAGAATTCATAGAGCAATTGAATTCACCCAGTCTTGTTGGTTGAAACCATACATTGATTCCAACACTACAAGAAGAGCTGCAGCGACAACAGCATTTGAAAAGGACTTTTATAAATTAATGAACAACGCCATCTTTGGGAAGACCTTGGAGAACAAAAGAAAACATAAAAATGTAAAATTAGTGAGTGATCCTAGAAAATTGGAAAAATTAGTGCAAAAACCAAATTTTGGAACATCCATGATTATAAACGAAAATCTAGTCGCTGTCAGTATGAAGAAAACAACAATAGTCATGGACCGTCCGTTATACATAGGTATGTCGATTTTGGACATAAGTAAAACCCTGATGTATGATTTCCATTATAACAAAATGGTTAAACACTACGGAAGGGAAAACATTGGAGTCGCATACATGGATACGGACGCGTTTATCTACTGGATAAAGACTTTGGACATGTATGAAGACCTAAGGACATTTTTATACAAAGAAGATTTCGACTTTTCTGACTATCCGAAGAACCATCCAAATTTTAATGAAAAAAATAAAAAAGTAATTGGAAAATTTAAAGATGAAGCAAATGGAATGCCTTTAGAAGAAATAGTGGCGCTGATGGCGAAATTGTATTCATTCAAGATGTACCACGAGAACAACACACCGACAGTCAAGAAAGCAAAAGGAGTGAAGACATCTTATTTGAAAAAGCACGTAACATTTGACCACTACAAGACTTGTTTGTTTGAAGATACTACAATATCAGCAACATTCAACAATATCCGAAGCTTCAAGCATCAAGTCTACAGTGTCACCGAAATTAAAAAAGCGCTGTCAGCTCGGGATGATAAAAGACATATTATGCCCGACAAAATCCACACTCTTCCTTTTGGCCATTACTCTCTAAACCCTATCAACTAGTAACCTATTCTTCGTCCTTCTACAACTTCGACTTTATTCCTTTCTCCTTCCGTAAAAAAATGGGGAACACGGCAAGTCCAACGCCGTGTTCCCCATTTTTTTACACAAATTTGGATGACCTTGACCCATATAAATGATGTGAATATTTAAGACAACATTCATTGTGATTATACAAGTGACACAACAAACATTGGAAACTACAATATGAAGGACTTGAAGCAACAAATTGTCAACGAACTTCATAAACCTGCAAGAAGAAAGTTTCCACGAAGAAATACGGTGATAAAAGGAATTAATGATTTATATCAAGCGGATTTAATCGAAATGATTCCTTATAGCAAACAAAATAAAGGATATAAATACATATTGACTGTTATTACCTGTTTTTCAAAAATGGCTGATGCTTTACCGCTAAAAGATAAAAGCGGCAAAAGTGTTACAAAAGCAATAGAAACAGCTATACAAAGAGACAAACATACTATTAAACATTTACAAACAGATGATGGAAAAGAATATTTTTATAAGGAATTTGCAAATTTAATGAAAAAACACAATATAAACCATTACTCAACCAATTCAGAGGTAAAAGCCTCAATAATCGAAAGATTCAACAGAACTTTAAAAAGTGCAATGTATAAAATGTTTTCCAACAGAGGATCGCACATATGGATTGATATGTTACCAAAACTTATAAACGATTACAATAACAAATTTCATAGGACTATCAGGATGAAACCAAACCAAGTAACTAGTAAAAATGAAAACCTTGTATTAAAACGTATAAAAATGAATACTAAACCAAAAGTTGAAAAACTAAAGCCTAAAAAATTTAATGTGGGTGATAAAGTGCGAATAAGTAAATATAAAGGTGTATTCAGTAAGAGATATCTGCCAAATTGGACCAATGAGGTTTTTACTGTATTCAAAGTACAACCTACAGTACCTGAGACATATATTTTAAAAGATAATTAAGGACAATTGCTTGAAGGAGGGTTTTATGGACATGAAATGTTAAAATCAACAGTAGGCGATGTATATTTAGTTGAAAAGGTGTTGCAACGGAAAAAAGATAAGGTCAAAGTACGATGGTTAGGATTTAATAAGACGGAAGATTCTTGGATACCAAAAAAGGATTTGATATAACGATAGGGAATCATTTTAGGTTGAACCATTACAAAGGATGGAGATAGTACCACAAAAAGAGAGTTTTACTATTAATAATATAGATGAACTCACAGTGGATAATTCAGAATTCAATAGTGGGAAACATGGCAATTTGTTACCAAACACCGTTCGTTGTCTGGTTACCGGACCTTCCAACTGTGGAAAAACTAATGTAGTATTCAATTTGATTACAAACCCTAAAGGATTACGTTTTAACAATCTATATGTATTTTCAAAATCACTACAACAACCAAAGTATCAATTATTGGAAAAGATACTGACTAATGTGCCTGAAGTTAAATATTTAAAGTTTAATGCAAGCGAGAGTGTCATGCAACCACAAGAAGCTAAACCATTCTCCGTGTTCATATTCGACGATGTATCTTGTGAAAACCAAAACACAATAAGAAATTACTTCGCTATGGGTCGACATAACAACATAGATAGCATTTATATTGGTCAAACTTACAGCAAAATACCAAAACAACTCATTAGAGACAATGCAAACATGTTAATTGTATTTAAACAGGACGAAACCAACCTAAAACATATATATTTTGATCATGTAAATGCGGATATGACATTTGAAAGATTTAAAGAGTTATGCGGAAAGGCTTGGGCTGAAAAGTATGGGTTCCTAACAATTATGAAGGAACAACCGCTAAACAATGGTCGATACAGGATAGGATTTGATAAATTTATATTAATACATTGAACGTGGTATAAAACATTCATTGTTGTACAACACGTCTTGCTACAAACATGGTTAACCAAGAAAAATTAGTAAAAGAAATAAAATCACTTAGTGATTCTATTCGGGCTAAAAACAGAGCATTGAAACTAGGTATTAGCGAGAGGGAGAAATTCCTTGAATCTACATTTAAACCTATTACTGAACCCTTGAAACAATTAAACAAAAAATTTGCTAAACCTGTATTGGAAGGAGATGCGATTACACCTATTACGAAGTTTGAAAGAGAAAATGTAAATCAGAAGATTTTAGTAATGAAGACCCGGAATCCTCTACATATAGTGGTTTTACCGGTGGAGAACCCGAAAGAGAGCTAGAATCACCGGACAATAGTGGAATAAGAGAATTATATGAAGTAAAAGCCAAAAGAGGACATGAAGTTGTATCAACTGCTAGTGAAGAGGAAAAAGAAGAAGAAACAAGGGAAGGTCCGTCAAACATAAGCTTGTTGGGTGAAAACATTCATAACAAAGGACCTTTAGGAAGGAAATACATGATAAAAATGTTAGCTGGAACAAATCCTAATAAAAACTACCATAGTTATGGAGTAAGATTAACAGAAGACGGTTTAATGGTTGGTAATAGCCCGGTAAACATTGATGAACATGATAATATTATTGTTGGTGATCAAAGATATAAGGGCACAAGGGGATTATTTGAATTATTATTTGAAAGTAAGCCTTTAGAATTGTTAGTTAAAGAAAAAGACATGGAAGCATATAAAAAGATTTTGGAACAAACTAATGCATACAGGAGGAAGTATTCAGCTGACCAACCTGTTTTTAGATCAAAGTCTTTAAAATATAGAGAATTTGTATCCAAGTTAATACCAACAACGAGAAGACAACCAATGCCAATAATACCAAGAACACCTGTAAAACGAAGGTTTGTGTCATCCACTTTGGATATAAGTGCTCCAGAACCAAGAAAAAGAAACAAATCTGTTACAGGTACAGGTTTAATGAAGAAACTATATAACACAAATGTGATTTATTACAATTAACATCAATAAATTGGTGGATAGAATGAAACTAATACATGAAGCTAAAGAAGCGGGTCATACTGGATTGGAAAACGAATGGGTGGCTTTAGTGGATGAACTCCGAAACCGTGGGGTAATCTCATAAAAATGCGTTACTCCCTAGAATACTATTCAGTTGCACCATGAGTGTCGACAAGTTCGGACGTTACTCCTCGGATGGGTTATATTATGCGAATAGTTTAAAAAGAAGTGCTGGTTTACCACAAACACCTGATGGAGATTATGATATGAGTAATAAAAGGTTAAAAAACATAAAAGATCCTACGGATGAAAACGATGCAATAAATTTAAAAATATTAAAGGAAAAGATATCGCCAACATTAAGACTACAAAATAACACATATGACGCAGAAGATCATAGAATCATCAACGTTGGTAAACCAAATCAAAACGGTGATGCAATAAACAAAGGTTATTTGTCATCTGAATTAAAAAATACGTTAAAATTCAATGGGAAAACGTATAGTGCTAACAATAAACGTATATCCAACGTAGATGACCCTAAAGATGCAAAAGACAGCGTAAATAGACGCTATTTACATTCCTTGATACCTGAAAAGACAAAAGATGGATTTTCTTTTTATAAATTTGTTATTAACGATATAGGTTATCCAAAAAATGAAAATGATGCTGTAAACCTCAAATATATAAAAGATCATTGTATCATACGTGATGTAGGGGTTATAGATTGTTTTGGTAATTGTTTAGCAAATGTTAAAGATGGTTCGGCGCCATCAGATGGTGCAACAGTGGGTCAAATGATGGAAACCTTAAAACAAGAAACAACCTCTTTTGTAAAACAAAATCAAGTAGTATCGAAGCAAGGGGATGAATTCGTTCAAGGTAATGAAAAATTTAATTTATTAACATACAAAAATAATGCTTGGGATTGCATGGATAAAAAGTTATCAAATATGGGATGGGGTTATGAGGATCATGATGCAGCTGCTTTATCACAAACCGTACATTTAGATCCAAATCATTACTTTGTATATTTTACATGTAATGATAAAGTAATAAAACACTTGAAAGAAGGAAGAGAAGCAAATGATGCTGCAACTGTAGGACAGACCATTACAACATCATTAAAGGATAGTAAAGTGTATAATTGTAATAATAAACGTATAACAAACCTTAAAGACCCTGAACATGTAGATAATGCTGTCACTGTTAATTTTCTTGTAAAAGTTTTAGGTAATGCGATATTTGATTTACACAATCATTTTACACCAGATATTCTTCAAGGAAAATCGGGTCATAATACTTATGATGAATCCATGAGAGGTGAATATATTAAACGAGAAATTTATAATAAATACTTTATTAACCCTAAAACGAAAAAGTTTAGATCATCAGATTGGGGTGATATTGATATTTAATTAAAAAACTCAATAAATGACTTCATTTATGTGCAACCTGTCATAGAGGTAACACATAGGATACGCTTTTCGAATATAAAAGACAATCATGGCATTTCATTACACCAGTCCATATGAGACACTATACGGAAAGGAGGCGGTATCACGTCCACAGCGGTTTCTCTGTTAAGTAAAGCTTTAAACCGTATTCCAGTAGGATCTATCGTAAATAGAGCAATAGACGCTTTACCATACGAATTTCATATACCGGGAGGTTATCAGTATTGAAGACCAGGAACTAAATTGAAAAAACGACTGGAAAGAGGTGATCCAGGCATAAACAAGTTAGATCAGGCTTGTAAAGAACACGATATCGCATATTCCACGTTTGCCGATTCAAAAAATAGATCGATAGCAGACAGAAAGCTTGCGGACATAGCTTGGCAACGAGTAAAATCAAGTGACGCTAGCATAGCTGAAAAAGCAGCAGCTTTAGCAGTAACAGCAGGTATGAAGGCTAAAACAGCAGTAGGAGGTGGAAAAAGGAGGAGAAGAAGGGTAAAAAGGAAGTCAACCACAAGAAAACATGGAGGAAATATAAGAAGACGACGATCTAGCAGAAAAGGCAGGAAGAAGCCCACCGTGTGGTCAATGGTAAAAAACGGGGCAGGTCTTTACCTAAGACCTTATCGTGCATATTAAATAAAAGAAATCAATTGGTCATACCACATAAAGCATTAACCAATTTTGAATTATTTAAATATATTTCCTGTTTAAAAATACCATTTTTCCGCGGTGTGTTTATGAAAGACAGTTTACCAAAGAAAATGTGGCAGAATGAGACTGGAATTGTAAATTTGGATAATACTGAAGGGCCTGGCACCCATTGGGTTTGTTATAAGAAACTAAGTAACAATGTATATTATTTTGATAGTTTCGGTAATTTGCCACCACCAAAAGAACTTCAAAATTACTTTAAATCTGCTAAAAACATATATTATAACTATAAAAGAGAACAACCTGATAATACTTCAATATGCGGCCATTTATGTTTGAAATTTCTAGCTAAAAGTATCAGTCACTATTGAGATGTCTTCCTATACGGTATCATTAACAGGAAAATCGTCCACTTTACGAAGTATCCTTTTTCCAGCGTTACGCTTGCAAAAAGGAAGGTTTTGGGAGGCGGCACTATTGGATTTTACAACTTACAACTCTATTCCCAATGTTACGGAAGGTAAAAATAACGTATTGCATTATTATAAGGGAAAAGATGCCAGTGGGAAATTTACAGACTTACAAGAGTGCAGGTTACCCACAGGTTCTTATGAAATTGATCATATAAATGAATTTTTGCAAACTAAAATGGGAAAAGACAATATAACATTAAAAGGTAATAATAATACGATGAAAGCTGAAATTACTTCCAAATATTATATAGATTTTACTCAACCAAACTCAATTGGTGATTTATTAGGATTTTCCAACGATGAGCCTGTTTTAGAACCAGATGTAACACATTCCGGTAAGAAAACAGTAACAATATTAAAAGTCAATAGTATAGACATAACTTGTAACATTATACAAGGAGCTTACAGGGATGGGGCTAACACCCATATCATACATACATTTTACCCAAGTGTACCACCTGGATTTAAAATTGTTGAAAAGCCACAAAACCTGGTATATCTACCGTTGAACACCACTTTCATTTCAGACATCGTGTTGAGCGTATTGGATCAAGACGGTAACTTGGTAGACTTCAGAGAAGAGCCTATATATATATATATATATATATCGTATGGCTCATTCAGCCAGCCACCATGGTTTAAGAATAATAAAATAAATTCTGCGATGCAGAGCACCTGAGTCAGTATAAGTAAAAATCTAAACACTAAAATAAAAAATAAAAATTAGATCTCTCTTTATAGAGCTAAATCCAGGGCGCTAAGCCATTGCAGCCCAGCTTCACTTGAGCTATGCAGACCGGCCAATCCTTCGGGGAAGGCACTCAGTGGGCACTCTTCGACTATGTGTTCCATAGTTTGATACTCTGCTCCGCAGTCGCATGACTGGTCTTGTGTCATTCCCCATTTGTGCTTCCAATAATTACATCTTCCCACTCCAGTGCGGAAACGATTGAGTATAGTCCACTGCTTCCGAGGAAGATTCATACCACCTACCGCTACGGTCGGGTCATCTATCAGGAAATGGTTCCGACCTTGAAAAGCGTCCCAGGAGGAAGTCCAGTTTGTATGGATGGTGAAGTTCGAGTCCATCAACTGGGAGGCTGTTCGTAGAGGTGGTTTTCGGGACCTCAATCGGCCCGCATTCTGGGGTAGGCAATCATGGATGGGCAGCTGTGGAGCAGATAAGATCTTTGTGTATTCCCTAATGAGTGCATCCCTTCGTCTTATTTCAGGGGGAGCGATATTACACAGCACCGGGAGCCAGGGTACAGGAGTTGCCATGAGTGTACCACTAATGGCTCTCATCGTCCTGTTTAGCTGGACGTCGATCTCTCTAACGTGCACACTATTTAACCACACGGGAGCACAGTACTCAGCAGTTGAATATACCAATGATAGAGCAGTTGTTCGCAGAACTTGTGCGTTAGCTCCCCATGTGGAGCCAGCAAGGTGATGGACAATGTTAGTCCTGGTTCTCACCTTAGCTGCCGTTTTTTGTAAGTGGCTTTTAAACGTGAGAGACCGATCTAAAGTGACTCCCAGATACTGTGGGTGGTCATTATGTTTCAACTCAACACCGTTGAATACGATTTTCAGCTTTTGGTTGGCCAGTCTATTATTCAAGTGGAAGCAAGCAACCTCAGTTTTTGTTGGGTTTGGATTTAGCTTCCAGGCTTCAAAATATTCACCGAGGGTCGTGAGGTCATTTGTTAGTGTTTCCTCAGCTTGTCGAAAATGCTGGTGTTGGTATGCCAATGCAATATCATCTGCATATATAAACTTTAAGGACCGAGTTACAGGAATGTCGGCAGTATACACATTAAAGAGCAGTGGGACGAGCACTGACCCTTGTGGCAGGCCATCCTTTAGTTGCCTAAACGTACTTTCTCTGCGTCCCAGATATACTTTTATCATCCTATTGGAGAGCATTGAGTTGAGGAGACGCAACAAGAAAGGGCAAGGAATAAGGTCGTAAAATTTAACTAGGAGGCCTTTTCTCCAGACAGTGTCATATGCTGCAGTCAGATCTAAAAAAGCCACGGAGGTTTTCAGTCTTCGCTCAAACCCATCCTCAATGAAAGAAGTCAGAGCTAAAACCTGGTCACAACAGTTGCGACCAGGCCTAAATCCAGCTTGTTCGACAGGGATGCTGGCATTGAGAATAGGGAGGATTCTGTTATAAATCAACCTCTCTAGCAGCTTATAACAAACACTTAAAAGAGCTATAGGCCGATAACTTTCAGGCAGTTTTGGATCCTTTCCGGGCTTCAGGATAGCTATGATCTTGGATTTTCTAAATATCCCAGGCATGTCGCCGGTTTTCAGAGTGGTGTTAAAAACTTCCAGAAGCCACTGTCTAGCCTTGTTACCCGAGTGTTTTATAAACTCCGGGAAAATGTCATCCAGACCTGCTGCTTTGCCAATTGGCATCGCATCAATCGCCACTTCCAGCTCGTCGTAAGTGAAGGGTCTAGAGACTTCCAAGGGTGCTTGCCGACTAGAGAAGAGCCTATTACGATTAGATTACATTTAAAATCGACACTTTAATACAAAAACCATGGGTTTAACATTTAAAAGCGAACAACCTACGGGAAACCGCATTAGTAGCTCTTCAGCTGTGGAGGAGTTAACACGCGAGAACATTCGTTTCTTAGAGAGAGTTGGATTAAAATTAACCGATTATGGATATACTGGATATAGCGCAGGGTCCAACATTCGACGAAACCCTATGGGAAAAAGAATATCACACCCACAACCCTTACACTTCATCGAAATTAAACAATAACGATGAAATTCGTATTCCCATACAACATCAAGACATTTACACACTACCATGTGAAAGTTACTTGTATATTGAAGGAAAAGTTACTAAAAAGGACGGTACTACTGCTGGTACAACAGTTCCATTTATAAATAATCCTATGGCTTTCCTGTTTGATGAAATTAGATATGAAATATCAGGTGTAACAGTTGATTCTACTAAAAAAGTAGGTATTACAACGACTTTAAAAGGACTAACATCTATAACACCCAATGAAACCAATTTACTTAAACCTGCCGGATGGGTATTACCTACAATTGACACGATCACTCCAAATTCAGATGGATATTTTGATTTTCATATTCCATTACGTTTGTTGCTTGGTTTTGCTGAAGATTATAGGAAAATAATATTAAACGTTAAACAAGAATTAGTTTTGTTGAGGTCTTCTAACGATAAAGACATTATTAAAGCTGCAGATAATACGACTGATGCGACTTTAGAATGGAAATTAAAATTAGACAAAATTGTATGGAGAGTTCCACATGTTAAATTAGCTGACGAGCATAGAATGCTACTTTTAAGAAAATTAAAAGCCGATCGTGATATTGTTATTCCATTTAGAAGCTGGGAATTCCATGAGCATCCCAGTTTACCTACTACGGATCGACACACTTGGACTGTTAAAACATCAAATTATGTAGAACGAGCCAGGTATATTATATTTGGTTTACAAACAGGTAGAAGAGACGACATTACTAAACATGCAGGACAATTTGATCATTGTGACTTGAAAAATATTAAAGTTTATTTAAATTCACAATTCTTTCCATACGACAATTTAAATGTGTCATTCACTAAGGAGAAATACAGTATATTGTACGATATGTACGCAAGATTCCAAAGTTCATATTACGGTAAAGCAAATACACCTTTATTATCACCTTCAAAATATTTCGATGCCTACCCAATAGTTGTAATTGATTGTTCTAAACAAAATGAATCAGTAAAATCATCAAGTGTGGATATAAAAATAGAAATGGAATTCAACGCGGCTATACCGGCTAATACAACTGCATACTGTTTAATTCTACATGATAAAATTGTAACATACACACCTTTAACTGGAATTGTTAAGAATGTACTGTAAAAACCGGTTTTGTTTCATTCCGCGAGTATAAAAGCAGAGTGTACAGGCCGCTCCTCATCAGTTTGTTGCCTACTGTTGTATGGGTAGCATCGTATTCAATATGGCTTCTCCTAGTGGTACACCTGAAAATGTGGTAGATATTGAGAAGGAGATATCTGAGTTTTTAGATCCTCAAGGTCACCAGGAAGGAGGTGAACAAAACGTTTGCGGACAACTTCACGCCAGTAATAATGTTGAAGAAAAAGTTAAAAGAAGAAAGACTATACAAAAGAGAAAAAGGGATATTGAAGATAATATTTCTCCAAACATATTGAGTGAGGTATTTTTGCGAATATTTTACCCAATCTCTTCCAGTTTGGACAAAAGTGTTTTAATCGGTGTTATGAAATCGACAGATTATTCCCCTACTGTAATTTTAACTCACGGACCCAAAATGATTTTGTTTACGGACAGTGCTTGGGAATCGTTTATGAAACACTTGCATCTGCTAGAATGCTATTTAAGTAGTAACATATTTGGAAGAAAGACAAGAGTAGGACTTTTGGATTCAAATGTGGAAATCGATATTATTAATCAACGTGGTGATCATCAGCTGCGGTTTAGAGACACAACAAGACATGATAACAAAATTCAACTTAATCGAGAGGAGTTTTTCATTTTAACTTGTGCTACTGAACCTATAACAAGATACTTGAGACAACTGGTGTTTTCAAGTTCGATTATTAAAGATTATCTGGAAGACACTTTGGACAAACAACCGGACGCACCTATAATATACGGACCTGTGGATACTTCTATATTTAATAGAGTTCCTCATGAAGTACAAATGTGGAGACAATTGGAAAAGTACGCTCAACTACATAAGAAATCAGTAAAACAGGAAGAAGAGAAAGATGGAGGAGAAGAATCAAGTGTTAGTGATGAAAACGAAAACAAGGAAAATATAAAGATGGAAACTTAAATGACAATGGTTAGTTTTTAAAACAATAACCAACTTTTTGTGGGGTTAGGCCTATTGGGGACGGTGCCCACGTTAAATATACACCAACGCGCCAACAACTGTACGGCCTGGTATAAAAGTAGTACCTACCGTGGTGTGGAAATCAGTTGACCTCCTGACTTCGTAATGAGCAGACGTGTGGCCTTCAAAATGGACAAGGGAGAAGAAGAACAAGTAAAGTCCAAGCCTGGTATTATTGAGTTTCAAGCGTTTCGTGGTAATGATGATAGATTCATTATAAAAGAACTTGTGTTTTTGGACATGAATACAAGTGTTACTTATTCGTTTTTATTTAAACCACCATGTTCTTATTCATCTTTAACTAGTAAAGCCGCTACTACCAACAGATGGATTTCAAAACACTTCCATCATATTGATTGGTATGATGGTTTTACAAGTTACACGGACTTGTATCACATTATGCATCATTTTTCAGACAAGTTTACCAATATTTACACAAAGGGGCTGGAAAAGAAAAGATGGATCGAAGGATTTACTCATGTTCCGGTTAGTGATGTGGAATTGGATAAGAATTATCAATACATGCTGGAAACAATATGTATTTGTACAAAAAGCCCAGAACATGATAAAGATAGACATTGCGCTTTGAAAAATGCCTATAAACTCGCCTCTTACCTTCAAAGTGGGGAAGTGGGGAGTGGTGGGGGTAACGGAGAGTATATAAGTGAGGAGCAGACCGGGACCTGGCATGAGTATTACTCGAGATTCCGAGACGACAACATCTCCGAGCAAGAAGACGATCTGTAACCTGACCATGGCATCTCACCAGTTCCTTCAAACTTTGGTCGAGCAGTTCAATGCTCACTCCAAGTCAACAATATTACCTGTGAAGAAGTGCTCTGAACTAAAAGATGAAAAGCACTACATAATCCATGCTATGAAGAAGATGGAGACTACAGTTGGGGAAGCCATCTGCTGCAGTCTCAGCGAGGCACCGTTTACTCCGGGGGATGAGCCCAAGTTCCAGGTGTACCTGCCCAAGAGATTCGTCCATCTTCTACAAAACGAGGACCTTCGCTCTATTCAACCCGGCTGTCTATACCTGGTGTCCCACAGCTGCACAGGTAGCAACTCTACAGAGTTGACCATCCACATTGCCGACAAGCAGCAGTGTTAGATTTAAGTTTTAATGTTGTACATATGTTATTGTAATGTTTTATAAATAAATCATAAAAGACAAAAAAAATAAGAAAACAAAAAATGCAACATATCAATACGTGAAGTTTGTCACGTATTGATATGTTGCATTTTTTTTAAACTTCGCGGGTGACCTTGACCTTTGACCTTTGCATTTCACAATTACCCCCCACTACCATAATTACCCCCACTACCACACTAGGATTCAAACCTGCTTGGATGCGAAACACGGTCAGTCTGTTGCCAACTAGCAAACGATGAGCACCTTGTACGAGCTTTGCTTACAACAAGTTATAACTGACGCATCTTTATTCCAGACGGCTTTACAAGATAATATCCCTATAACAGTAAAGCAGGATATCGAAGAGTACAAGAAAGATAATAGAGGGTATTCGGGATACTCCTGGTATAGGTTCCAAGACGGGGAAAAGTTTTGTAGGCCTTGTGGCGATGCTGCCGTCAGAGACCTTCGACAGTTCGTACAGGAAGGTGGTAGAAAACAGTTCGGATTTCTAGCACCGATGTTTAGATTTGAAAACTACAAGGACACCTGTGCTATTTGCTCCATCCCATTGTATCGATGGAAAAAGTTTAGAAGTGTTTAATTGGATCTTCCATACCCCCACCACCATTACCCCCACCATTTTTTCATGTACCTCCAAACGCTGTGCCTCGGCTTCATTTCTACTCCAGCAGCCAACCTAGCAACATCAGGATGTCTCTGAACGTCAGTTGCGCAAGTTACGAGGAGGTGAGCATCAAGACTCAGCAGGAGCTAAACGACTTGTACAAGGAGTTGCAGCTGATGGTGGCACGAGGCTACCGTATAAACGTGCAAGTTTACGCTTGCAATATACGGAACACCCGGCAGTCAAAGGAAGAGCCTGGACACTCCTCGACAGCTTCCTCACCGACGTCCATGAAGACCGAGCCGGACAACTTAGATTACTTCAGCTGACTAGCAGTTGTATTTCTTGTTCTAACCATTGTAGAATATGTTTATTTTTTCATTATATTAAAGAAGTAAATGAGCAAAAGCACCTATCTTGTTACTGACATATGAGCTCAGTAACAAGATAGGTTTTTTTAAAACACGGTTTGAATGACCTTGAAACTTCTCCCTCCACTGCTTTACTACCCCCACCACCTGACTATTAATGTACATGGCACATCACAATTGGAAACCTCATTCCATCTTCAACAGCCAAACCGACAACATCAACAATGGCAAACCTACCAACGGATAAAACATGTCCTCACGTTTGCTGTGACTTCGTCCACGAGTTGGAGAAGAGGATGCAGGAGAGGGCGATACGAAGAAAGCAGATACACTCAGAAAATATCATGATAGTCAACGGCTATCTTTTATTGTTCGGCCTTATTATGGTTGTACTTTTCATACTGTATGGCATAGTCACATGTGTCGGCAAGGTTGCAGAAGAAAACGCTCGCCACCATCAATTGGAAAGTTTCAATGTTACTTTGTAGGTTTTCCTTTTTTTAAAACTCCGTTTGGATGACCTTGAAAATTCCCCCACTACTCCATCACACCTCCCACCACTTCACCATGTTCCTGCATGAGCATCACATCAACCGTCATTCCTTGTCCGACAAGCAACCATGGCAGACAACAACACCATCAGCCAAGCTGACTCCACTACTGATGTCGGTACAAGTACGGGTTGGACACTGTCGATCGATAGTGTACACTATTTGGAAACGATTTGCGAACGGATGAAGGAAATACTGCGGGACAACCCTGGGATCATAATACAAATGAATTTAAATTATAATTGGTCCCAAGTTAGAATGCAAGGGGACGATAACAACGGTCAACAATCTCCACAATATTCGCCGATGTCCCCGATCTACCCTTACGGCGAGTCTGACGTTGATGAAGATGAGGCTAATGAGGATGTGGGGGACAACGAGGCTGAAGAGGAGTAACCTTCATTCCTTTTTTTTTAAAACCCAAATTGGATGACCTTGAGAATTCCCCCTCCACTATTTCCTTTTTTTAAAACCCAAATTAAATGACCTTGAAAATACCCCCTCCACATACTTTTGGTTTACCCCCTCTACTTTTCAATACTGTTACCGCAGTCTGTAGCTCACATCATTCCTTGCTTAGCTATCATGGCGGACAGCACTCTTTCTCGAGTTGACTCCACTACGGATGAAGAATGGCCATTTTCCTGGAATGTTCATCTGCAAGACTCGGCAGAAGTGGATATGTTGCATGAGAAATTGGTGTATGTATTAAACGAAAACCCCAACATTGAATGTAGAATGACTATGGATTTCGATGCGACAGGGGTCCACACTCAACCTTCCACTTCCAGCCAGCCTGAGCCTCAGCTACAGCCGAAGAACTTTACACATCTTTACACTCCAATACGGCCGGAGGATGTGGTTATCAGCGAGGCAGACTCTACTACAAGTTATATTGAGCCAACAAATTGGATGCTTGTTGTTGACACCTTACACAAGGTCGACTTAGTATGTGACAAATTAAAGGAATTGATGATGCAAGATCCTGGTCTTCGTTTTAAAATTGATTTGTTTTTCATCTGGGGAGCACCTGCACGGGGCTCTTCGTCTGACAGCTCTCTAAGTACAACGGACGAGGAGGAGGAGGACGACTAGTTATCTTTTTAAAACTCCGTTTGGATGGCCTTGACCTTTCCCCCTCCACTGAGTTTATTTAAGGTGCACTCTCAATGACTGCAGCATCATTTCATCGCGCACCTTCACCACAGCAACATGGAGAGTCAACTCAACTACTGTTGCGAACAGAAATGTTTTTCATGGCCAAATGACATTGATGTTGCGGATGGCCTGGTGTGTAGAAAATGTGAAGCTTTTGGTCAATGCATGTGTAAGTGCAAGTCTTGGAAGAAGCCGAAACCAGAGTTGAAGACATTCCATGTGTACCAGATGAGAGGGCATAAGTACACTTGTTGCCTTGAACGTTGCATTGAATTCACACTAAAACAGCTAACTGGCTGCAAATTGTGCAACAATCATTTTGCAGGTTTTTGCAAACATTATTTAGGAGCCTGTCAGTACAGATCAACTTGGCATACAGAAGCACTCACTATCAATGAAATCGCTATAGATACACAAGAGTAGTCTTTCTACTCTTTGATTTTTTTAAAACTCCATTTGGATGACCTTGACCTTTCCCCCTCCACTCCCCTTAGTTTATATAAACCCCATTCCCACTGACCACAGCATCACTTCATCGTGCTCCCTCGTCAAAGCAGCATCAACTATGGAAAGTAAGCGCATCTCATGTTGCGAGCATAGGTGTTTGGAGATACAAGGCGTCACATATTGTGCAAAGAAGCGTTGGGAGGAAGAGACGGGGACAACCTATTGCTGTGAGGATAAGTGTTTCCTCTTACCAAAGTGGCAAGTGGATGGGCTGGCCTGCCGGCAATGTGAATGCTTCGGATGTTGCAGGTGTAGATGCAAGAACCAACAGCTGCCACCACCGGTACTACAAACTTTCAAAATCTACAAATCCAAATACTTTTATACTTGTTGTCCGCAGCGGTGTATTAAATTTCACTTCTCCAATCTTACCAATTGTCGGAAGTGCTACGGACAACCTGATGGGTGGTGCACCTGTTTTCTGGACTCCTGCCGCTACAGATCGGATTGGTTTAAAGATCCGTTGGAAATTGATGAAGTCGCCCAGGAAGCACAAGAGTAGTCTTTCTACTCTTCAACTTTTTTAAAACTCCATTTGGATGACCTTGAGATTTCCCCCTCCACTTCCCCATATACCTAGAGTACACAGAACCTGACAGTCAGTCACTCGGTGGCTGTCGTGGGGTGCGCATCGGTGTCGGCGCTCCGTTGTTAGGTTTTCAAGGTCACAGTAATATGAAATTGTTGGTGTTGTGCTGGTTCAAGGTCACCTGAGGGATAACCGATTGCCCATTTAGGCTGAGTCATGTCAGAAACTCGAGTTTAACTTGGCACTTTTGCCGTTTCTCGTCGAATATTCGCTCCAAGTGGTCAAGGTCACGGGGACTCTGACTGAAACTCGGAGCGTAGTGCGAGAAACGGCAAAAGTGCCAAAAAATTTTAAGTTTCGGCATGACCTTGAACTCAGTGGCATCGGTGACGTCATTTTGATGACGTAAGGGGTGATGACGTCATCAGCACGTCATTTCTGTGACGTCATGGGTGTGACGTCATCGAAATGACGTCATTAGTGATGACGTCATCGATTGCGTCATCGATGACGTCATCGGTGAGGTCATTGACCTCAATGACGTCATCCCTCAGGTGACCTTGAACTGGGCCAGCGGCCGCAATTTTGCACTACTATTTTCTTTTTATAATTGTTTGTTAACATCAAATTTATCCTTGCAGTATTCATAACCTTTTTTAAAATATTTTTTAAATAACTAACTGTATTAAAACTTATACACTTTTGACAACAAAACAACAATGCCACCGTTTAACGTACCCTAAACAGCTAAACACCGCTTATTACGGCCTCCAATGCATTTCTTATGGGAAATTAAATCACGTCTCATTAGTTTATTACTTAACAGAATAGCTTCAAAAAAGAAAGGGAATCTACAAATTACGCCTAAAATCTACTGTGAAAGTTTGAAGTCGATCTGAGGCTTCCTGCGAACGTAATCGTTGGACAGTGAAATCGGGATTTATCACTACAGTGAGGTTGTCAACAGTCATGTATGAGGATTCTCTCCTCTTCGATCCGTTCATCCAATTAGATTGGCTTTGATATTCAATAACCACAAGTTGCAAAATATAATAGAGGAATATAACGTTATTTTTTAGATAGCTCAGACATTAAGCCTAGTCACATTTTTTTTGTTTTTATTATATTTTTAAACCAAATGTTTGTACGTTTGTTATAAAGCTTTGTTATAAATTTAATGAATTGGAATTCGTGTTTGACTCTTGTAGTTTGTAAATTCCATTGCAAAGAACAAGCTGCCAAGAACATCGACGACAATGTGACATAAATGTAAAAATATGTAATATTCTCCAAAATACAATTTAAAATACTGTATTTTATATTCCCTATGTTTATTATTTAACAATAATAATAGACTACCAGTTGTTTGGAGAAACACTTATAAGAGCTTAAACATTCGACCCTTCCTTTATCCCAAATAAACACTGACCACCGCCATTCCGATTTTATGGACTAACTGAAATTTGATTGCCTTAACAGATTATGCGGCCCTGCTAAAATAGCTGCTGATTCGCTCGATGGATATTTCGTTTTGAGTTATTACTTCTCTTTTGATTTCCAAGTACATGGGTCAAAATAAATTATTGATTTAGTTATTGGTATTTAATGACCACTTTTCTCTTATCAGTAATAGGATTTCGATCAGTTTTGTTAGTAAGCTGTTCTAATCTAATATCTGCCGAATCTTGATTTTGATTTGAGCTTTCCTCTGAATTATGATTTAGCTCTTAGTTTTGATGTATATTGTATATTACATGTTCCACAGTTTATCGATGCTGGAGAATACTTTTGCAAGTAACAGGATTCTACGGATTACACCATAACTGCTAGAAAACAAAAAAGTATAGAAGTTATATCGGTAAACCATTGAAAATACCTTTCGGGAGCCTCTGCCTTTAATACTCAAGGATAAAAATATCACAATAATGGTCTAGTTGAGTCTCTCTTTGTAGTATGTAATCCTACTCTTACTTAATTTAATTTAATCTCTAAAGCTATGAATGCAATTTAGGTTAAACTACTACAAATGAAAACGTATTTTTTATTAGCAATTATATTCATCAATCATTGTGGGATTTACACTGTTTGCATAGTGTATGTTACTGTTATGTATTTAGTAAACATTATTGGACTGAAATGAAAAAAATTCAATGTGATGGAAATATTAATTTTATTTGTCAACATTGAAATTGAAACCACCAACACGTATTCCAAAAAGCGAAGTCCTTTTACACAATTTGGTTCAGTTGTTTTATTTATCTCTCAGCTAAATGCCAGAAACCTGAGCAGTCTATTCAAGAATCTTAGGCTGCAAACGGATCTCGGCAAGTTTCATGATTTACTTATATTTTAGTTTAATAACAGTTTTACGAAATTGTACTCCTCGGTACACTCGTGTACCATTTTAATGATCATGTTTTGCCAATGATTATTTAATTATTGTATGTGTAGGCCATTAAAGTCTGACAAGTGGCAGCAAGTAGGCCATTGCCCAGTGAAAATCGAGGAAACGATCGGTCTGCCGCTTTTTGAGCTTAATTAGATAGTAACTATAACCGTGACTCTCTAACGTGGTCAAAAACTCTCATATACCATAAAAGTGCTAAACAATTACGATAGCAATAAAAAAGACATAGCCTCGATCCAGAGCAGGTGCGTGAGAATGCTCCTGAGGGCTGAGACGCTAGTACTGTATACCATTTTCCACTGCGTGACATTAGTCTACAAAATTTATCTAGTTAATTGATGATCAATATAATAATCAATCATTATTTTTTACTATCAATTCGTCCTATGACACTGGCCTTACGCCTAAAATGTCAATCAATGATTTTTCGTCTCATATCTAACCGTTACATCTATGGTTATGGGGGATCCATGTAAAACAATGTAAATAAACAATAATATAAACATGAGCTAAAGAAATTATAAAAATGCATTACACGATTTATTTTTTTATTTATTTATTTATTTTTTTTTTTAAGAGGTTGGCGGACCTCTTTTTGCCTTACTTTGCCCCGTCCACATAGACTATTGATCTGTGCGTGGAACGTATTAGACAAAGTAAGGGGGTGAGCCGCTACAGTACAAGATGAAAGGTACTGATAAAATTCACTGGCAGAACGCGGATTCGAAACCACGACATCGCTGCCATGGTCCCGAGGTCCGGCGCGCTAACCACTACGCCACCGACTCACCCAAGTTTTTATGTAGGTATCTATGACAGTTATTAACCAACTTTAGTTTACATATCCTACTGCATAAATCTTTGTTCAAATTAGCTTTTTGCAATCTCCAATTTACAACAAAGACCCTAAGTTTGAAGTAAGGAAAGCTATTGAGAACTTTTCAATGCAGAGACCGCAAGCAATAAAAGCTTTACATTGGACATTGACCCCGGCAGTAGCACAGCCTCGGGCTTGACTGATGTGGCGGACCTTTCATCACTTCAACCCACATAGCAAATACTCCAAACTATTAATTCAAAACATCATAAAAGCATTTCTAAAAGAAATATCTATAGAAATGTATTTATTCTGTCATACGTAAATTATTATCAAGACGCGGATTTTCAGTTTTATTTAGTTGAAAGACAACTTAATGAATTTAAACATATTATAACTTTATTTTCATTTTTACATAATATTAAAATAACTAAAAATTGTCATTAGTAGTGCAAAAGTAAGGCTTTTAAAACAGTTCAAGGTCACCCGAGCGATGACGTCATCGATGACGTCATCGAGGTCAATGACCCCATCGATGACGTCATCGATGCATCATCGATGACGTCATCACCAATGACGTCACTTCCTTGACGTCACACCCATGACGTCACAGAAATGACGTGCTGATGACGTCATCACCCCCTACGTCACCAAGATGACGTCACCGATGTCACAAAGGTCAAGGTCACGCTGAAACCTAAAATTTTTTGGCACTTTTGCTGTTTCTCGCACTACGCTCCGAGTTTCAGTCACAGTTACCATGACCTTGACAACTTGGAGCGAATTTGCGATGAGAAACAGCAAAAGTGCTGAGGAAACTTGAAGTTTGCAACGTGACTCTGCCTAAACCGTCATGTGACACCGCTCGGGTGACCTTGAACTGCCCCAAAAGCCTTACTTTAACCATTACTGCAACCGCGATGTGCACCCTACGACAGACACCGAGCGACTGACTGTCCGCCCCGCGCACTCTAGGTATATGGGAAGTGGTGGGGGGAACTGCGAAGACCTCGGAAAATTCGAAAATGTCAAGCCAGGTAGCACCGTTTCGGTGCTACCTTAAATTTACATGTTAAAGTGTGATGACCTTGAGGTTGACTGTGAACCTGGGGCTTAGGATTGTGTTTAACAGCTTGACGTTTTCGCCAGAGTTCAAGTGTGGTGACCTTGAACTGGTTAAATTTAAAACTGCACAGCAGACTGCACAACACGGATGTGCACCCTACGACAGCTGCCGAGCGACTGACCTCCAGGCCCTGCGTACTCTAGATATATGGGGAAGTGGTGGGGGAAATTTCAAGGTCATTCAAACGGAGTTTTAAAAAAGTCAAAGAGTAGAAAGACTACTCTTGTGAGTCTATAGCGATTTCATTGATAGTGAGTGCTTCGGTATGCCAAGTTGATCTGTATTGACACGCTCCTAAATAATGTTTGCAAAAACCTGCAAAATGATTGTTGCACAATTTGCAGCCAGTTAGCTGTTTTAGTTTAAATTCAATGCAACGTTTCAGGGCAACAAGTGTACTTATGCCCTCTCATTTGGTACACATGGAATGTCTTCAACTTCGGTTTCGGCTTCTTCCAAGACTTGCACTTACACATGCACTGACCAAAAGCTTCACATGTTCTACAAGCCAGGCCATCCACCACATCAATGTCATTCGGCCATGAAAAAAATTTCTGTTCGCAACAGTAGTTGAGTTGACTTTCCATGTTGCTGCGGTGAAGGTGCGCAATGAAATGATGCTGTAGTCAGTGAGAGTGCACCTTAAATAAACTCAGTGGAGGGGAAAGGTCAAGGTCATTCAAACAGAGTTTTAAAAAAGATGACTAGTCGTCCTCCTCGTCCGTCGTACTTGGAGAGCTGTCAGACGAAGAGCCCCGCGCAGGTGCTCTCCAGATGAAATGTATATCTATTTGAAAGCGCAGGCCGGGATCTTGTACCATCAACTCCTTTAATCTATTCATACCAATTCCACTTTGTACACATTGTTAATAATCAACACCCAAGGCTTTGGCTGAACATAACGTGTAGTTGAGTCAGCCTCGCAGACAGTTACATCTTCCGGTGATATTGGAGTGTATAAATGTGTAAAATCTCGTTGCTGAGGCTGGCTTGAAGTTGAAGGTTCTGTGCCGACCCTGGTTGCATCAAAATTCAAATCCATTCTACATTCAAGAGGTCCAGGGTTCCCGTTGAATACATTGAGTAATTTTTGATACAAGACTTCCACTTCTGTCGCATCCTGTAAATGAACAGTCCACCGCAAGGGAAATGCTTCGTCCGTAGTGGAGTCAACTTGAGAAGAGTTCCTTCCGCCATGGCAGCTAAGCAAGGAATGAGGTGAGCTGCAGTCAGTTGTAACATTATCGAAAAGTAGAGGGGGAAATTTCAAGGTCATTTAAATTGGGTTTTAAAAAAGGAAGGAGTGGAGGGGAAAGTTCAAGGTCATCCAAATTGAGTTTTAAAAAAGGAAAGAAGGTCACTCCCCATCAGCCTTGTCGTTGTCTCCTACATCTTCATCCGCATTAGATTCACTGTATAGGTAAATTGGTGACATTGGTGAGTATTGCGGTGAGTGTTGACCGTTGTTGTCCTCCTGCCGCAATGTAACTTGCGACCAATCATAGTTGAAATTCATTTGTATTATGATCCCAGGGTTGTCCCGCAGTATTTCTTTCATCCGTTCACAAATTGTTTCCAATAGTGAACACTGTCGATGGATAGTGTCCAACCTGTACTCGTTCCAACATCAGTAGTGGAGTCAGCTTGGCTGATGGTGTTGTCCGCCATGGTTGCTTGTCGAACAAGGAATGACGGGTGATGTGAGACTCATGCAGGAACATGGTGAAGTGGTGGGGGAAGTTTCAAGGTCATCCAAACGGAGTTTTAAAAAAAAGGAAAACCTACAAAGTAACATTGAAACTTTCCAACTGATGGTGGCGGGCGTTTTCTTCTGCAACCTTGCCGACACATGTGACTATACCATATAGTATGAAAAGTACAACCATAATAAGGCCGAACATAAAAGATAGCCGTTGACTATCATAATATTTTCTGAGTGGATCTGCTTTCTTTGTATCGCCCTCTCCTGCATCCTCTTCTCCAACTCGTGGAACGAAGTCACAGCAAACGTGAGGACATGTTTTATCCGTTGGTAGGTTTGCCATTGTTGATGTTGTCGGTTTGGCTGTTGAAGATGGAATGAGGTTTCCAATTGTGATGTGCCATGTACATCAATAGTCAAGTGGTGGGGGTAGCAAAGCAGTGGAGGGGGGAAGTTTCAAGGTAATCCAAATTGTGTTTTAAAAAAACCTATCTTGTTACTGAGCTCATATGTCAGTAACAAGATAGGTGTTTTTGCTCTTTTTACTTCTTTAATATAATGAAAAAATATACATATTCTGTTATTGTAAGAACAAGGAAGACAACTGCTAGTCAGCTGAAGTAGTCCAAGTTGTCTGGCTCGGTCTTCATCGACGCCGGTGAGGAAGCCGTGGAGAGTGTCCAGGCTCTTCTTTTGACTGCCGGGTGTTCCGTATGTTGCAAGCGTAAACTTGCACGTTATACGGTAGCCTCTTGCCACCATTAGCTGCAACTCCTTGTACAAATCGTTCAGCTCCTGTTGCGTCTTGATAGTCACCTCCTCATAGCTGGCACAGCTTACGTTCAGAGACATCCTGATGTTGCTAGGTTGGCTGCTGGAGTAGAAATGAAGCCAAGGCACAGCGCTTGGAGGTATATGAAAAAGTGGTGGGGGTGTTTGCATTCAAACAGGTTTGACTTGTGCGTGGGTGGTGGGGGTAACTGTGAAATGCAAAGGTCAAAGGTCAAGGTCACCCGCGAAGTTTAAAAAAAAAATGCAACATATCAATATGTGACAAACTTCACATATTGATATGTTGCATTTTTTTCGTCTTTTGAATTTTTTTGTTTTTTTATGTTTATTTAATAAAACGTTACAATAACATATGTTACAACAGTAAAACTTAAATCTAACACTGCTGCTTGTCGGCGATGTGGATGGTCAACTCGGTGGAATTGCTACCCGTGCAACCGTGGGAAACCAGGTAGAGACAGCCGGGTTGGCCGGAGCGCAGATCCTCGTTCTGGAGGAGATGGACGAACCGTTTCGGCAGGTAGACTTGGAACTTGGGCTCATCCCCCGGAGTGAACGGTGCCTCGCTAAGACTGCAGCAGATGGCCTCTCCAACTGTAGTCTCCATCTTCTTCATGGCGTGGATAATGTAGTGCTTCTCGTCTTTAAGTTCGGAACACTTCTTGACGGGTAGTATGGTAGATTTGGAGTGAGCATTGAACTGCTCAACCAAGTTTGCAGGAACTGGTGAGATGCCATGGTCGAGATATAGATCGTCTTCTTCGTCTTCTTGCTGGGAGATGTTGTCGTCTCGGAATCTCGAGTAATACTCATGCCAGGTCCCGGTCTGCTCCTCACTTATATAACCTACGTTACCCCCACCACTCCCATTTCCCCACTTTGAAGGTAAGATGCGAGTTTATAGGCGTTTTTAAAGCGCAATGTCTATCTTTTTCATGTTCTGGACTTTTAGTACAAATACAAACATTTTCCATCGTATACTTGTAATTTTTATCCAATTCCACATCATTAACCGGAACATGAGTAAATCCTTCGATCCATCTTTTCTTTTCCAGCCCCTTTGTGTAAATATTGGTTAACTTGTCTGAAAAGTGATGCATAATGTGATACAAGTCCGTGTAACTTGTAAAACCATCATACCAATCGATATGATGGAAGTGTTTTGAAATCCATCTGTTGGTAGTAGCGGCTTTACTGGTTAAGATGAATAAGAACATGGTGGTTTAAATAAAAACGAATAAGGAACACTTGTATTGATGTCGAAAAACACAAGTTCTTTTATGATAAATCCTATCATCATTACCCCGAAACGCTTGGACTCAATTATACCAGGTTTGGACTTTACTTGTTCTTCTTCCTTGTCCATTGCGAAGATCACTCGTCTGCTCATGACGAAGTCCAAAGGTCAACTGATTTCCACACCACGGTAGGTACGACTTTTATACCCGGCCGTACAGTTGTTGGCGCGTTGGTGTATATTTAACGTGGGCACCGTCCCCGGTAGGCCTAACCCCACAAAGTGTTTGATATTGTTTTTAAAAATTAACCATTGCTGTGTAGTTAATTGTCATTTAGGTTTCCATCTTTACATTTTCCTTGTTTTCATTTTCATCACTAACACTTGATTCTTCTCCTCCTTCTTCTTCCTCTTTTTCACGTTTTACTGATTTCTTATGTAGTTGAGCGTACTTTTCCAATTGTCTCCACATTTGTACTTCATGAGGAACCCTATTGAATATAGAAGTATCTACAGGTCCGTACAATATAGGTGCGTCCGGTTGTTTGTCCAAAGTGTCTTCCAGATAATCTTTAATAATTGAACTTGAAAACACCAGTTGTCTCAAGTATCTCGTTATTGGTTCAGTTGCACAAGTTAGAATAAAAAACTCTTCTCGATTAAGTTGAATCTTGTTATCATGTCTTGTTGTGTCTCTAAACCGCAACTGATGATCACCACGATGTTTAACAATATCGATTTCCACATTTGAATCCAAAAGGCCTACTCTTGTCTTTCTTCCAAACATGTTACTACTTAAATAGCATTCTAGCAGATGCAAGTGTTTCATAAACGATTCCCAAGCAGTGTCCGTAAACAAAATCATTTTGGGTCCATGAGTTAAAATTACAGTAGGGGAATAATCTGTAGATTTCATAACACCGATTAAAACACTTTTGGTCCAAACTGGAAGAGATTGGGTAAAATATTCGCAAGAATACCTCACTTAATATGTTAGGAGAAATATTATCTTCAATATCCCTTTTCCTCTTGTGTGCATTCTTTCTTCTTTTACCTTTTTCCTCAACATTATTACTGCG
This sequence comes from Neoaliturus tenellus, assembly GCA_030545055.2. Taxonomy (NCBI): domain Eukaryota; kingdom Metazoa; phylum Arthropoda; class Insecta; order Hemiptera; family Cicadellidae; genus Neoaliturus; species Neoaliturus tenellus. The sequence goes on along the minus strand of JAQYXR010000028.1, from coordinate 279,535 downwards.
TGGAGTTGTCCGCAAGCGTTGTGTTCATCTCCCTCCGGTTGACCTTGAAGATCTAAAAAGTTGGATATCTCCTTCTCAATATCTACTACATTTTCTTGTGTACCACTAGGAGAAGCCATATTGAATAAGATGCTACCCATACAACAACAGGCAACAAACTGATAAGGAGCGAGCTGAACGCTCTGCTTTTATACTCGCGGAATGCATTGGAATGTAGGAAAACCGGTCTTTTACAATACATTTTTAACAATTCCAGTTAAAGGTGTGTATGTTACGATTTTATCATGTAGAATTAAACAGTATGCAGTTGTATTAGCCGATATAGGCGCGTTGAATTCCATTTCTATTTTATATCTACACTTGATGATTTTACCGATTCATTTTGTTTAGAACAATCGATTACAACTATAGGGTAACCATCTAAGTATTTTTCTGGTGATAGTAAAGGTGCATTCGTTTTACCATAATATGAACTTTGGAATCTTGCATACATATCGTACAATATGCTGTACTTTTTATTAGCGAATGACACATTTAAATTATCGTATGGAAAAAATTGTGAATTTAAATAAACTTTAATATTTTTCAAGTTGCAATGATCAAATTGGCCTGCATGTTTGGTGATGGTGTCTCTTCTGCCTGTTTGTAAACCAAATATAATATACCTGGCTCGTTCCACATAATTAGATGTTTTAACTGTCCAAGTGTGTCGATCCGTAGTTGGCAAGCTGGGATGTTCATGAAATTCCCAACTTCTAAAAGGAATTACAATATCACGATCAGCCTTTAACTTTCTTAATAGTAGCATTCTATGCTCGTCAGCTAATTTTACATGTGGAAACTCTCCATACAATTTTGTCTAATGTTAATTTCCATTCTAAAGTTGCATCTGTTGTACCGTCCTGGAGCTTTAATAATATCTTTATCGTTTGAAGATCTCAACAAAACTAATTCTTGTTTAACGTTTAATATTATTTTCCTATAATCTTCAGCAAAACCAAGCAACAAACGTAACGGAATATGAAAATCAAAATTTCCATTTGTATCTGGAGTGATTGTGTCTTTTGCAGGTAAACCCATCCTGCAGGTTGTATTAAATTGGTTTCATTAGGTGATATAGATGTTAATCCCTTTAAAGTTGTTGCAATACCTACTTTTTTAGTAGAATCAACTGTTACACCTGATATTTCATATCTAATTTCATCAAACAGGAAAGCCATGGGATTATTTATAAATGGAACTGTTGTACCAGTAGTAGTACCGTCCTTTTTAGTAACTTCTCCTTCAATATACAAGTAACTTTCACATGGTAGTGTGTAAATGTCTTGATTTTGTATGGGAATACGAATTTCATCGTTATTGTTTAATTTTGATGAAGTGTAAGGGTTGTGGGTGTGATATTCTTTTTCCCATAGGGTTTCGTCGAATGTTGGACCCTGAGCTATATCCAGTATATCCATTATCGGTTACTTTTAATCCAATTCTCTCTAAGAAACGAATGTTCTCGCGTGTTAACTCCTCCACAGCTGAAGAGCTACTAATGCGGATTCCCGTAGGTTGTTCGCTTTTAAATGTTAAACACATGATTTTGTATTAAAGTGTTGATTTTAAATGTAATCTAACCGTAATAGGCTCTTCTCGGAAATCTATCAAGTTACCGTCTTGATCCAATACGTTCAACACGATGTCTGAAATGAAAGTGGTGTTCAAAGGTAGATATACCAGGTTTTGCGGCTTTTCAACAATTTTAAATCCAGGTGGTACACTGGGGTAAAAAGTATGTATTATATGAGTATTTGCTCCATCTCTGTAAGCTCCTTGTATAATATTACAAGTTATGTCTATACTATTGACTTTTAATATTGTTACAGTTTGTTTACCGGAATGTGTTTTATTTGGTTCTAAAATTGCTCCATCTTTGGGAAATCCTAATAAATCACCAATTGAGTCTGACTTACTGAAATCTATATAATATTTTGAAGTAAGCTCAGCTTACATTGTATTGTTATTACCTTTTAGCGTTATATTGTCTTTTCCCATTTTATTTTGCAAAAATTCATTAATATGATCAATTTCATAAGAACCTGTGGGTAGAGTGCAAACTTCCAAGTCTGTAAACTTCCCACTGGCATCTTTTCCTTTATAATAATGCAATAAGTTATTTTTACCTTCCGTAACATTGGGAATAGAGTTGTAAGTTGTAAAATCCAACAGTGCTGCCTCCCAAAATCTTCCTTTTTGCAAGCGTAACGCTGGAAAAAGGATACTTCGTAAAGTGGACGATTTTCCTGTTAATGATACCGTATAGGAAGACATCTCAATAGTGACTGATACTTTTAGCTAGGAATTCCAAACATAAATGGCCGCATATTGAAGTATTATCAGGTTGTTCTCTTTTATAGTTGTAATATATGTTTTTAGCAGATTTAAAGTAATGTTCAAGTTCTTTAGGTGGTGGCAAATTTCCAAAACTATCAAAATAATATACATTACTATTTAGTTTCTACACACCCAATGGGTGCCGGGCCCTTCAGTATTATCCAAATTTACGATTCCAGTCTCATTTTTCCATATTTTCTTTGGTAAACTGTCTTTCATAAATACTCCGCGGAAAAATGGTATTTTTAAACAGGAAATATATTTAAATAATTCAACATTAGTCAACGCTTTATGCGGTATAACCAATTGATTTCTTTTATTTAATATGCACGATACGGTCTTAGGTATAGACCAGCCCCGTTTTTTACCATTGACCATATTGTCGGTTTTTTATTATTTTTCCTTGGAGAAGTCTTTTTAGTCTAATATTACCACCATGTTTTCTCTTGCTTGATCCTTTTTTATTCTTACCCCTCCTTTTTCCACCTCCTACCGCTGTTTTAGCCTTCATACCTGCTGTTACCGCTAAAGCTGCTGCTTTTTTCCGCAATACTAGCGTCACTAGACTTTACTCGTTGCCAAGCTATATTCGCTAGCTTTTTATCAGCGATTGACCTATTTTTTGAATCGGTGTTGAATTTTTGAATATCGTGTTCTTTACAAGCCTGATCTAACTTATTTATGCTGGATCACCTCTTTCCAGTCGTTTTTTTCAATTTAGTTCCTGGTCCGCAATACTGATAACCTCCCGGTATATGAAATTCGTATGGTAAAGCGTCTATTGCTCTATTTACGATAGATCCTACTGAATTCGATTTAAGGCTTTACTTAATAGAGAAACCGCTGTGGACGTGATCCCACCTCCTTTCCTTACAGTGTCTCGATATGGACTGGTGTAATGAAATGCCATGATTGTCTTTTATATTCGAAAAGCGTAACCTATGTGTTACCTCTATGACAGGTTGCACATAAATGATGTAATTTATGGTGTTATTTAATTAAATATCAAAAGTACCCCAATCTGTTGATCTAAACTTTTGTGTATTATGATTAAAAAAGTATTTATAAAGAATTTCTTGTTTAATCCATGCACTTCTCATTTTTTCATCAATAGGTTTATGTTGTCCGGCTGCAATATAATTATGCATATCAAATAATAAATTACCTATTACTTTAACAAGAAAATTAACAGTTACAGCGTTATCAGCATAATCAGGGTCTGCAACATTTGTTAATCGTTTGTTATCACAATTCCACCATTGTTTTCCAGTTGCTCTAATTGTATTATCTGTTCATAAGTAACAGCATCACCAGGCTTTTCACCAATACCTAAATTTGTCAATGACTTTCCTTTACCATCCCAAACACTATTGTTTTCTTCAAGTAAAGTAAACTTTTTATTTCCTGTACAAATACATCTCCTTGTCGTGTTACTACTTGCTCTTGTTTCACAAAACCAGATGTTTCTTGTTTTAAAGTTTCCTTTATTTGCCCCACCGTTGCACCATCTGATGGTGCAGAACCATCTTTTACATTCGCTAAACAATTACCAAAGCAATCAATAATTCCTACATCACGTGTAATACAATGATCTTTGATGTATTTTAAATTTACAGCATCATTTCATTCTTTGGATAACCTATATCGTTAATAACAAATTTATAAAAAGAAAACCCATCTTTTGTCTTTTCAGGTATTATAGAATGTAAATAGCGTCTATTTATGCTGTCTTTTTCATCTACAGGGTCTGCTACGTTAGATATACGTCGATTTTCAGCATTATACGTTTTTCCATCGAATTTTAACGTATTTTCAATTCCGATGATAAATAACCTCTGTTTATTGCATCAGCGTTTTGATTTGGCTTACCGACGTTGAAATTCTATGATTACCCGCGTTATATTGTGTTTTTGTCTAGTTTCAGTGTTGGTAATATCTCTTTTTTTAATACTTTTAAATTTATTGCATCATTTTCATCTGTGGGATCATTAATGTTTTTTAACCGTTTATTACTAATATCATAATCTCCATCAGGTGTTTGTGGTAAGCCAGCACCTCTTTTTAAAGTATTAAAGTAATATAATCCATCCGAGGAATATCGTCCGAACTTGTCAACACTCATGGTGCAACTGAATAACATTCTAGAGTGTAACCATTTTTATAATATTAGTCTCGATTTCTAACCCGTATCAGTTTTTATACAAATTCTTAGTCTTTATCAGTTACATTTTCATCGCTCCCGGGACATTTAAAATATTTAAAATTTCCACTAACTAATGCTCCGTCTGATTCATTTCGAAACACGTGATTTTATGAATAAATTGTTCACCAGACAATTTTCTAAATCCGCTAAATGAATTTGGATCTGCAATTAATATATTTTGATAATCATTTACATCCATTAATTTAAATCTTTGCTTATTATAAATAAACTCTTTATTTGCACTGTCATATTGTAATGTTTGTCCTACAGTTGCAGCATCATTTGGATCTCTTCCATTATGCAAGTTTTTTATTACTTTATTTTTACATGTAAAAAATCTAAAAGAATGATCTGGATCTAGATGTACGGTTTGTGATAAAGCAGCTGCATCTTGAGCAGTATAACCCAATCTCATATTTGATAACCCTTTACCCATGCAATCCCAAGCATTATTTTTGTATGTTAATAAATTAAATTTTTCATTACCATTGAACAAATTCATCCCCTTGCTTTGATACTACTTGATCTTGTTTTACAAAAGAGGTTGTTTCTTGTTTTAAGGTTTCCATCATTTGACCCACTGTTGCACCATCTGATGGTGCCGAACCATCTTTAACATTCGCTAAACAATTACCTAGACAATCAATAACTCCTACATCACGTGTAATACAATGATCTTTATATATTTTAAATTTACAGCATCATTTTCATTTTTCGGATAACCTTATATCGTTAATAACAAATTTATAAAAAGAAAAACCATCTTTTGTCTTTTCAGGTATTAATGAATGTAAATAGCGTCTATTTACGCTGTCTTTTGCATCTTTAGGATCATCTACGTTGGATATACGTTTATTTTCAGCAGTATACGTTTTTCCATTGAATTTTAACGTATTTTTTAATTCTGATGATAAATAACCTTTGTTTATTGCATCAGCGTTTTGATTTGGCTTACCAACATTGACAATTCTATGATTACCTGCGTCATATGTGTTTTTCTGTAGTCTTAATGTTGGTGATATATTTTCTTTTAATACTTTTAAATTTATTGCATCGTTTTCATCTGTGGGATCTTTTATGTTTTTTAACCTTTTATTAGTTATATCATAATCTCCATCAGGTGTTTGTGGTAAACCAGCACCTTTTTTAAATCATTTGCGTAATATAACCCATCCGAGGAGTAACGTCCGAACTTGTCGACACTCATGGTGCAACTGAATAGTAATCTAGGGAGTAACGCATTTTTATGAGATTACCCACGGTTTCGGAGTTCATCCACTAAAGCCACCCATTCGTTTTCCAATCCAGTATGACCCGCTTCTTTAGCTTCATGTATTAGTTTCATTCTATCCACCAATTTATTGATATTATTGTAATAAATCACATTTGTGTTATATAGTTTCTTCATTAAACCTGTACCCGTAACGGACTTACTTCTTTTTCTTCGTTCCTGAGCACTTACATCCAAAGTGGATGCCATAAATCTTCGTTTTACAGGTTTTCTTTGTGTTAACGGCATTGTTTGTCTTCTAGTTGGTATTAACTTGGATACAAATTCTTTATATTTTAAAGACTTAGATCTAAAAGGAGGCTGGTCAGGTAAATACTTTCTCCTATATGCATTTGTCTGTTCCAAAATATTTTTATATGCTTCCATGTCTTTTTCTTTCACTACCGATACTGAAGGCTTATTTCAAATAATAATTCAAATAATCCTTTTGTGCCCTTATACCTTTGATCACCAATGACAATATTATCATGTTCGTCACGTTTAACGGGCTATTACCTATCATTAAACCATCTTTTGTTAATCTCGCTCCATAACTATGGTAATTCTTATTAGGAATTGTTCCGAGTAACATTTTTACCATGTATTTCCTTCCTAAAGGTCCTTTGTTATGAATGTTTTCACCCAACAAGCTTATGTTTGACGGACCTTCCCTTGCTTCTTCTTCTTTTTCCTCTTCACTAGCAGTTGATACATCTTCATGTCCTCTTTTAGCTTTTACTTCATATAATTCTCTTATACCACTATAGTCTGGTGATTCTAGCTCTCTTTCGGGTTCTCCGCCGGTAAAACCACTATATGTAGAGGATTCCGGGTCTTCGTCACTAAAATCTTCTGATTTTACATTTTCTCTTTCAAACTTTGTAATAGGTGCAATTGCATCTCCTTCCAAAACGGGTTTAGCAAATTTTTTGTTTAATTGTTTCAAGGGTTCAGTAATAGGTTTAAAAGTAGATTCAAGAAATTTCTCCCTTTCGCTAATACCTAATTTTAATGCTCTGTTTTTATCCCGAATAGAATCACTAAGTGATTTTATTTCCTTTATTAACTTTTCTTGGTTAACCATGTTTGTAGCAAGACGTGTTGTACAACAATGAATGTTTTACATCATGATCAGTGTATTAGTATAAATTTATCAAATCCTATCCTGTATCGACCATTGTTTAACGGTTGTTCCTTTATAATTGTTAAAAACCCATACTTTTCACCCCAAGTTTTTCCACACAACTCTTTAAATCGTTCAAATGGCATATCCGCACTTACATGGTCATAATATACGTGTTTTAGGTTGGTTTCATCCTGTTTAAATACAATTAACATGTTTGCATTGTCTCTAATGAGCTGTTTCGGTATTTTGCTGTAAGTTTGACCAATATAAATGCTATCTATGTTGTTATGTCGACCCATGGCGAAGTAATTCCTTATTGTATTTTGATTTTCACAAGATACATCGTCAAATATGAATACTGAGAATGGTGTAGCCTCTTGCGGTTGCATGACACTCTCGCTTGCGTTAAATCTAAAATATTTAACTTCAGGCACATTATTGAGTATTTGTTCCAATAACTGATATTTTGGTTGTTGTAGTGACTTTGAAAATACATATAAATTATTAAAACGTAAGCCTTTAGGGTTTGTAATCAAATTGAATACTACATTTGTTTTTCCACAATTGGAAGGACCGGTAACTAGACAACGAACCGTGTTTGGTAACAAAACACCATGTTTCCCCTTATTGAATTGAGAACCATCCACTGTGAGTTCATCTATATTATTAATAGTAAAATTGTCTTTTTGCGGTATTATCTCCATCCTTTGTAATGGTTCAACCCAAAATGATGCTCTATCGTTATATTAGATCCTTTTTAGGTATCCATGAATCTTCCGTCTTATTAAATCCTAACCATCGTACTTTAACCTTATCTTTTTTCCGTTGCAACACCTTTTCAACTAAATATACATCACCTACTGTTGACTTTAACATTTCATGTCCATAAAACCCTCCTTCCAGCAATTGTCCTTTATTATCTTTTAAAATGTAAGTTTCTGGTATTGTAGGTTGCACCTTAAATACGGTAAATACCTCATTTGTCCAGTTTGGAAGATATCTTTTACTAAATACACCTTTGTATTTGCTTATTCGCACTTTATCACCAACATTAAACCTTTTAGGCTTCAGTTTTTCAATTTTTGGTTTAGTATTCATTTTTATACGTTTTAATACAAGTTTTTCATTTTTATTAGTCACTTGGCTTGGTTTCATACCGATAGTTCTATGAAACTTGTTATTGTAATCGCTTATAAGTTTTGGTAACATATCAATCCATACGTGTGATCCTCTGTTGGAAAACATCTTATACATGGCACCTTTTAAAGTTCTGTTAAATCTTTCAATTATTGATGCTTTTACCTCTGAATTAGTTGAGTAATGGTTAATGTTATGTTTTTTCATTAAATTTGCAAATTCCTTATTAAAATATTCTTTTCCATCATCAGTTTGTAAATGTTTTATAGTATGTTTGTCTCTTTGTATAGCTGTTTCCATTGCTTTTGTAACACTTTTGCCACTTTTATCTTTTAGTGGTAAAGCATCTGCCATTTTTGAAAAACAATTAATAATAGTCAATATGTATTTAAATCCTCTATTTTGTTTACTGTAAGGAATCATTTCGATTAAATCCGCTTGATATAAATCATTTATTCCTTTTATCACTGTATTTCTTCGCGGAAACTTTCTTCTTGCAGGTTTATGAAGCTCGTTGACAATTTCTTGCTTCAAGTTCTTCATATTGCAGGTTTGAATGTTTCATGTATCACATGTATAATCACAATGAATGTTGTCTTAAATATTCACATGATTTATATAGGTCAAGGTCATCCAAACTTGTGTAAAAAAATGGGGAACACGGCGTTGGACTTGCCGTGTTCCCCATTTTTTTACGGAAGGAGAAAGGAATAAGGTCGAAGTTGTATAAGGACGAAGAATAGGTTACTAGTTGATAGGGTTTAGAGAGTAGTGGCCGAAAGGAAGAGTATGGATTTTATCCGGCATAATATACCTTTTATCATCTTGAGCTGATAGTGCTCTTTTAACTTCAGTGACACTGTAGACCTCATGTTTAAAGCTTCTAATAGTGTTGAACGTTGCAGACATTGTAGAATCTTCAAACAAGCAGGTCTTGTAGTGGTCAAATGTCACATGTTTCTTCAAGTACGATGTTTTGACTCCTTTTGCTTTCTTGACTGTTGGTGTGTTGTTCTCGTTGTACATTTTAAATGAATACAATTTTGCCATCAGTGCCACTATTTCTTCTAAAGGCATTCCATTTGCTTCATCTTTAAATTTTCCGATTACTTTTTTATTCTTTTCATTGTAATTTGGATGGTTCTTCGGATAGTCAGAGAAGTCAAAATCGTTTTTGTATGGGAAACTCCTTAGGTCTTCATACATGTCCAAAGTCTTTATCCAGTAGATAAACGCGTCGGTATCCATGTATGCAACTCCAATGTTGTCTCTTCCGTAGTGTTTAACCATTTTTTGTAATGGAAATCATACATCAGAGTTTTACTTATATCCAAAATCGACATTCCAATGTATAACGGACGATCCATCACTATTGTTGTTTTCTTCATACTGACGGCAACTAGATCTTCGTTTATAATCATGGATGTTCCAAAATTTGGTTTTTGCACTAATTTTTCCAATTTCTTAGGATCACTTACTAATTTTACAATCTTGTGTTTCCTTTTGTTTTCTAAGGTCTTCCCAAAGATGGCGTTGTTCATCAATTTGTAAAAGTCCTTTTCAAATGCTGATGTTGCCGCTGCTCTTCTTGTAGTGTTGGAATCAATATATGGTTTCAACCAACAAGACTGGGTGAATTCAATTGCTCTATGAATTCTCACTACACGTAGACCCAAATCAAGAGCTTGTTGAACTACCCAGTAGTGAGCCACATACCGATCTTTATTCTCCAACGTCATCATCAATTTCGGCCATCTTCCTGTCGGTGAAACTTCAGTCTTGGCTAGGAGAGGCAAATCGTAATGATGGTCATGAAGGTGCTCCGGATATTCGAAATCACAGTCCAAAATATAGCCTTTTGAACCATTCTTTGGAATCTGTGAGATGTCACCGATGGTGGCCGGGTCGATCCATTTGAAGTCAGCGTAGGGAAGCGGATTTGACATTGCCCAACCATAAAGGTTGTTTGCGTCAAAGTAGCCAAGGTAGACCGATGGTTGTCTCTCGTCGAAGCCTGGGATGTACTTGTTGTTAGCTTTCACATGACGTGTTACAGCTTGTGTCAAACCGCCTCGTACACCAGATTCTATCATGAGCACCATATCAATATCTGTTAGAAGTTCCAATCGACAGTTGGTTGACTTTAGCATAGCTTGCCATGCTAATCCTGGAGATGTGTACGAGTGTAGAGGGTCCAGTCCATAGGCGGAGAAGCAGGTGTTTCGAAATTCTTCCATCACATCGCACAGCAGAGTTACATCCAATTTTATGTAAAAGTCAGAATATTCCCCTAAGGTTTGAATGTTTAGTTGGTTCCAAACATTACAAGCATGATTGTAGTCTTCAACGGTGATTGCATTTTCATTTAACTTGCTATTGAAGGCTTCAATCGGTGGCAGACTGGTTTCTTCAAATTTTTCTGCAGAAGTTATGTAATCATAGGGGAACACTCCTTTACGCATTACTAAGTCCAATTTATCTTCAGGTACAATTTTGCTGGTTTCTTTTAGGTCTTCTCTTCTTAGGTTCTCAGACAATTTACTCAAACTAGATGACATAAATCTATAAGAGTCTACGAAGCGAAGTTTAATTTTACCTACTGTTTTTGAGAAACTGATGTACTTTTCCAATGTTTCAGCTAATACTTCAATTTTTCCATCATCTCGTCCTAACTCTGGGATAATGAAGTGAGAGTCATAGCCGCTAAGATTGTGTAACACGACAGGGATAAAGTTTGGCAGTTTGTAATTTATATTGCATGAATTACAAGCAGCTCCTCTGTATAACCCTGTCAGGTGATCGTGATCTCTTACTTTTTGATTTTCTTCACTGAAACTCTTCTTGCATAAATAACATCTTGTTGCCGAATTGCATTCTTCTTGTTGATTTTGGTTCAAAGGTTCCATAGGTACAACATTACCGTATAAGCGTTGCGCCTTTTCAGCAATGTCGTACAACTGGTCTACAAAATACTTAGCGGCTTCTTCACCACGGTAGAGTATTGGAGTGGATGTTAAGCCATAGTCTTGCAATTGTTCTTCAGGTAAAGTAGATTTCACCAATAAGCAAAAACTGTTAGGTTGATGCAATTGATATTTGGTTCTTCTAGTTACTTCACCATCCGGAAGTTCCTGTGGCACTAACGTGGATTCAAAGTCAGCGTAGATAACTAGTGGAATCCGGTATTGGTGAACTGTTTTATTGAACTGGACAAATGCTCTAGATGGTGGTGGCAGACTAATCTTCACTTCATAGTTGTCATTACAAAGACGTTGGTGTTCTGACAACCACTCTGATCCTCCACGTCTCAAGTCTTTATTTGTGAAACAAAAGCATCTCTTACACACTGTTACTCTAATTTTATTTTTAGTCACTTGTCGTCCAACCAAAGTTTCAAAGTTCTTGATGTAAACATAATGTGATATTTCACCTTTGGTCAATAGCAGTAAATCCGTATGATTTTGACGTTCAGTCTTTGTAACTCGTAACGGGTATACGTTATTTGATTCGTCTAAACCAAACACATTAACTGAAACTCCTGGGTTTTTTCTTTCAAATTTAGCAACATCATTAAGACTAACAGGATACGACATACCTTGGAAGTTATAGCGGTGTTGAACAGCTTCGTATGCTATGCTAGGTCTACAGGCATTAGGTTCCACATATTTTGCTAACATTGCATACCGGAAACATTCATTATCCTCATTTTTCACATTGATACATGATCTTGTATCTCGGATCACCTTTGGTAGAGGGATAAAGCTGCTTCCTCTCATACCATATCCATGCTTGTGAACCCTCACATCCATACCTTCAATTGATGATAGCGTCCAGCCGGATCCTCTTCCTTCATGTTCTTGAAGTTTCACTAGCAGTTCAACCAAACATTCTTCTAAAATTTCGTTGATATCAGATGTGGTTGTAAGGGTTCGGTTTTTAGCAATGAATGCTCTCAGTGAATTTTCACCATCGGTATTAGTAAACATAGCCTCCAACACCAATCCAAATTTAATAAAGTTCAATCTTGCCAATTCTTCCGTCAATGTTTTTACAACTAGTTTTTTAGCTTGAGTTATAAAATTTTCCAATTCTAATTGCACGTTATTAATTTTGAAATGAATTACAACTGGTCCTGGCAAGGCTGTAGTGCGCAGTTGTCTTATATCTTCCATATCCTCTTCTTGGGTACGCAGTTGTCTTACATCTTCCACTTCTTCCGTATCTTCTTCCATTTTCTCTTCTTGAATAAATCCTCCAGCTGTAGATGGTCCAGCTCCGGCAAATTGAATAACACTTGGTCTTCTTCTTTGCATTAACTGTAAATAGCTAGCCCAGTCCTTCTGCTTATGGGGTTTTTCCAAAAACCGATCAATCGCATCCAAGTCTTCTTCACTTATTACAATCTCTTCTTTTCTGTCCTCTTCACGATGCAATTCTCGGTGTAACTGTAGATAGCTATCACAGTCGTCCATCTGCTTCTGGTAGTTTTCCAATAACCGATCTAACGCATCCAAGTCTTCTTCACTTACAACAATCTCTTCTTTTCTGTTCTCTTCATGATGCAATTCTCGGTGTAAAACAAAGATATCTTCATCTTGGAAAAACTCACCACAAATATCGCAAAGAGCCATTTCTTTACAGTTTGGCTTTGAGTGTGCACTCGGTGAATGTCCAAGCAATAATGAGCAGCGCGCTCAACCAGGTCCCTTTATACCCGAGGTTGAAGGGTGGGGGGAGGTGGCGTCATATACATCCGGTTTATCATTCATTTAATAAATTTGGCTTTTAAACACCCATATTCAATATATTCTTCAACAGGCTTGATAAACCAATAATGTTTGGTCTAAATCCACTACTTTGTACAAATTTTTTGAAAGTTGTCTGTTTGAGCAAGTTTATGTGGAACAAGGTCACTTGGAATTATTATTTTTTTAGCGGGATAGAGCACTGCAATAGAGCCATGGTATAGAAGTGGTGTATCCATCCAATTGGTTTGCCCCTTTTTTATACCCCCCACAAACTATGCATTTATGTGGGTCAAGGTCGCGTAAAAATACCCTTTGAGCGGGGGATAAACCACTAAGCAGCATGCTAGTCCATTGCCGCAAAGTGATCTATCCCCCGCTCTGTTCTACAAAACCTCAATCAAGTCCAAGTTCAGGTCCTAGTTTAACACTTGGTTGGGAGACTTACATTAGTTTAATACTTATTTCTACCGTTACACTTGCTCCATTCTCGAAAAGATATAAATAATATAGTCCTGGATACTGTTTTGTTTCACATCCTGCATGTTCCTTAATAAAGTTAAAAGCCAATCTTCTTGAATATTCATTATGAAACACTTCTCTCACACAAACAAGAATTTTGTCTTCCACCAATTTCAGTTGAATTGATGTTAGTTTGCTTACATCATCCTTGTCTATCAGAGGTAGCTTGTAGGTGAAAGTATTTGGCGGTAGTTTGTGCGTTCTGTCAAGTAAACAACAAAATTTTTTATACAATTTCTTCTCATTGTCTGTAATATTATTAATACCAATCAGATTATAGTATGAAGGTTTATAAGGTATACGACGAGACATTTTTGGTCACCGGTCTTCTTAAGAATGGGCTCCTGGACAGCCACTTCCAACGAAAGCTGGAGCGTAAATGAGAAGTGCGTGCAACCTGGCCGCCTTATATCCCCACCGGGGCGGCCACGCCTAGGGTATTCAGGGGGGGGGCTCGTACTTTTTGTCGGGGGGGGGGGGCTCGCACTTTTTGTCGGGGGGGGGTTGTAGTTTAGGTGGGTCAAGGTCACCCACGACACTTGTACTCTAAGTGTTGGCTATACCCTTACCACAACTGGATCCCTAGTGAATGAAACACAACTCCAGATTTGTGTGTTAGTAATGCCTACCCATTAGTGTTTACAAAGTACTTTAATATATTTAGTGTCTTAAAAGACACATGACCGTTACAAAATTTTACGTTTTCTATTTAGGTCAAGGTCACGGAAAAACTTTAAAAAAATTAAGCCCCACACCCCCAATGGGGGTGTGGGGCACTTGGGTTGTCATCGCTGTAGCCTCCGAAGAGACCCAACTATGACAACAAGGCAACATCCAATGTCGTGTACCCTTCGCCACGCAAGACTTGTAAACATTTACTGCATTGTCTTTTTCAGTAGCTAACAAAGATTCATTTACATAATTTTGAGTTTTCCAGAAGGAAACAAACTGAGGACACCCTAGTGGCTTACGTCCTCGTCCGAGTGCAGAGGCCGCCGCAACCTTTTGCATGCCAGCGTACAAACGGACATGCTCCCAAATGCCATCCGCAACCTTTTGCATGCCTGGCAGGAGCCTACCGATAATTAAAAAATAGGCTTTACACGGGGCCTACTCCCGTAACCTATCTTTAATATTTTTAATTTACAATGCATTAAATTTTACAAGTCTTTGTGGGTCAAGGCCACACGGACATTAAAAAATTTCGGCCCCCGTACATCCATGGCGAACCACGAATGTTCGGGGGCCTTGGGGACTAAAAACACAAATAGCTAACAAAGGTTCATTTACATAATTTTGAGTTTCCAGAAGGGAAACATACTGAGGACACCCTAATGGCTTACGTCCTCGGTCCGAGTGCAGAGGCCGCCACAACCTTTTGCTTGCCAGCGTACAAACGGACATGCTCCCAAATGCCATCCGCAACCTTTTGCATGCCTGGCAGGAGCCTACCAATTATTAAAAGTGGCTTTACACGGGGGCCTACTCCCGTTCCCTGACTTTACAATTTACTTTGAGCATTGAAAAAGCTCAAGGGGGGATTGCTAAAACAAGCGTATACACTTTAGAAACATATGACACACTTACAACACACAATTGAGCTCAACGTAGTCAATGCTGGAACAAGCACATACACATTAAACACATATAACAAACAAGACACAAAGGATAGAAGACACAGGAGACAGAGGGTACAAGTAAAACACTCTCATATAAAAAAAATTCGCAATATCCAAACGCAAGCGCAATATCTTACAACTAATACAAGTCTTAAAGTTAGAGTAGACTTCGCTAAACACTGAAGGCGCCATTCAATGTTTAGTGATGTCTATGGCGGTCCGTCCCGGTCGTTCACGTTCAACGCGCGGGAGCGGACTGCGAGCCGGCTCTGGCTGGACCCCCTTATATCCCCGCCGGGGCTGCCACGCCCAGGATATCAGGGGTGGGGGTGGGGGGGGGGGTTCGCATTTTTGTCGGGGGGGGGGGGGTCAGGTAAGTTAAGTGGGTCAAGGTCACCCACAACACTTGTACTCTAAGTGTTGGCTATACCCCCACCACAACTGGGTCCCTAGGCTGCACAACACCGCTTCGCCAGTATGTCTCCGGCTTCCATGCGGTGCGTCTCGCTGTTCTCTAGCTCTCTATATGTAAGTAATTTTACAAGTTCTGAATGTAGGTCACTACACTTTAACTTTGGGACGATATCGACTTGTGGTATTTCAGTGTTTTGACTCAAGGTCATCACACTTTAACTCTAGCACATCGGTTATCGTACCAGAGGTGCTCAATAACCTAACTTGTAATGTTTAGGGTGGCATTTGCACGCCACGTGGTATCGCCATGAGTGTCCAGTCCAAGTTTTAAGTTACATTAATTTTACTGTAATCTTTTCCATTTCCGCTTCGTTTTGCCAAAGTATGAGGTGTCGCTTAATAAAGTTGTATTTCTCTAAAGTTATAGGAGATTGCAGGGATACAATTAGTTTATTTAGGAGACTCTTCATCTTGGAGTTTAACACAATTTCCACTTTGACTTTGCTTCCTCGGCTCTCACAGCCTAAGCTGTACAGAAATGTTTCTTCTAGTGCCAACTCGGGCCAAGAGAACAGTGTGTTGACTGTAGGACAGCTCATGGTGAAGTGATGCGAAACTCCAGCGTACCACCTCACCTTCCCCCGCCACTGTGACCTTCCCCCACTCCTGCTGTTTCCCCCACCTCTTTTCCCTTGACTCATGCGCTACAAGCAGTCTCTCAGTATTGTGCGGACTTTTGTGAGGGGAAGCCATGTCGCGGGACGCTTTAGGTAAGAAACTTAGCCGTGTTAAGACTTTATTAGTTGCTCACTGTCCACCACTGAAAGTTAAGAGAGTTTCAACTTTAGCTAAGTGGCGCAAACTGTTGCGCGGACACCCTAAGTTTTATACAAAACAGACTAATGTCAGTTTTACTGATGAGGATTTGTTTAAAATATTGGATGAAATGACTTTTCCTTGCAAAATTCAGTTAGTTACTCCCATTCCTGACAATTTAGAGTCTTAGTCTCTCAAGCCGATATACCTAGCATACACAGAGCCTGACAGTCAGTCACTCGGTGTCTGTCGTAGGGTGCACATCGCGGTTGCAGTAATGGTTAAAGTAAGGCTTTTGGGGCAGTTCAAGGTCTCCCGAGCGGTGTCACATGACGGTTTAGGCAGAGTCACGTTGCAAACTTCAAGTTTCCTCAGCACTTTTGCTGTTTCTCATCGCAAATTCGCTCCAAGTTGTCAAGGTCATGGTAACTGTGACTGAAACTCGGAGCGTAGTGCGAGAAACAGCAAAAGTGCCAAAAAATTTTAGGTTTCAGCGTGACCTTGACCTTTGTGACATCGGTGACGTCATCTTGGTGTCGTAAGGGGTGATGACGTCATCAGCACGTCATTTCTGTGACGTCATGGGTGTGACGTCAAGGAAGTGACGTCATTGGTGATGACGTCATCGATGATGCAATCGATGACGTCATCGATGGGGTCATTGACCTCGATGACGTCATCGATGACGTCATCGCTCGGGTGACCTTGAACTGTTTTAAAAGCCTTACTTTTGCACTACTGTCATTGTCTGCAGTTCCTTTATGTACCAAATTAAATTTTGAA
Source organism: Neoaliturus tenellus (assembly GCA_030545055.2). NCBI lineage: Eukaryota > Metazoa > Arthropoda > Insecta > Hemiptera > Cicadellidae > Neoaliturus > Neoaliturus tenellus. The sequence goes on along the minus strand of JAQYXR010000028.1, from coordinate 262,521 downwards.
GAGAAAAACATATTTGTTTAGTAAATACATAGTTTAAAATAACACCCTGTTATTAGAATGGATTTTTTACATTTGGTATGCTTAGTGACATTAGTGGGAAATTGAGAGACCTGGGACAGTTCAATGACCCCTGAGGAATGTGCTGAGTCATGATGACGTCATCACCGATGACGTCACCGATGACGTCATCGATTGCATCATCGATGACGTCACCGTCAATGACGTCATCACTATGACGTCACACCCATGACGTCACAGAAATGACGTGCCGATGACGTCACCACCCATTACATCATCAATATGACGTCATCGTCACCATGAAGGTCAAGGTCACGCCGAAACTTAAAATTTTTTGGCACTTTTGCCGTTTCTCACACTTCGCTCCGAGTTTCAGTCAGAGTCCTCGTGACCTTGATGACTTGGAGCGAATATGCGACTAGAAACAGCAAAAGTGCCAAGTCAAGCTGGAGTTTGCGACGTGACTCTGCCTAAACCATCATGTGTCACTCCTCAGAGGTCATTGAACCGAGCCAGGTCTCCCAATTTGCCATGAATGTGACCTTTGAAAACCGAACAACAGAGTGCCGACACCGATGCACACCCTACGACAGTCACCGAGCGACTGACTGTCCGGCTCTGTGTACTCTAGGTATATGGGAAGTGGTGGGGGAAATTGTGATGATCTTGGGAAACTTTTAAATCTCAAACAAGGGGGCACCGTTTTGGTGCTACCTTAAATGTACATGTTAAAGTGTTATGACCTTGAGGTTGACTGTAAACTCGGGACTTAGGATTGTCTTTAAAGATGTATCCAAAGAATCTTCAGATTTGAGTTAACACTTAGAAAAATTTACTAGTAAAACTGTTTAATGTGTATTTGCCAGAGTTTAAGTGTGGTGACCTTGAGTCAAAACACTAAAATACTACAAGTCGATATCGTCCCAGAGTTAAAGTGTGATAACCTTGAGACTGTTTTAAAGATTTATCCAAAGTACCTCCAGGTTTGAGCCAACACTTAGAAAAATTACTCTTTGTACAACAATTTGATGTTGTTTCCATAGTTTAAGTGTGTTGACCTTGAACTGGTTAAAATGAAAACTTTAATTTAAAACCGCACAGTGGAGTGCATGATACAGATGCGCACCCCATGACAGTCGGCGAGCGACTGACTCTCAGACCTTGCGTACTCTAGGCATATGGGAAGTGGTGGGGGAAATCTCAAGGTCATACAAACGGAGTTTTAAAAAAAGTCAAAGAGTAGAGAGACTACTCTACTCTTCAGAGTTAAAGTTGTCTTGGTACGACAATTCGATGTTTTTCCCAGAGTTAAAGTGTGACGACCTTGAGGTTGACTGTGAACTTGGGACTTAGGATTGAGTTTAGTGGTGGAGGAAATCTCAAGGTCATCCAAATTGGGTTTTAAAAAATAAGAAACTCTAAACCCCATGGTCCTTTTCTTCCCTTTCCATCTCGTCCGTAGGATATATGGATGACAATGGTAAATTTGACAAATACTGTGGTGATTGTTGACCTCCACTGAGATCTGATTCTTGATTGTCTTGCTGCATTATAATTTCAGACCAATCATAATCTAAATTGACATTGAGCTTTATTCCTGGGTTGTCAAGGAGAATAGACTTCATCCAATCGCAGATGGTTTCTAAATAATGCACGTTGTCGATTGTCAATTTCCAACTTGTAGTAGGTACATCTTCGGTGGAAGACATGGCATCGCAAGCAAGTGTGTCCGCCATGGTTGTTGGAGGAGGAATGACATCTGTTGCAGACGGCAATGCTGGTATAGCAGAGTAGTGGGGGAAATCCCAAGGTCATCCAAATCGTGTTCTAAAAAAGATGGCTAGTAGTCTGTGGTGGTGCGGGTAACTGTGAAATGCAAAGGTCAAAGGTCAAGGCCACTCGCGAAGTTTAAAAAAAAAATGCAATATATCAATACGTGACAAACTTCACATATTGATATGTTGCATTTTTTTATTCTTTTATTATTTTTTTTTTGTTTTTTTTAATCATTTATTTATAAAACATTACAATAACATATGTACAACAGTAAAACTTAAATCTAACACTGCTGCTTGTCGGCGATGTGGATGGTCAACTCGGTGGAATTGCTACCCGTGCAACCGTGGGAAACCAGGTAGAGACAGCCCGGTTGGATGGAGCGCAGATCCTCGTTCTGGAGGAGATGGACGAACCGTTTCGGCAGGTAGACTTGAAACTTGGGCTCATCCCCCGGAGTGAATGGTGCCTCGCTAAGACTGCAGCAGATGGCCTCTCCAACTGTAGTCTCCATCTTCTTCATGGCGTGGATAATGTAGTGCTTCTCGTCTTTAAGTTCGGAACACTTCTTGATGGGTAGTATGGTAGATTTGGAGTGAGCATTGAACTGCTCAACCATAGTTTGCAGGAACTGGTGAGATGCCATGGTCGAGTTATAGATCGTCTTCTTCGTCTTCTTGCTGGGAGATGTTGTCGTCTCGGAATCTCGAGTAATACTCATGCCAGGTCCCGGTCTGCTCCTCACTTATATAACCCCCGTTACCCCCACCACTCCCCATTTCCCCACTTTGAAGGTAAGATGCGAGTTTATAGGCGTTTTTTAAAGCGCAATGTCTATCTTTTTCATGTTCTGGACTTTTAGTACAAATACAAACATTTTCCATTGTATACTTGTAGTTTTTATCCAATTCCACATCATTAACCGGAACATGAGTAAATTCTTCGATCCATCTCTTCTTTTCCAGTCCTTTTGTGTAAATATTTGTAAACCTGTTTGAAAACTGATGCATGATGTGATACAAGTCTGTGTAACTTGCAAAACCATCATACCAATCGATATGATGGAAATATTTTGAAATCCACCTGTTGGTAGTAGCAGCTTTGCTAGTTAAAGATGAATAAGAACATGGTGGTTTGAACAAAAATGTATATGGAACACTTGTATTGATGTCGAAAAACACAAGTTCTTTTATGATAAATCTATCGTCATTACCTCGAAATGCTTGGAACTCAATTATACCAGGTTTGGACTTTACTTGTTCTTCTTCCTTGTCCATTGTGAAGGTCACCCATCTGCTCATGCTGAAGTCCAAAGGCCAACTGATTTCCACACCACGGTAGGTACGACTTTTATACCAGGCCGTACAGTTGTTGGCGCGTTGGTGTATATTTAACGTGGGCACCGTCCCCAGTAGGCCTAACCCCTCAAAGTGTTTGATATTGTTTTAAAAATTAACCATTGCTGTGTAGTTGATTGTCATTTAAGTTTCCATCTTTACATTTTCCTTGTTTTCACTTTCATCACTAACACTTGATTCTTCTCCTCCTTCTTCCTCTTCTTCTTGTATTACTGATGTTTTATGTAGTTGAGCGTATTTTTCCAATTGTCTCCACATTTGTACTTCATGAGGAACCCTATTGAATATAGAAGTATCCACAGGTCCGTATAATATAGGTGCGTCTGGTTGTTTGTCCAAAGTGTCTTCCAGATAATCTTTAATAATCGAACTTGAAAATACCAGTTGTCTCAAGTATCTCGTTATAGGTTCGGTTGCACAAGTTAAAATGAAAAACTCCTCTCGACTAAGTTGAATCTTGTTATCATGTCTTGTTGTGTCTCTAAACCGCAGCTGATGATCACCACGATGTTTAACAATATCAATTTCCACATTTGAATCCAAAAGTCCTACTCTTGTTTTTCTTCCAAACATGTTACTACTTAAATAGCATTCTAGAAGATGCAAGTGTTTCATAAACGATTCCCAAGCACTGTCCGCAAACAAAATCATTTTGGGTCCATGAGTTAAAATCACAGTAGGGGAATAACCTGTTGATTTCATAACACCGATTAAAACACTTTTGTCCAAACTGGACGAGATTGGATAAAATATTCGTAAGAATACTTCACTCAATATGTTTGGAGAAATATTATCTTCAATATCCCTTTTCCTCTTTTGCGCATTCCTTTTTCTTTTACCTTTTTCCTCAACATTATTACTGGCGTGAAGTTGTCCGCAAACGTTGTGTTCATCTCCTTCCCGTTGACCTTGAAGATCTAAAAACTCAGATATCTCCTTCTCAATATCTACCACATTTTCAGGTGTACCACTAGGAGAAGCCATATTGAATACGATGCTACCCATACAACAACAGGCAACAAACTGATGAGGAGCGGCCTGCGCGCTCTGCTTTTATACTCGCGGAATGCATTGGAATGTAACAAAACCGGTTCTTACAATACATTTTTAACAATTCCAGTTAAAGGTGTGTATGTTACGATTTTATCATGTAGAATTAAACAATATGCAGTTGTATTAGCCGGTATAGAAGCGTTAAATTCCATTTCTATTTTTATATCCACACTTGATGATTTTACCGATTCATTCTGTTTAGAACAATCGATTACAACTATCGGGTAACCATCTAAGTATTTTTCTGGTGATAGTAAAGGTGCATTTGTTTTACCGTAATATGAACTTTGGAATCTTGCATACATATCGTACAATATGCTGTACTTTTTATTAGCGAATGACACATTTAAACTATCGTATGGAAAAAATTGTGAATTTAAATAAACTTTAATATTTTTTAAGTTGCAATGATCAAATTGACCTGCATGTTTGGTGATGGTGTCTCTTCTGCCTGTTTGTAAACCAAATATAATATACCTGGCTCGTTCCACATAATTGGATGTTTTAACAGTCCAAGTGTGGCGATCCGTAGTTGGCAAACTGGGATGTTCATGAAATTCCCAACTTCTAAAAGGAATTACAATATCACGATCAGCCTTTAACTTTCTTAATAGTAGCATTCTATGCTCGTCAGCTAATTTAACATGCGGAACTCTCCATACAATTTTGTCTAATGTTAATTTCCATTCTAAAGTTGCATCTGTTGTACCGTCTGGAGCTTTAATAATGTCTTTATCGTTAGAAGATCTCAACAAAACTAATTCTTGTTTAACATTTAATATAATTTTTCTATAATCTTCAGCAAAACCAAGCAACAAACGTAATGGAATATGAAAATCAAAATTTCCATTTGTATCTGGAGTGATTGTGTCTTTTGCAGGTAAAACCCATCCTGCAGGTTGTATTAAATTGGTTTCATTAGGTGATATAGATGTTAATCCCTTTAAAGTTGTTGCAATACCTACTTTTTTAGTGGAATCAACTGTTACACCTGATATTTCATATCTAATTTCGTCAAACAGGAAAGCCATAGGATTATTTATAAATGGAACTGTTGTACCAGTAGTAGTACCATCCTTTTTAGAAACTTTTCCTTCAATATACAAGTAACTTTCACATGGTAGTGTGTAAATGTCTTGATTTTGTATGGGAATACGAATTTCATCGTTATTGTTTAATTTTGATGAAGTGTAAGGGTTGTGGGTGTGATATTCTTTTTCCCATAGGGTTTCGTCGAATGTTGGACCCTGCGCTATATCCAGTATATCCATAATCGGTTAATTGTAATCCAATTCTCTCTAAGAAACGAATGTTCTCGCGTGTTAACTCCTCCACAGCTGAAGAGCTACTAATGCGGTTTCCCGTAGGTTGTTCGCTTTTAAATATTAAACCCATGATTTTGTATTAAAGTGTCGATTTTAAATGTAATCTAACCGTAATAGGCTCTTCTCGGAAATCTATCAAGTTACCGTCTTGATCCAATACGTTCAACACGATGTCTGAAATGAAAGTGGTGTTCAACGGTAGATATACAAGGTTTTGTGGCTTTTCAACAATTTTAAATCCAGGTGGCACACTGGGGTAAAAAGTATGTATTATATGAGTATTTGCTCCATCTCTGTAAGCTCCTTGTATAATGTTACAAGTTATGTCTATACTATTGACTTTTAATATTGTTACAGTTTGTTTACCAGAATGTGTTTTATTTGGTTCTAAAATTGCTCCATCTTTGGGAAATCCTAATAAATCACCAATTGAGTTTGGCTTAGTGAAATCTATATAATATTTTGAAGTAAGCTCAGCTTTCATTGTATTGTTATTACCTTTTAGTGTTATATTGTCTTTTCCCATTTTGTTTTGCAAAAATTCATTAATATGATCAATTTCATAAGAACCTGTGGGTAAACTGCACTCTTGTAAGTCTGTAAACTTCCCACTGGCATCTTTTCCTTTATAATAATGCAATAAGTTATTTTTACCTTCCGTAACATTGGGAATAGAGTTGTAAGTTGTAAAATCCAATAGCGCCGCCTCCCAAAATCTTCCTTTTTGCAAGCGTAACGCTGGAAAAAGGATACTTCGTAAAGTGGACGATTTTCCTGTTAATGATACCGTATAGGAAGACATCTCAATAGTGACTGATACTTTTAGCTAAGAATTCCAAACATAAATGGCCGCATATTGAAGTATTATCAGGTTGTTCTCTTTTATAATTGTAATATATGTTTTTAGCAGATTTAAAGTAATCTTGAAGTTCTTTTGGTGGTGGTAGATTACCGAAACTATCAAAATAATATACATTGTTATTTAGTTTCTTATAACAAACCCAATGGGTGCCAGGGCCTTCAGTATTATCCAAATTTACAATTCCAGTCTCATTTTGCCACATTTTCTTTGGTAAATTGTCTTTCATAAATACTCCGCGGAAAAATGGTATTTTTAAACAGGAAATATATTTAAATAATTCAACATTAGTCAACGCTTTATGTGGTATAACCAATTGATTTCTTTTATTTAATATGCACGATACGGTCTTAGGTATAGACCAGCCCCGTTTTTTACCATTGACCATATTATTGGTTTTTTGTTATTTTTCCTCGGAGAACGTCTTTTTAGTCTAATATTACCACCATGTTTCTTCATGGTTGATCCTTTTTTATTCCTACCCCTCCTTTTTCCACCTCCTACCGCTGTTTTAGCCTTCATACCTGCTGTTACCACTAAAGCTGCTGCTTTTTCTGCAATACTAGCGTCACTAGACTTTACTCGTTGCCAAGCTATATTCGCTAGCTTTTTATCAGCTATTGACCTATTCTTTGAATCGGTAAACGTGGAATATGCGATATCGTGTTCTTTACAAGCCTGATCTAACTTATTTATGCCTGGATCGCCTCTTTCCAGTCGTTTTTTCAATTTAGTTCCTGGTCCGCAATACTGATAACCTCCCGGTATGTGAAATTCGTATGGTAAAGCGTCTATTGCTCTATTTACGACAGATCCTACTGGAATACGATTTAAAGCTTTACTTAACAGAGAAACCGCTGTGGACGTGATACCGCCTCCTTTCCGTATAGTGTCTCGATATGGACTGGTGTAATGAAACGCCATGATTGTCTTTTATATTCGAAAAGCGTAACCTATGTGTTACCTCTATGACAGGTTGCACATAAATGATGTAATTTATGGTGTTATTTAATTAAATATCAAAATTACCCCAATCTGTTGATCTAAACTTTTGTGTATTATGATTAAAAAAGTATTTATAAAGAATTTCTTGTTTAATCCATGCACTTCTCATTTTTTCATCAATAGGTTTATGTTGTCCGGCTGCAATATAATTATGCATATCAAATAATAAATTACCTATTACTTTAACAAGAAAATTAACAGTTACAGCGTTATCAGCATAATCAGGGTCTGCAATATTTGTTAATCGTTTGTTATCACAATTCCACCATTGTTTTCCAGTTGGCTCTAATTGTATTATCTGTTCATAAGTAACAGCATCACCAGGCTTTTCACCAATACCTAAATTTGTCAATGACTTTCCTTTACCATCCCAAACACTATTGTTTTCTTCAAGTAAAGTAAACTTTTTATTTCCCTGTACAAATACATCTCCTTGTCGTGTTACTACTTGGTCTTGTTTCACAAAACCAGATGTTTCTTGTTTTAAAGTTTCCTTTATTTGCCCCACCGTTGCACCATCTGATGGTGCAGAACCATCTTTTACATTCGCTAAACAATTACCAAAGCAATCAATAATTCCTACATCACGTGTAATACAATGATCTTTGATGTATTTTAAATTTACAGCATCATTTTCATTCTTTGGATAACCTATATCGTTAATAACAAATTTATAAAAAGAAAACCCATCTTTTGTCTTTTCAGGTATTATAGAATGTAAATAGCGTCTATTTATGCTGTCTTTTTCATCTACAGGGTCTGCTACGTTAGATATACGTCGATTTTCAGCATTATACGTTTTTCCATCGAATTTTAACGTATTTTTCAATTCCGATGATAAATAACCTCTGTTTATTGCATCAGCGTTTTGATTTGGCTTACCGACGTTGGAAATTCTATGATTACCCGCGTTATATGTGTTTTTGTCTAGTTTCAGTGTTGGTAATATCTCTTTTTTTAATACTTTTAAATTTATTGCATCATTTTCATCTGTGGGATCATTAATGTTTTTTAACCGTTTATTACTAATATCATAATCTCCATCAGGTGTTTGTGGTAAGCCAGCACCTCTTTTTAAAGTATTAAAGTAATATAATCCATCCGAGGAATATCGTCCGAACTTGTCAACACTCATGGTGCAACTGAATAACATTCTAGAGTGTAACCCATTTTTATAATATTAGTCTCGATTTCTAACCCGTATCAGTTTTTATACAAATTCTTAGTCTTTATCAGTTACATTTTCATCGCTCCCGGGACATTTAAAATATTTAAAATTTCCACTAACTAATGCTCCGTCTGATTCATTTCGAATCACATGATTTTTATGAATAAATTGTTCACCAGACAATTTTCTAAATCCGCTAAATGAATTTGGATCTGCAATTAATATATTTTGATAATCATTTACATCCATTAATTTAAATCTTTGCTTATTATAAATAAACTCTTTATTTGCACTGTCATATTGTAATGTTTGTCCTACAGTTGCAGCATCATTTGGATCTCTTCCATTATGCAAGTTTTTTATTACTTTATTTTTACATGTAAAAAATCTAAAAGAATGATCTGGATCTAGATGTACGGTTTGTGATAAAGCAGCTGCATCTTGAGCAGTATAACCCAATCTCATATTTGATAACCCTTTACCCATGCAATCCCAAGCATTATTTTTGTATGTTAATAAATTAAATTTTTCATTACCTTGAACAAATTCATCCCCTTGCTTTGATACTACTTGATCTTGTTTTACAAAAGAGGTTGTTTCTTGTTTTAAGGTTTCCATCATTTGACCCACTGTTGCACCATCTGATGGTGCCGAACCATCTTTAACATTCGCTAAACAATTACCTAGACAATCAATAACTCCTACATCACGTGTAATACAATGATCTTTTATATATTTTAAATTTACAGCATCATTTTCATTTTTCGGATAACCTATATCGTTAATAACAAATTTATAAAAAGAAAAACCATCTTTTGTCTTTTCAGGTATTAATGAATGTAAATAGCGTCTATTTACGCTGTCTTTTGCATCTTTAGGATCATCTACGTTGGATATACGTTTATTTTCAGCAGTATACGTTTTTCCATTGAATTTTAACGTATTTTTTAATTCTGATGATAAATAACCTTTGTTTATTGCATCAGCGTTTTGATTTGGCTTACCAACATTGACAATTCTATGATTACCTGCGTCATATGTGTTTTTCTGTAGTCTTAATGTTGGTGATATATTTTCTTTTAATACTTTTAAATTTATTGCATCGTTTTCATCTGTGGGATCTTTTATGTTTTTTAACCTTTTATTAGTTATATCATAATCTCCATCAGGTGTTTGTGGTAAACCAGCACCTCTTTTTAAATTATTTGCGTAATATAACCCATCCGAGGAGTAACGTCCGAACTTGTCGACACTCATGGTGCAACTGAATAGTAATCTAGGGAGTAACGCATTTTTATGAGATTACCCCACGGTTTCGGAGTTCATCCACTAAAGCCACCCATTCGTTTTCCAATCCAGTATGACCCGCTTCTTTAGCTTCATGTATTAGTTTCATTCTATCCACCAATTTATTGATATTATTGTAATAAATCACATTTGTGTTATATAGTTTCTTCATTAAACCTGTACCTGTAACAGATTTGTTTCTTTTTCTTGGTTCTGGAGCACTTATATCCAAAGTGGATGACACAAACCTTCGTTTTACAGGTTTTCTTGGCATTATTGGCATTGGTTGTCTTCTCGTTGTTGGTATTAACTTGGATACAAATACTCTATATTTTAAAGACCTAGATCTAAAAACTGGCTGGTCAGCTAAATACTTCCTCCTGTATGATTTGGTGTGTTCCAAAATCTGTTTATATGCTTCCATATCTTCTTCTTTAACTAACAATTCTAAAGGCTTTTTTTCAAATAATAATTCAAATAATCCTCTTGTGCCCTTATATCTTTGATTACCAACAATAATATTATCATCTTCATCAATGTTTACCGGGCTATTACCAACCATTAAACCTTCTTCTGTTAATCTTACTCCATAACTATGGTAGTTTTTATTAGGATTTATTCCAGCTAACATTTTTATCATGTATTTCCTTCCTAAAGGTCCTTTGTTATGAATGTTTTCACCCAACAAGCTTATGTTTGACGGACCTTCCCTTGCTTCTTCTTCTTTTTCCTCTTCACTAGCAGTTGATACATCTTCATGTCCTCTTTTAGCTTTTACTTCATATAATTCTCTTATACCACTATAGTCTGGTGATTCTAGCTCTCTTTCAGGTTCTTCACCGGTAAAACCACTATATGTAGAGGATTCCAGGTCTTCATCACTAAAATCTTCTGATTTTATATTTTCTCTTTCAAACTTTGTAATAGGTGCAATTGCATCTCCTTCCAAAACGGGTTTAGCAAATTTTTTGTTTAATTGTTTCAAGGGTTCAGTAATAGGTTTAAAAGTAGATTCAAGAAATTTCTCCCTTTCGCTAATACCTAATTTTAATGCTCTGTTTTTATCCCGAATAGAATCACTAAGTGATTTTATTTCCTTTATTAACTTTTCTTGGTTAACCATGTTTGTAGCAAGACGTGTTGTACAACAATGAATGTTTTACATCATGATCAGTGTATTAGTATAAATTTATCAAATCCTATCCTGTATCGACCATTGTTTAGCGGTTGTTCCTTTATAATTGTTAAAAACCCATACTTTTCAGCCCAAGCCTTTCCACACAACTCTTTAAATCGTTCGAATGGCATATCCGCACTTACATGGTCATAATATATGTGTTTTAGGTTGGTTTCATCCTGTTTAAATACAATTAACATGTTTGCATTGTCTCTAATGAGCTGTTTCGGTATTTTGCTGTAAGTTTGACCAATATAAATGCTATCTATGTTGTTATGTCGACCCATGGCGAAGTAATTCCTTATTGTATTTTGATTTTCACAAGATACATCGTCAAATATGAATACTGAGAATGGTTTAGCCTCTTGCGGTTGCATGACACTTTCGCTTGCGTTAAATCTAAAATATTTAACTTCAGGCACATTATTGAGTATTTGTTCCAATAACTGATATTTTGGTTGTTGTAGTGACTTTGAAAATACATATAAATTATTAAAACGTAAGCCTTTAGGGTTTGTAATCAAATTGAATACTACATTTGTTTTTCCACAATTGGAAGGACCGGTAACCAAACAACGCACCGTGTTTGGTAACAAAACACCGTGTTTCCCAGTATTGAATTGAGAACCATCCACTGTGAGTTCATCTATATTATTAATAGTAAAATTGTCTTTTTGCGGTATCATCTCCATCCTTTGTAATGGTTCAACCCAAAATGATGCTCTACCGTTATATTAGATCCTTTTTAGGTATCCAAGAATCTTCCGTCTTATTAAATCCTAACCATCGTACTTTAACCTTATCTTTTTTCCGTTGCAACACCTTTTCAACTAGATATACATCACCTACTGTTGATTTTAACATTTCATGTCCATAAAACCCTCCTTCAAGCAATTGTCCTTTATTATCTTTTAAAATGTAAGTTTCCGGTACTGTAGGTTGCACCTTAAATACAGTAAAAACCTCATTTGTCCAGTTTGGAAGATATCTTTTACTGAATACACCTTTGTATTTGCTTATTCGCACTTTATCACCAACATTAAACCTTTTAGGCTTTAGTTTTTCAACTTTTGGTTTGGTATTCATTTTTATACGTTTTAATACAAGTTTTTCATTTTTATTAGTCACCTGGCTTGGTTTCATACCGATAGTTCTATGAAACTTGTTATTGTAATCGCTTATAAGTTTTGGTAACATATCAAGCCAAACGTGTGATCCTCTGTTGGAAAACATCTTATACATCGCACCTTTTAAGGTTCTGTTAAATCTTTCAATTATTGATGCTTTTACCTCTGAATTGGTTGAGTAATGGTTAATGTTGTGTTTTTCATTAAATTTGCAAATTCCTTATTAAAATATTCTTTTCCATCATCAGTTTGTAAATGTTTTATAGTATGTTTGTCTCTTTGTATAGCTGTTTCCATTGCTTTTGTAACACTTTTGCCACTTTTATCTTTTAGTGGTAAAGGCATCTGCCATTTTTGAAAAACAATTAATAATAGTCAATATGTATTTAAATCCTCTATTTTGTTTACTATAAGGAATCATTTCGATTAAATCCGCTTGATATAAATCATTTATTCCTTTTATCACTGTATTTCTTCGTGGAAACTTTCTTCTTGCAGGTTTATGAAGCTCGTTGACAATTTCTTGCTTCAAGTTCTTCATATTGCAGGTTTGAATGTTTCATGTATCACATGTATAATAACAATGAATGTTGTCTTAAATATTAACATCATTTATATAGGTCAAGGTCATCCAAACTTGTGTAAAAAAATGGGGAACACGGCGTTGGACTTGCGAAGGAAAAAGGAATAAGGTCGAAGTTGTAGAAGGACGAAGAATAGGTTAGTTGATAGGGTTAATAGAGTAGTGGCCAAAAGGGAGTGTGTGAATTTTGTCTTCCATAATGTGGCGTTTGTCATCCTTAGAAGAAAGTGCTTTTTTTACTTCTGTCACACTGAAAACTTGATGTTTTTCGCTTCGGATTGTGTTAAATTTGGCTTTCAAGGTAGTATCTTCAAATAAACACTTTTTGTATTGATCAAAATTAATGTGTTTTTTCAAATAATTTGTTTTCACACCCTTGGCCTTCTTTGTAGTTGATGGTTCTTGTTGTTCGCCTTTATACACATTGAAGGAATATAATTTCGACATTAGTGCAACAATTTCTTCCATTACTTGTCCATTACATTCATCTTTAAATTTGCCTAAAACTTTTTTATTATTTTCGTTGAAGTTTGGATGATTTTGTGGGTAGCCTGAAAAATCAAAGTCATTCCTGTGTACGAACGTTTTTAAATCTTCGTACATGTCTTGAGTCTTTATCCAATAAATAAAAGCGTCAGTATCCATGTATGCTACTCCTATATTGTCACGACCATAGTAGTCAACCATCTTGTTATAATGGAAATCGTACATATGGGTTTTTGAAATATCCAATATGCACATTCCTGCGTATAACGGGCGGTCCATAACAACTTTTGTTTTCTTCATGCTTACTGCCACAAGGTTTTCATTTATTATCATTGTTGATCCAAAATTCGGTTTCTGTACAAGTTTTTCCAATTTTGCAGGGTCTGAAACTAATTCTACAATTTTGTGTTTCCTCTTGTTCTCCAATGTTTTGCCAAATATAGCGTTGTTCATTAATTTAAAAAAGTCCTTTTGAAATGCTGATGTTGCTCTAGCTCTTCTTGCGGTGTTTCCATCGATGTAGGATTTTAGCCAGCATGATTGAGAAAATTGTAATACTCGGTGAATTTTTGTTATTTTCAGTCCTAACTCCAACGCTTGTTGTACAACCCAATAGTGCGCCACATAACGATTTTTGTTGTTTAATGTCATCATTAATTTGGGCCATCTTCCTGTCGGTGATACTTCAGTTTTAGCCAACAGTGGCAAGTCGTAATGATGATCGTGTAGTGTTTCAGGGTACTCAAAATCACAGTCAAAAATATATCCGGTGTCACCTTCTTTGGGAATATCCATAATATTTTCAATTGAATCTGGGTTTATCCATTTGAAGTCTCCGTGAGGTAGCGGTTTAGACATGGCCCAACCATACAAATTATTTGCATCAAAATAGCCAAGAAAAATTGAATCTTTTGTTTGGTCGTAGTTTGGCAAAAATTTATTATTTGCTTTCACATGACGAGTAACAGCTTGGGTTAAACCTCCGCGTACACCGGATTCAATCATTAACACCATATCGATATCCGTAAGCAGTTCAAGGCGACACTTGGTAGATTTCAACATAGCCTGCCAGGCCAAACCGGGAGAAGTAAAAGAATGTAGCGGGTCCAGTCCATAGGCATCAAAACAGGTGTTGCGAAATTCTTCCATTATATCGCAAAGAAGCGTCACATCCAATTTCATATAAAAATCGGAATATTGTCCGAGATTTTGCATGTCCAATTCATTCCACACATTGCAGGCATGTTCGTAGTCTTCGATAGTGATTTCACTTCCAGTCAATTTACTGGTGAATGCTTCCCTCGGCGGTAGTCTTCTTTCTTCGTAACGTTCCGAGCTGTCGATGTAGTCATAGGGGAAAACCCCTTTCCGTAGAACCAAATCCATCTTGTCCTGCGGGACAATTTTACTTGTTTCCTTTAGATCGTGTCTCCTTAGGTTATCGGTCAGTTTGCTAAGACTGGATGGCATAAATCTAAATGAATCAACAAATCGAAGTTTGATTTTTTTGTCAACAGTTTTTGAAAAACTAATAAATTTTTCTGTTGTTTCTGCCAACACCTCTATTTTCCTATCGTCTCTACCCAATTCCGGAATGATGAAGTGTGAATCATAGCCACTAAGGTTGTGTAAAACTACAGGAATAAATTTGGGTAGTTTGTAATTTACATTGCATCTGTTACAAGCCGCACCTCTATACTGTCCAGTTAAATGGTCATGGTCTCTAACTTTATAATTATCATCTGTAAATTGGTTTTTGCACAAATAACAAATTCTTGCCAAGTCATGTTGTTCCTCCTCTTCATAATCCAGTGGTATCATCGGCTCTTTAACACCATACATAGTTTGCACTTTAAGAGCGATTTCATATAATTTATCCACAAAAATTTTTGCTGCGTTTTCACCTCGGTATAAAACAGGTAACGATGAAAGTCCATAATTTTGTAGTTGTTCTTCAGTCAAGGTGGATTTTAAAATCAAACAAAAACTATTTGCTTTATGCTCTTGATATTTCGTCCTTCTGTCGATCTCTCCGTTCGCTATATCTTCTGGTATGAGTATAGATTCGAAATCTGCATACACCACTACTGGAACTCTGTACTGATGAGAAATTTTTTCAAATTTTACTATTGATCGGTTGGCAGAAGGCAAACAAACTTTTACTTCATAGTTGTTATCACACAATTTTTTATGTTCAGTCAACCACTCTGATCCTCCATGGGTCAAATCTTTCCAAATAAAACAAAAACATCTTTTACAAACTGTTATTGTTCCATTCCTTTTTGTCAACTGCTTTTGAACCAAACAAACAAAATTTTTAATGTAAACATAATGCGAAACTTCTCCTTGAGTAATTAACAACAAATCTGTATGATCTCGGCGTTCGGTCTTTGTCACTCTCAAGGGGTAAACATTATTGATATCATCCAGTCCAAAAATATTTACACTTACAGCAGGATTTTGTTTTTCAAATTTACAAACATCTTTAATATTTACAGGGTATGACAGTCCTTGAAAATTATATCTATTATTGACATTTTGATAGTACCTACTCACTCTACATGGACGCTGTTCTGGCAAAATATATTTACACAACATAGCATATCTGAAACATTCATTATCTACATTTTGCACATTTATACAGGATTTAGTAGCTTGAATTTTTTTGGGTAGAGCAATATAGCTGCTACCCCTCATGCCGTATCCGTGTTTTTGAACTCTTAAATCAAGTCCTTCAATTGAAGTTAACCACCATCCGGATCCTCTACGTTCATGTTCTTGTAATTTAGTAATCAATTCTTGCAAACAATCAGAAATAATATTATTTATATCGGATGCTAACATGAGAGTGCGATTTTTTGTTACGAATCCTCTCAATGTGGTTTCTCCATCTGTGTTAGTAAACAACGCGTCCAAAACCAATCCAAATTTAATAAAGTTTAGTCTTGTCAATTCTTCTTCCAAAGTCTGTTCAATTAATAATTTTGCTTCGTTTAAAAAATTATCCAACTCGAGGCGTTCATTTTTAATTTTAAAATGTACTACCTTTTGACCAGGCAAAGCTGTAGTACGTAGAGGTCTTGTTCCATTTCCATCTGCTTCCTCTTCCATGTCCATTTCCGTGTCCGTGTCCGTGTCCGTGTCCGTGTCCGTATCCATGGCCGCTGTAGTTCTTCCTACTCCTGATGGTCCAGCACCTCCAAACTGGATAACGCTGGGCCTTCTCCGCTGCATCCGTTGTAGGTAAGTATCCCACTCGTCTAGCCTTCGATGGTGTTCGGCTAAAAATTGGTCAAGCGAGTCCAAGTCTCCCTCGCTGACTTGCACATCTGCCGTCTCCTCCGCTTCGTGCAATTCTTGATGGATTTGAAGAATTACTTCATCTGGGAAAAATTCCCCACAAATATGGCAAAGAAGCATTTTTAACACTTTTTACCATAAGCGCGTTTAGGATGTTTACTCAACGAAAGTTTATCCAATAATGAGAGGCTGGGTTGGCCAACCTTCTTTTATAACGGGTGGGGGGTGAACTTGAAAAACTCCTTCTGCGCATGCGCAGAACAAAATGTAAAAATACATAATTCTTCTGGCAACTAACATCCTATTCATTGGGGCGGGGGCGCAGGGGCGGGGGCGGGGGCGCAGGGGCGGGGGAGGGGGCGCAGATGTGGGGGGGGGCGGGGGGCGGGGGTGGAGGGGGTCCACCCTCAGGGGGTGGTTCAAGGTCACCAACTACACTTCTACTCTAAGTCTGGGTGTCTCAGAAAAAGTAAAAAGTAAAATTTTCTAAGTGTTGGCTCAAACCTGGAGGTACTTCATTTACATCTACTAAATTATCTACTAAAACTTTAAAAAATAAATCCCCGCCTGGGGCATTTAGGTTGCCATCGCTGTAGCCTCCGATGAGACCCAACTATGGACAACAGCAGACTTGTATGTTAGTAATACCTAACCATTAGGAATTTTGGAAACTACTATATTTAGGTCAAGGTCATGAAAAAACTTTAAAAAAATAAAGCCCCACCTGGGGCATCTAGGTTGTCATCGCTGAAGCCTCCGAAGAGACCCAACTATGACAACAGCAAACATCCAATGTTGTCTGACCTTCACCACGCAAGAGTTTTAAGCATTTACTGCATTGCTAACAAATAACTTTTTCAATAGCTAACAAAAGTCATTTACATAATTTTGAGAGAGGTTGAGGACAGCCCTAGTGGCTTACGTCCTCGGTCCGAGTGCAGAGGCCGCCGCAAATTGGCCACAGCTGTGGTCTGCATGCCAGCGTACAAACGGACCGGTTCCCAACCCAGCCGCAATAGTGCATGCCTGAGAGGACCCATGCTAACGTTGGTATAAAATAATTTTACACGGGGGCCTACTCCCGTTCCCTATCTTTAATATTTAAGTTTAGCAATGCATTAAATTTTATAAGTCGTTACTAGGTCAAGGCCACACGAACATTAAAAAAATTTCGACCCCCGTACATCCATGGCGAACCACGAATGTTCGGGGGCCTTGGGGACTAAAAACACAAATAGCTAACAAAGATTCATTTACATAATTTTGAGTTTCCAGAAGGGAAACAAACTGAGGACACCCTAGTGGCTTACGTCCTCGGTCCGAGTGCAGAGGCCGCCACAACCTTTTGCTTGCCAGCGTACAAACGAACATGCTCCCAAAACCCCAGCCGCAACCTGTTGCATGCCTGAGAGGAGCCTACCAATAGTTAAAAGTGACTTTACACGGGGGCCTACTCCCGTTCCCTATCTTTAAAATTTAATTTGAGCTGTGAAAAAAGCTCAAGGGGGAGTGCTAAAACAAGCGTATACACATTAAATAAATATAAAACATATAACATAAAGACAAACAAGACATAGGACACATATGGTACAAGTAAAACACTCAAATATAAAACAATCCCCAATACCCAAACGCAAGCGCAATATCTTATAACTAATACAAGTCTTAAAACTAATACAAGTCTTAAAACTAATACAAGACTTAAAATTACATTAGACTTCGCTAAACAGTGAAGGCGCCTTTCAGTGTTTAGTGAGGCCCATGGCGGTCCGTCCCGATCGTTCACGTTCAACGCGCGGGAGCGGACTGCGAGCCGGCTGTGGCCGGGCCGCCTTATATCCCCACCGGGGGGGGGGGGGGGGGTTCACTTCTCGTCTGGAGCAAAAAACTTTTTGGTCAAGGTCACAAATTTTGCCGAAAAAAAAAGTTCGCGGGGGGGGGGTTCACTTCTCGCCTGGAGCAAGAAACTTTTTGGTCAAGGTCAAAAATTTTTCCGAAAAAAAAAGTTCGGGGGGGGGGGGGTTCACTTCTCGTCTGGAGCAAGAAACTTTTGGCCAAGGTCAAAATTTTTTCCGGAAAAAAAAGTTCGGGGGGGGGTTCACTTCTCGTCTGCAGCAAGAAACTTTTGGTCAAGGTCAAAAATTTTTCCGAAAAAAAAAGTTGGGGGGGGGGTTCACTTCTCGTCTGGAGCAAGAAACTTTTGGTCAAGGTCAAAATTTTTTCCGAAAAAAAAAGTTCGGGGGGGGGGGGGTTCACTTCTCGTCTGGAGCAAGAAACTTTTTGGTCAAGGTCAAAATTTTTTCCGAAAAAAAAAGTTCGGGGGGGGGGGGTTCACTTCTCGTCTGGAGCAAGAAACTTTTGGTCAAGGTCAAAATTTTTTCCGAGAAAAAAAAGTTCGGGGGGGGGGGCTCACTTCTCGTCTGGAGCAAGAAACTTTTTGGTCAAGGTCAAAAGTTTTTCCGAAAAAAAAAAGTTCGGG
Source organism: Neoaliturus tenellus (assembly GCA_030545055.2). Classification (NCBI taxonomy): domain Eukaryota; kingdom Metazoa; phylum Arthropoda; class Insecta; order Hemiptera; family Cicadellidae; genus Neoaliturus; species Neoaliturus tenellus. The sequence continues at coordinate 243,520 of JAQYXR010000028.1, read as the reverse complement.
GGGGGGTTCACTTCTCGTTTGGAGCAAGAAACTTTTGGTCAAGGTCAAAATTTTTTCCGAAAAAAAAAAGTTCGGGGGGGGGGGGGGGGGGCTCGCCAAACTTTTCGCCGGGGGGGGGTTCAAGTGGGTCAAGGTCACCCACAACACTTCTACTCTAAGTGTTGGCTATACCCCCACCACAACTGAGTCCCTAGGCTGCACAACACCGCTCGGCCAGTATGTCTCCGGCTTCCATGCGGTGCGTCTCGCTGTTCTCCAACTCTCTATATGTAAGTATTTTTACAAGTTTTAAATCTAGGTCACTTCACTTTAACTCTGGGACAATATCGACTTGTGGTATTTTAGTGTTTTCACTCAAGGTCATCACACTTTAACTCTGAGACTGCATCAACTTGTATTATTTATGTGTTTTGACTCAAGGTTACCACACTTAAACTTTGGGGTGGTATCAACTTGTAGTATTTCTATGTTTTGACTTAAGGTCATCACACTTTAACTCTGGGGCAATATCGACTTGTAGTACTTCAGTATTTTAACTCAAGGTCACCAAACTTTAACTCTGAGACTGCAGCAACTTGTATTATTTCTGTGTTTTGACTCAAGGTCATCACACTTTAACTCTGGGATGATTTTGACTTATAGTATTTCAGTGTTTTGACTTAAGGTCGTCACACTTTAACTCTGGAGCGGGATCGACTTGTAGTATTTCTGTGTTTTGACTCAAGGTCACCACACTTTAACTCTGGGACGGGATCGACTTGTAGTATTTCTGTGTTTTCACTCAAGGTCATCACACTTTAACTCTGGGGTGATTTCAACTTATAGTATTTCAGTGTTTTGACTCAAGGTCACCACACTTTAACTCTGGGACGGTATCAACTTGTAGTATTTCTATGTTTTTACTCAAGGTCATCACACTTTAACATGTAACTTTAAGGTAGCACCGAAACGGTGCTACCCGGCTTGACATTTTCAAGTTTCCCAAGATCATCACAATTTCCCCCACCACTTCCCATATACCTAGAGTACACAGAGCCGGACAGTCAGTCGCTCGGTGACTGTCGTAGGGTGTGCATCGGTGTCGGCACTCTGTTGTTCGGTTTTCAAGGTCACATTCATGGCAAATTGGGAGACCTGGCTCGGTTCAATGACCTCTGAGGAGTGACACATGATGGTTTAGGCAGAGTCACGTCGCAAACTCCAGCTTGACTTGGCACTTTTGCTGTTTCTAGTCGCATATTCGCTCCAAGTCATCAAGGTCACGAGGACTCTGACTGAAACTCGGAGCGAAGTGTGAGAAACGGCAAAAGTGCCAAAAAATTTTAAGTTTCGGCGTGACCTTGACCTTCATGGTGACGATGACGTCATATTGATGATGTAATGGGTGGTGACGTCATCGGCACGTCATTTCTGTGACGTCATGGGTGTGACGTCATAGTGATGACGTCATTGACGGTGACGTCATCGATGATGCAATCGATGACGTCATCGGTGACGTCATCGGTGATGACGTCATCATGACTCAGCACATTCCTCAGGGGTCATTGAACTGTCCCAGGTCTCTCAATTTCCCACTACTCACTATTGGATTTTACAACTTACAACTCTATTCCCAATGTTACAGAAGGTAAAAATAACGTATTGCATTATTATAAGGGAAAAGATGCCAGTGGGAAATTTACAGACTTACAAGAGTGCAGGTTACCCACAGGTTCATATGAAATTGATCATATAAATGAATTTTTGCAAACTAAAATGGGAAAAGACAATATAACATTAAAAGGTAATAATAATACGATGAAAGCTGAAATTACTTCCAAATATTATATAGATTTTACTCAACCAAACTCAATTGGTGAATTATTAGGATTTTCCAAAGATGAGCCAATATTAAAACCAGATGTAACACATTCCGGTAAGAAAACAGTAACAATATTAAAAGTCAATAGTATAGACATAACTTGTAACATTATACAAGGAGCTTACAGGGATGGGGCTAACACCCATATAATACATACTTTTTACCCAAGTGTACCACCTGGATTTAAAATTGTTGAAAACCCACAAAACCTGGTATATCTACCGTTGAACACCACTTTCATTTCAGACATCGTGTTGAACGTATTGGATCAAGACGGTAACTTGGTAGACTTCAGAGAAGAGCCTATTACGGTTAGATTACATTTAAAATCGACACTTTAATACAAAATCATGGGTTTAACATTTAAAAGCGAACAACCTACGGGAAACCCCATTAGTAGCTCTTCAGCTGTGGAGGAGTTAACACGCGAGAACATTCGTTTCTTAGAGAGAATTGGATTAAAATTAACCGATTATGGATATACTGGATATAGCGCAGGGTCCAACATTCGACGAAACCCTATGGGAAAAAGAATATCACACCCACAACCCTTACACTTCATCGAAATTAAACAATAACGATGAAATTTGTATCCCCATACAGAATCAAGACATTTACACACTACCATGTGAAAGTTACTTGTATATTGAAGGAAAAGTTACTAAAAAGGACGGTAAGACTACTGGTACAAAAGTTCCATTTATAAATAATCCAATGGCTTTCCTATTTGATGAAATTAGATATGAAATATCAGGTGTAACAGTTGATTCCACTAAAAAAGTAGGTATTGCAACAACTTTAAAGGGGTTAACATCTATATCACCTAATGAAACAAACTTACTACAACCTGCAGGATGGGTTTTACCTACAAATGACACAATCAGTCCAGATGCAAAGGGATATTTTGATTTTCATATTCCATTACGTTTGTTGCTTGGTTTTGCTGAAGACTATAGAAAAATAATATTAAATGTTAAACAAGAATTAGTTTTGTTGAGATCTTCAAACGATAAAGACATTATTAAAGCTGCAGACGGTACAACGGATGCAGACTTAGAATGGAAATTAACATTAGACAAAATTGTATGGAGAGTTCCACATGTTAAATTAGCTGACGAGCATAGGATGCTGCTATTAAGAAAGTTAAAGGCCGATCGTGATATTGTAATTCCTTTTAGAAGTTGGGAATTCCATGAACATCCCAGCTTGCCAACTACGGATCGTCACACTTGGACTGTTAAAACATCTAATTATGTGGAACGAGCCAGGTATATTATATTTGGTTTACAAACAGGTAGAAGGGACACCATCACCAAACATGCAGGCCAATTTGATCATTGTGACTTAAAAAATATTAAAGTTTATTTAAATTCACAATTTTTCCCATACGACAATTTAAATGTGTCATTCGCTAATAAAAAGTACAGCATATTGTACGATATGTATGCAAGATTCCAAAGTTCATATTACGGTAAACCAAATGCACCTTTACTATCACCAGAAAAATACTTAGATGGTTATCCTATAGTTGTAATCGATTGTTCTAAACAAAATGAATCTGTAAAATCATCAAGTGTGGATATAAAAATAGAAATGGAATTTAACGCAGCTATACCGGCTAATACAACTGCATACTGTTTAATTCTACATGATAAAATCGTAACATACACACCTTTAACTGGAATCGTTAAAAATGTATTGTAAGAACTGGTTTTGTTACATTCCAATGCATTTCGCGAGTATAAAAGAAGAGCGCGCAGGCCGCTCCTCAGTCTGTCGCCTGTTGTTGTATGGGTAGCATCGTATTCAATATGGCTTCTCCTAGTGGTACAACTGAAAATGTGGTAGATATTGAGAAGGAGATATCTGAGTTTTTAGATCTTCAAGGTCAACGGGAAGGAGATGAACACAACGATTGTGGACAACATCACGCCAGTATTAATGTTGAAGAAAAAGGTAGTAGTGGGAAAAAGCCACTCCTGGCACAGATCAGCTGCCCGCCGAGCAGCTGCCGTGGCAGCTGCCGGGGGCAGCTGGTGGTTAGATGCTGGGGTGGAGCTGGCGAGAGCATAAGCCTTCAATTTGAAGTAGAATTGGGCATGAATTAAAAGTTAGTTAAAACTGAAATTCAACTGTGTTAACTAAACTCTAACAGTTGAACAAAAATTAAGAGTTAGTATAAAACTGAAATTCAACAGTTATAACTGGGGCTTGGAAAGTATGTCAAGGTCATCCAGAGTAAGTTTTAAAAAAGCCTACCCAACTACCACCAGAAATAGTTCAAAGTTGAACTAGTTGGTGATAGTGGGATAATTTATTTGTGCAATGGGAGAGGTGTTTATCGTTTGAAAGTTGGCGATCGAATGAGAAGCGCCGCCTAGGGAGAGGGCTTATAAAATGGCAACCTTCCCCCACCACCCTTTCCCCCACTCCTTTAGACCAATAACCGGTCGCCAACTCTATGTGGTGAAACTGAACTAAACATGGCGGCCGCCATGGATAATTCTAACCTCAAACCTTAGCTCAGCTGAAGAGAATAGAGTAGTATAAAATAGGAATTGTGGTGAGAGCACTTATATAAGGAATAGTGGGGGTAAAATAAAAAAACTTGTTGAACACAGTCGATAGGTGTAACAAGTTCAAAGTTGTTGAAGTGTAACATAGAACGCAAAATGTCGTAAATAACACTATCATCAACATTAACCTGCGAAGTTGTTGAAGAGTATAATGGGTTAAAACTGTACTTCTTTCTAACTCTATTTAAATTAGTTCTACACTTTGAAATTGAAGGTTTAGAAGTACTTCGTAATATGTGTTGTGTTCGCTAAAGCTTTAATTTTAAACATTGTGCAGCCATCATAACTGATATGTTACATTCAGAAGTTAAAAGAAGACTGAGGAAAAAACAAAGTGTAAAGGAAATTGAAACAGAACACCATAGTAGTAATACTCGCCTACGGCTCGATGGGGGCTCCGCCCCCATGCCCCCTTACGGGGTTGCCCCGAATTTTTTAATTGCTCTAAGTATGAAGTACTGAACAGGCTAGTTGGGGCCTCCACCTGACTTAGTTTAATAGTTTAGGAAGTCAAAAGCATTTAAGATATTCTCTCGATATTATTAAGTATAAATTGATACTTTTGTTTTATATTTTATATAAAATGCTCAGGGTATTTGTGTGGAGCTAAATTTTATGCATCTTAAGTGTCATAATAGTAAATAAAAAAATATTAAAATACTTGTAGAGCGACTATAAGAGAATATAATTATGGCAAAACATATAACAATATGGCAGTACATTTACCGGGTTAAAGTGAATAAAAACACTTTATGAATAAATCTTAAGGAATTTGTGGTTTTACACTTTTTTCTACTAAAATTTTATTGGCATTGGCAAATCGCTACTACTATAGAAAGAACTGTTTGATATTATAATATGTACAGAAAACCATGCATCCATGAGCCATAATACTAAATAAAAATATCAAAATAGCGCAGTTTTTGAGAAAAATTTTATAAAATTTGAAAGTACACCTCTTTTAAGGGTGAAGGAGTTGAGATACGGACAAACGTCAAAGGACCAAACTTATGGGGCATCTAAAATAGAATACAATACTGGAAAAACATGTATCGATATAGAAGTATATTTACAAGTAAAAGTAAATTACAAACCCTATACTTAAAAAATGTCAAGGGTTTCGTGTTTTGACTAATTTTTTGGACTAATCTTAGCTTGAAATTTGCTAATGAATGCTACTATAGTTAGACCTATATAAGGGCATATTATGTACAAATTTTCACTCATCGATGTGCCATAATAATAAATGAAAAATATTAAAATAGTGCAATTTTTGTTGACGAATTTTGAAATTTTGGAAGTACCCCCCTTTTAAGGGTGAAGGGGATGAAAAACGGTAAAATGTCATAGGACCAAACCTGTAGAGCATCTAAAATTGAATACAATACTGCTAAAACATCTATCGATATAGCAGTATATTTACCAGGTAAAAGTAAATTACAAACACTATACATAAAAAAATGTTAAGGATTTCGTTTGTTTCCGATTTTTTTGGACTAAACTTTGGTTGAAATTTGCTAATGAATGCTACTATAGTTAGACCTATATAAGGGCATATTATGTACAAATTTTCACTCATCGATGTGCCATAATAATAAATGAAAAATATTAAAATAGTGCAATTTTTGTTGACGAATTTTGAAATTTTGGAAGTACGCCCCTTTTTAAGGGTGAAGGGGATGAAAGACGGTAAAATGTCATAGGACCAAACCTGTAGAGCATCTAAAATTGAATACAATACTGCTAAAACATCTATCGATATAGCAGTATATTTACCAGGTAAAAGTAAATTACAAACACTATACATAAAAAAATGTTAAGGATTTCGTTTGTTTCCGATTTTTTTGGACTAAACTTTGGTTGAAATTGGCTAATGAATGCTACAATAGTTAGACCTATATAAGGGCATATTATGTACAAAATTTCACTCATCGATGTGCCATAATACTAAATGAAAAATATTAAAATAGTGTAATTTTTGTTGACGAATTTTGAAATTTTGGAAGTGCGCCCCTTTTTAAGGGTGAAGGGGATGAAAGACGGTAAAATGTCATAGGACCAAACCTGTAGAGCATCTAAAATTGAATACAATACTGCTAAAACATCTATCGATATAGCAGTATATTTACCAGGTAAAAGTAAATTACAAACACTATACATAAAAAAATGTTAAGGATTTCGTTTGTTTCCGATTTTTTTGGACTAAACTTTGGTTGAAATTGGCAAATGAATGCTACAATAGTTAGACCTATATAAGGGCATATTATGTACAAAATTTCACTCATCGATGTGCCATAATACTAAATGAAAAATATTAAAATAGTGCAATTTTTGTTGACGAATTTTGAAATTTTGGAAGTACGCCCCTTTTTAAGGGTGAAGGGGATGAGATACGGTAAAATGTCATAGGACCTAACTTGTAGAGCGTTTCATTCCCCACTAACGATTTTTCCTCAGATTTGAGGTAGGACTCCTCGTTCAAAAGTTACAGCGAAAATAAAAAACCCTCACATATTCAGATTACCGATGTCATCCCTTTTTATTTTTTTGAGGGTGTTTAAATTTGAAATTTTGTAAATTGAGATTTTTTTCTTTGGTTCTAAGATACAAGTAGTGTGTGTGCCAAATTTCAAGTTTCTAGCTCATTCGGAAGTCCAAAATACTTTGTATACATGATCAGTCAGTTTCACATCGGGTTGTATAGTTATTAGACTCGCCTACGGCTCGATGGGGGCTCCGCCCCCATGCCCCCTATAATGGTTCCCCCGAAGTGTTAGTAGACGATAACGAATCGATGCCGAAAGGAAATCGCCGTTAGTAGTTTAGAGGAAGTTAAAAAAATACGTGGAAACAACGAATAGTCAAGTAAAAAATGTTGAAATAGAGCAATCGTTGTGAAAGACTTTCAATATCGTGAAAGTACGCTCCTTTTCAAGGGTGAAGTGGGTGAGATACTGCCAAATCGCAAAGGACCGAACTTGTAGAGCGTCTAAAATAGAACAAATTATTCGCAAAATATAAATCAATATGGCAGTAAAATTTTCAGTATAAAGTAATTTACAAACACTTTACATGGAAAAAGTCAATAATTTCGTGTTTTTCAATTGTTTTGGTCTTAAATTTGATTGAAATTGATCAATGGCTTCTTAAATAGTAAGAACTAGTTGGGTCAATAATATTTACTAAGTTTGAGGCATCTGTGCGCCATAATAGTAAATAAAAAACATTAAAATAGCGAATTGTTTGTGGAAGAATGTATAAGTTTGAAATTACAACCCCTTTTTAAGGGTGAAGGGGGCGAGATACTCCAAAATGTCATAGGACCAAACTTGTAGAGCGTCTATAATAGAATATAGTAATGGCGAAACATATATCAATATAGCAGTATATTTACCAAGTTTAAGTGAATTACGAACACTTAACATGAAAAATGTTGAGAATTTTGTGTTTTTACAATTTTTTTGGGCTAAAATTCGATTGAAATTGGCAAAAAGCTTTTTTTAACAGATAGAACCTGTTGAGGTCATAAAATAAATAGAAGTTCATGCATACATATCACATAATGGTAAATAAAAATATCAAAATAGCACAATTTTTGAGAAAAATTTTAGAAATTCTGAAAGTACACTCCTTTTTAAGGGTGAAGGGGGTGAGATACGGCAAAATTGCATACCATTGAACTTGTAGAGCGTCTGAAATAAAATATAATACTGGCAAAAAATATCAATTTTGCAGTACATTTGCCAGATTATATCAATTTACGAACAGTATACTTGACATTTTTTAAAGAATTTTGTGTTGTACGAACATTTAGGACTAAACTTAGATTGAAATCGGCCAATGAATACTACTATAGTTAGACCTATATTAGGGCATAACATGTGCAAAATTTCACTCATCAATGTGCCATAATAGTAAATGAAAAGTATTAACATAGTGCAAATTTGTTTACGAGTTTTGAAATTTTGGAAATATGCCGCTTTTTAAAGGTGAAGGGGATGAGATAGGGTAAAGTGTCACAGGACCAAACTTGTAGAGAATCTGAAATAGAATACAATACTGGAAAAACATAAATCGATATAGGAGTATATTTAGCAGGTAAAAGTAAATTAATTACAAACAGTATAAATGAAAAATGTAAAGGATTTCGAGTTTTACGATTTTTGGACTAAACTTAGGTTGGAATTGGCTAATGAATGCTACTATTGTTAGACCTATATTAGGGCATAATATGTACAAAATTTTACGCATCGATGTGCCATATAATAGTAAATTAAAAATATTAAAATAGTGCAATATTTTGACAAGTTTTGAAGTTTTGGAAATACGCCGCTTTTTAAGGGTGAAGGGGATGAAATACGGTAAAATGTCATAGAACCAATCTTGTAGAGCATCTAAAATAGAATACAATATTGCTAAAACATGTATCGATATAACAGTATATTTACCAGGTAAAAGTAAATTACAAACACTATACATGAAAAAATGTTAGGGATTTCGTTTGTTTACGATTTTTTTTGACAAAAGTTAGGTTTAAATTGTTCAATGAATGCTACTGTAGTTAGATCTATATTAGGGAAAAATATGAACAAAATTTCACTCATCGATGTGCCATAATAGTAAGGGAAAAATATTAAAATAGTGCAATTTTTGTTGATGAATTTTGAAATTTTGGAAGTACGCCGCTTTTTAAGGGTGAAGGGGATGAGATACGGTAAAATGTCACAGGACCTAACTTGTAGAGCGTTTAATTCCCAACTAACGATTTTCGCTCAGATTCAAGATAGGACCTCTCGTTCAAAAGTTACAGCGAAAATAGTAAAACCTTACATTTCCGGTTTACCGGTTTCCACCCTTCGTTATTTTTTTGGGGGGGTTGAAATGAAAAATTGTCGGTTTTCATACTTTTCTCGGGGGTATCAGACCCTCAACCACCCGCATGCCAAAAATCACGTTTCCAGCTCACTCGGAAGTGGTCTATAATTTGTATGGATGAGTGAGTGAGTTCCACATGGGGCTGTATATATATAGGACTCGCCTACGGCTCGATGGGGGCTCCGCCCCCATGCCCCCTTAGGGGTTGCCCTAAATTTGTAGAATAATTTAAAGTCAAGTATTGCACAGGCTAGTTTCACTAACTAACTGGACAGCGTAGACAGTAACAAAACTGGCTAATACGCACTACTCACAATCAATAATAATAATAACAACAATAATATCCTTTGAAAATATTTCACGGGGCTCAGCCCCCATGCCCCCTAGTTGATTTTACTAATTTCGTTAATCATTCACAAAGTCTCAAATTATGAACTGTCTAGTTCCACCAAAGTACTGAACAGGCTAGTTCCATCGAAGTTTTGAAAAGCTAAGTTTTAAATTACGTGTAACTCTACTACAAAAATGTGTGATACTAACTCCTCCACGTTACCAACCACTTGGTCTGGAACGTCAACAATTTTAGATGCGGCACAGAAAAATTGCAATGTGGCAAAATTAATCCAAATTAAGTATCTTTAAATTAAATTGTCATAGATAAAAAAATGTAATGTGCCCCCTATAGCAAAACAATAATGCTAAAAAATAGAAAATAATTGATTATGTGAAAATAACTATTAAAATAATAAAATAGTCAAGCTATAATAATGCATAAACAAAAGAAATTGAAAGTAACACTTAAACCAAATCTAGCATCGCCAACCACGATATTAAAAGAATCGGAAAATAAAAACTATTAAAAATCGAAGTTTTGAAAAGCTAAGTTATTACTTTACTTGTAACTCTACTAAAATGTGTGATGCTAACTATTCCACGTTACCAACTACTTAGTCTGAAACGTCAACGAGTTAAAATGCGTCACATTAAAATTGCAATGGGTCAAAATTATTCCAAATTAAGTATTTTTAAATGAGATTTTCGTACATTTTAAAAATAATGTAATATTCCCATTAGAGTAAAACAATAATGCTAAAAAATAGAAAATAACCAATAATAAGTGCGAAAATTACTATTAAAATAATAGAAAAATCAAGCTATGCTAGTTAATAAACTTAGATTAAAAATACAATTTGAACTAAATATAGTAAAAGATAATAATTAACTGTCTATTAAGTATAGTACTAAGTAATAGAAGTATATAGCGTTAAAATCACGGCACGAGTTACACAGAAAAGTCATTGAATGCGAAATTCGGCTGAGATTTTCACATGGGGTGAATTTGAATAAGTAATCTAAAATAAATTGAAATGAAACGAGAACCTAACATTTAAATCTGTTCTTTTTGTTCAACACTTATTTAAACATATCAAAAACAAATTTTAAGTGTGAAAAAATCTAATATAAGACACGGAATATAAATCAAACAGGAAGATAATAATTAACTGTCTATGAAGTATTCTACAAAGTAATCGAAGTATGTTACGTTAAGATCACGGCTCAAGTTTCACAGAAAATCCATTCCATGCGAAATTCGGCCGGAAGAATAATCCCGTGTGAGTTTGAAAAAGTAATCTAAAATAAATTGAAACAAAACTAAATCTGTTAGTTCTGCTCAACAGTTATTTAAAAATTCCCTAAGACATATTTATGATGTGTGTGAAAATATAAAAGAAAGAGCTTTCCATGCAGCACTATCTCATTGCTATTTTGAAGTCAGGTGGATAACAACAAGTTATATAAAATTTCAGTAATAATAAAAGTTGCATATCGTTCTTAAAATAACGATTTGAGATACGACAAAAAGTGAAAGGTCTAAAAGTTTGATTTATGTCACTTATTCACAAACAATCTATACTTTAAAGTATACGTAACAGAGAAATAAGTTCATAATCAACAGATAAATCATAACACATAATATCAGCTGGATAAGTTCATAATCAACAGATAAATCATAACACATAATATCAGCTGGCATTAATTACAACTTTACTAAGATCATGAAAAAATCACGTCTACATATGGTAAACCCCTCATATAAATAAATAAGTAAACATTAAAAATACATACTGGAAGGTTAAGGATCAACAAAACGTTAAATAAAGACACACAATATTTACCGGCATTGATTATGAATTATTTTTAAGTTCAATTTTTTAAGACTGTTATACTTCTAAATACAGTGAATTTGCTTTAAATATTGCTGTCAAGCTAAGGTAATACAATCTTTAAGCTTATGGGGAAGCAAAATTCAAAATTCAGCAACATAGAGCTAAATTAAATAAAATGTTTTGCAGTACATGAAAGAGCAAAAAAAACTTGAATTAGGAATACAACTCCCTTCTTCAATCTCTGTGTATCGACTTAGATAGTAAAATGAAATATATTCGCTAAAATCGTCTCAAATAATTTAGAAGCCAACCGTTTTTGCCGCTAGAGCAGGAAAACTGAAATAACTTCACATGTGGAATTTGTGGTCGTTACATCTAAAAAATGAGCTAAAACAACTGTAAATATCTAACACATAACATAACAATACTATGAACTGAAAATTGACGGAAGGAAATACACCAATTTGTCGAAATAATGGTTTTTTCAAATGTCCATAATAGGATTAACATTATATTCCTACGAGAAAATTGCCTTGGAAAAAACTTACTGGAGTGTAGTTAAATTTGTTCAATAATATAAGTACGAGAACTAAACCTGTTAACTGAAAATCACTAAAACAGTAAATGAAAATGTCTGTGTAAACTGTCACCCGAAATGGGAATTCATCCATAGTAGAAGAAAATTCTCCATTAATCTTTCAAGCTAGCGCACATGCTGCATTAGTTACAAATTGAGCATTATAGCTGTATGAATCAAAAAGAATATTCCCATGGTAAAATAGCCGCTCTCAATACAGCAACATACCGTCGTTCAAGTTAAATTAATGAATATCTTTCAAGGAATACGTTGTTGGTATCAAGCACGGGTGTAGTTGAAAGAAATCATTTAAAAACGAGCGAGAACTAAACCTGCTAAGTGATCTACGATACCACGCGGTGATACGGCTGAACTACGTTACCGACAAACCTATATTTTTTTACATTTTTTATAGTTTAAAAGTAAAAAAGTTGTAGTTTTATGATTTTCCCTAAATTGAAACATCTCAAAGAATGTCCATGCCAAATTTCATGTCTCTAGCTTAAACGGTCTCTTCAGGACTTTAAGATCATCAGTGAGTCAGTCAGTCAGTTACACATGGGGCTGTATATATTATAGATACGCGATAAAAACTTTTGCCGCTGTGGTTTAAAAGCCGTACTGCGTTACCGACATTCTTTTGACAACTAAAGTTGGTAAGAAAGTTTATTACTATTTTTGGCTGATATTGTGGTTAGACCTAATCGAGTTTATAATATCCACCAAATTTCTGGTATATATGTGCAATACAATAAATAAAAATATTGAAATACTGTTTTTGTAGAATTTTTTAATTTATTAAGTTCGCCATTTTTAAGGGCGAAAAGGGTGGGATACGGCAACATTTTTAAAATAAAATATAACCGTTAAAAAATATTTATCGATAATAGCGGTACTTTCATTATTTTAAATTGAATCTCAAAAACTATACGTGGAAATGTTATCAGAATTTAGTATTTTCCATTTTTTTAATAAACTTAGATTTAATTTGACCAATTGCTAGCACCATAGTATGACCGAGTTGAGTCTATAGTTTGTACTAAGTTTCAGGCATCTGTGTGCCATAGTAGTAAATAAGAAATATTAAAATAGCGATTTGTTTGTGGAATAATTTATAAATTTTGAAATTACGCCCCTTTTTAAGGGTGAAGGGGGTGAGTTACGCCAAAATGTCGTAGGACCAAACTTGTAGAGCGTCTATAATAGTATATATTATTGGCCAATTATATATCAAAATAGCAATATATTTACCAGGTTAAAGTGAACTACTAACACATTACATGAAAAAATGTAAATAATTTTGTGATTTTACCATTTTTTGGACTAATCTTCGCTTGTAATAGGCAAATAGCTACTACTATAGAAAGAACATGTTGAGGTCATAATATAAACAGAAATACATTCATATGTGTTACATAATAGCAAAAAAAGATATCAAAATAGCGCAATTATTTCGAAAATTTTTAGAAATTTTGGAAGTACGCCCCTTTTTAAGGGTGAAGGGGGTAAGATACGGCATAATTTCACAGGGCCAAACTTGTAGAACGTTTGATTCCCAACTAACGATTTTCCCTCAGATTTGAGCTAGGACCTCTCGTTCAAAAGTTACAGCGAAAATAGTAAAACCTTACAAATTCTGGTTACCGGTTTCCACCCTTCGTTATTTTTTTGGGTTGTTAAAATGCAAAATTGTCGGTTTTCATACTTTTCCCAGGGGTATCAGATATTCAGCCACCCACATGCAAAAAATCAAGTTTCCAGCTCAGCCGCAAGTTGTCTAGAATTTGTATGGATGAGTGAGTGAGTGAGTTACACATGGGGCTGTATATATTATAGACTCGCCTACGGCTCGATGGGGCTTCGCCCCATGCCCCTTGGGGGTTGCCCTAAATTCGTAAATTAATAAGAAGTCAAATTGTTAAACAGGTTAGTTCCAACCGAAGAACGGGTCAATTTAAGATCATCAGTGAGTGAGTAAGTCAGTCAGTCAGTTACTATGGGGCTGTATATATTATGTAAATATTCTAGGTGTTATGCTTGATGGAGGGTCCAACCCAATAATTGGTAGCCCCAATTCCGTAAATTACTGTCAAAACCTCATACAATGAACAGGCTAGTTGAGGGCTCAACTCCAACGACAGTAACAGAAGCCGCCAATACACACTACTCACAATAAATAATACCGTAATAAGCTTTTAAATTTGCCCACGGCTCATGGTTTAATCCCACTCCCTAGCTTCCCTTAGTTCATTAAAAAATATAATGGAGTTGTGAAATATTAATGAACTATGTAAATAGTTATGCTCAAAAGTTGTTGTGTAAAAATTAGGAGATACGATTATGATTGCACATGATTGAGGTAATCGCTGTATTCTGAAAAGATAAAAGTGGAATAAAATTATAAGTTTATATAGAGGATCGTTGTATGTATTAGAAGAAAAAAGACACAAAATCAAGATATTTGAAATTAAAAAAAAAATGGTTTAGGCTAAGATGCTTCAGTTCCGCCACGGGGTGGCCAAGAAACGCAGGAATCATATAGGTACCATATAGAGAAACGATAACAATTTTATTATTCAAAATCAGCAATTATTAATTTAACAGTTTTAAATGTTATATACATATTACTTCAGAAAATTAATAAAAATAGAGCCCTTGTAGTATGTAATAGCTCACAGGGTATAAAGTACTATAATCATGAAGTCTTAAAGTCTTTATATAGTCTTAAAATGAAGAAAATTGCAACTTAAGAACCATAAAATCGGCGTACATTATGCATTTTCAACCAATGGTAGTAAGAAAAACCAATTGTGAAATAATAGCCAAAAAAGGATTATTGATTAAATTAAAATATACTGAAAGAGTTACAATAATTGATAAGCATAGAATAGTTTTCAATTACAACAATAATAGGGTTAATCGAGACTTTGTGTGAGAGCACTGCATTGAGGAAGTTTGACGGACAAAGTGGCAGCGAGAAAAATTACTATTGAGTTTAATTCAATTGGTTAGTTTAATATTTCTCAGCCTGATGGGTCATCAGATATGTGGATGGTCTTAAAAAAACGTAGGAAGTAGGTAAATGTTAGCGAAGGTAAGAATGGAAAGTTCAATTGTTCTATAACTTAATATGTTCAATCGATTCCTAAACTAAAATCTAAGCCTGATTGGACAGCAGCAAATAGGTCAAAGACCGGATGTCAGACGTGTTGGGACACGTTCAACTCTTCAAAGTAAAACTGTACCAGAACTATCAACTGAAGCGCTATATTCAATCTGGGGATTCATATAGAGAGACAGCATACAAATAGTAGAAAATTAAGTTAAAATTACTGTATTAGGTAATTTTTGTGCGAAAATCTACAAGAAATTTTCCAGCATGAGAAAACTAAAGTCTAGAAAATGTATTAAGACCTAATATATTTTTAGCAATTAATATAGAAATCAAAGCGGACATCACCTGAATGTAAAGATACGCTTTCGATTCAGTAAATTCATTTTCAATAATAACACAGCAATCAGAGGGACAACCATACTCAAACAACTGTGCGCCCAATCGAGATTAATTATCGGGAAGAGGTGTAGTTAAAAGATATCATTTAAATACAAGCGAGAACTAAGCGACTATAATAGCGTTCCAAGCGACATCTCTAAGAACCAACGTACTTCCTTACGACACCTCGTCTTTTGAGAATTATTTATAATTTGATAGCTGAAAATTTTTAGTTTTTGGGCATTAATACTATCTAGAACAAAGCGAGAATTGCTGAAATAACCCGCTCTCTATGCTGAAAAACACCGTCGTCTAATCAAGACATACATGCAAACGTAATTCAATAATGGTATCATACACGGGTGTAATTGAAAGAGATCATTTAAACATGAGCGAGAACTAAACCTGCAAAGTGATCTACGATACCACACGCGGTGATATACGCTGATACGGCTGAACTACGTTACCGACAAATCTATATTTTTAACCTTTTTTATAGTTTAAAAGTAAAAAAGTTGTAGTTTTATGATTTTCCCTAAATTGAAACATCTCAAAGAATGTCCATGCCAAATTTCAAGTCTCTATCTTAAACGGTCGCTTCAGGACTTTAAGATCATCAGTGAGTCAGTCAGTTACACATGGGGCTGTATATATTATAGATTTGAGGTTAGAATTAACTAGACTCATTTAATGAAGTGGCTAGGAAGCCACATGCTGATGAATTGTAAATTGCATGTTAGAAGTAACGAAGCAGCCATAAAGTAAAGCTAACGAGAGGTGATGACTGTGTGGATGCAAGGCAATGAATGTTTGTGGCGCGATAAACTATCTCCCTTTTATAGTGGCAGTAATAACCCAAGCCAAATGCCGGCAGATGCCGACCAACTACCTGGTTTTATAGCGGCAATTACTCCGGGCAGCTGCCGGACAAATGGTAAGAGAAGTAGGGGGTTTTGGGGCAATGACCGGAAAGGTCAATGACCCCCCCCCCCCGAAAAAATGGAGCCCCCCCCCCCGAAAAAATGGAGCCCCCCCCCGAAAAATGGAGGCCCCCCCCCCGAAAAACGGAGGCGCCCCCCCCCTGAAAAATGGAGCCCCCCCTTCCCCCACTCCTTTCCCCCACTCCCTCAGGCCAATGACCGGTCACCCGGTCACCACCAGTCGCCGACTCTATGAACTAAACATGGCAGCTACCATGGATAATTCTAACCTCACTTGGATAATTCTAACTTCAAACCTTGGTTTTGAGTTGCTCCCCACTCTTATGCTTAACTTTTACACTGCTGCGAACTGGACTGGATTGAACACTGTACTGGAGTGAAACAACTTCCCCCACCACTGGAGAATCCGAGGAGCGATAGGAGCCCGATCTTTGCGTTAGTCGCCAACAAATTTTCATAGCGAAAGGTTGTTGGCGATTCAGCAAGAGGTTTGAAATTAAACAAAACTAAAAGTTAGTTGAAAAACTTAATTGTAGGTTAGAATTAACTGAATCCCATATTACCATCTTGTAAACGTCATATGCCAATGTAAGCCACATTATAGGTTAGAAGTAATTGAGCCTGGATAATGAACTAGCCATAACGTATAACTAATGAGAAGTGTTCAGCGCGAATGCAAGGTAATGAATGTTTGTGGCGCGATAAACTACCTGGTTTTATAGCGCTGGCAATTACTCCGGGCAGCTGCCGGACAGATGCCTGATGACCGACTTTCACTAGAGTAGTAAGAGAAGTAGGGGGTTTTGGGGCAATGACCGGAAAGGTCAATAACCCCCCCCCCCCCCGAAAAATGGAGCCCCCCCCCGAAAAAATGGAGCCCCCCCCCCGAAAAAATGGAACCCCCCCCCGAAAAAATGGAACCCCCCCCCCCCGAAAAAATGGAGCCCCCCCCTCCTTTCCCCCACTCCTACCCCCACTCCTTCCCCCACTACTCCGGGTGAATGACCGGTCATGACCTGAAAAATAAAAATGGCTATAACTTGATAACGGATTGATGGATTTGGACAAGCGATACATCATTGAAAAGGTCTATGTAAGATAAACATTTTGGTAAAAGAAGAATGTGGTTATCTTATTTTAGTCAAAAGTTATTTGAATTATTTGAAATAAATACCTTCTCTTTCCCCTTTTCTCCCACCTCCCAGGTCAATAATCAGTCTCGGCCAGCTGCTACCCCTCTCATTTGCATATTGTTATAAAAGACGCACCGACTGCGGCTAACATTTCATTCTGATTCCAGACGTTACGCTGCGAACTTGGAGCCACAACCATGTCATCTCTGCCAACTACAACTTCTACTTCAACTTCTACTTCTACTTCAACTTCTACTACGGCTGTTACTGCACCTAAGAAAACTCTTCGTCTGAAAAATCCTCCTGACTGGTACAAGAAGCAACTTGGATCCCAACCTTCAACTTCTGGCACTATTCTTCCGCCTACCAAGACTTCTAAACTTCGAAGCATTTTTTCACCGCCTTCTACTTCGCTTTCAAACGACTCTACACCGCCATCAACCATCATGCCGCCTCCACAGAAGCCAGCTCCCCGTCCTAATACCCCTTCATTTGAAATTTTGCTTCATCGTCTTAGTACACCTGTCATTCCACTGTCACCATTGCCTCCTACCCCACCACTTACTATGCCTGAAGACCACACCTATCATAAAACTAAATCCACTAAGCCTACTCCCAAACCTGCTCCTAAGCCTGCTCCTTCAGAGCAATTTCAATTATTACAAGAAGAGCGTCGTAGGGCATTTAGCCGTCCCACTACTTGCCCTGAAGTGCTCACCAGGGGAATTAAGAAAGGATCAGCTTGTGGGAGGAAATGTGTTAAAAACGAAAGTTTTTGCCGTGTACATGTCGTGAAACATCTTTCTGGACCACAACTGACAGAAACCCCCACCGTTGAAGACGATCCTGAAATAATATCCGTCAGAGGAGAGAGGCTTAAGAAAGGTTTGAAATATTTTTTTCTAAGTGTTGTTGACCACCAACACATTTTGGCAAAATGTAACGGCTTAAAATATAAAATTAGAGTTTGTGAGAATTTGTGTAAAGAGAAGAGATTTAACAATTTAGATTCTCAAGACTTTCTCCTCAGGGATAAAAAGGATCGTATTACAAGGTGGGGGCGTAAACAGTAAATTCACTTAGTTTTTTCCAAATTGTTGCTTAAAAAAATAATGGGGGAGAAACACAATGCGTTATAGCGTTGTGTTTCTCCCCCATTATTTTTTAACACTCTAAGTCTCGTGACCTACTAACCTACTTCCATCCAAGTAGTAAGAAAAGTACTTCCCCCCACTCCTTTGGGTCGATGACTGGTCACGGTCAGCTCCTACCCCTCATTTGCATATTATTATAAAAGCGGAGCGAGCGTTGGTCACCCCTTCATTTTTCTTCTACACGCCGCTCTTGTCGTTTCGTCTCTGCTGTTTATAATATTTCTTGCTTCAAAATGCCTCCTCATCTGAATGAAAATTTCAATTTTTCCGAAATTTCTGATGTTTTTGAAGAATCTGAAGACACTTTAAGTAATGACAGTGAAAGTGAAGATGATGAGGACGATGATGATTATACTGTTGAACTTAGTGAAGAACGTAAAGTCATAGCAATTGATCCACAATTTCCATTTGATACAATAGAAAAGTTTATGGCTGAAGCTAATAAATGGTTGGACTCAGGATGTTATGTACGAATTGACTCTTTTATATTGTATGGTGATAGTCATTCTTTCCTTGTCACACCAAATGACAGAGACCGCATGTTGCAGTGGGCACAATCTATGATGGAGTGCTATGAACAAGGTGTGGACACTGGCGACTATTTTCTTGCACAACTAGTGTAATAACAAAATTACCCTTCCCCCACCCTACACCCTATCCCTTTCAAATCCTATAAAGAAGGGGGAAAGGAGTGGGGATTATAAAATGGTGGGGGAATGTGTATAAATGCAGGTTGTTTGAAAAGACTTTTATTATTGTGGCTTTAGCAGAAACAACATGGAGTTTAAATCTTCAGCAAAAATAAGGAACAACATAATAAGGAGAGAAATTCGCAAGAAAGAAAAGATTGAACTTATAAAATTACAACTTATAATTCCTTCCATTGAAATTGGATGTAGCAAAATAAAGACTTTGGTGAAAACTAATGAATATTTGTTACAATTGCTAAAAACAATCGAAGAGTTGAAGAGCAAGAATGGACATTCTACATAGTAAAATTTGAACATTTTAATATAAATAAGTAAACCCAAAAAAGTAGATGTAGAATAGAGAGCGAGGAATAGATCACATTGTGGTAATGGACTAACATGCCACTTAGTGCTCTATTCCTCGTTCTCGCGTTAAATTGGATTACCTTGACCTATTTGTTCGACTGTTAGAATTTGGTTAACACTGTTGAATTTCAGTTTTGAACTAACGTTTATTTTTGTTTAACTGTTAGAGTTTTTTTAATACTGTCGAATTTTGGTTTTGAACTAACTTTTAATTTATGCGAATTTTTAGTTCAACTCTAGTTAATTTATGCACAAATTTAGTTTAACCAAGTGTCTGTGCTGTAGCCATTTCCACCTAAAAGTAACTAGAATTAGTTGGGTGGGGGAAAGTTCGTTAAAGCTTGAATATAAAGAAATATATATTAAAACTCCAATGGGAATAAAGAACCCGAATGAACAATTAGTTTATAGAAGGTTAATATTTTTGTTCAAAACGTTTGATTTTCTTGGATAGTGAAGAAGATGAAATAGTGGTGGGGGAACCGTTATAAAAGGAGGAACATGAGAGCCCATTTCATTTCTTGGTGAAATTTCGAAGAGTAAACATCTCAACATGTATTGTTGCGATAAATGTTCGGAATCGTTTCACGATGAAATTCTATTAGACTGTCATAAAGAACTAATTCACAACAACCCAGAAGAAAAACAAGAACAAGAACAAGAACAAAAACAAGAACAACAAGAACAACAAGAACAACAAGAAGAACAAGAAGAACAAGATGAACAAGATGAAATAACTGCAACATCTTCAACTACTTTACCGAATCTACAAGTATTTGCATTACCCGGTAAAGTAGTAATGCATCATAAGATTCAAAATGAAAACTTGAAGCTAGAAGAATTTATTAGAGAAGCAAAACCAATCGTAAGTAACACTTTAAAAGAAGAATTGAAAAGATTGAACTTTCTTAAATTTGGTTTACTACTAGAAGATATGTTTATAAATGTACAAGAAGAATTATCACCAAGAGGATTCATAACAAAAAACCGAACTATCATGGAAAGTTCAGACATTGATTCAATAGTTGAGAACTGTATAGAAGAAATATTAACCAAAATTCAGGAACACGAAGGAAGAGGATCTGGATGGAGTCTTATAAGTATTGAAGGATTAAATATAAGAGTTCACAAACACGGATATGGACTAATGGGATCTAGTTACATTCCTCTGCCAAAAAGAATTGAAGATACAAAATCTTGTATTAATGTGAAGAATGAAGATAATGAATGTTTTCGCTATGCGATGACATCGAAATTTGTATTACGAAATGCACATAGACCCAACCAAGAATATGAAAATGAAAGACACAGGTACAATTTTCAAGGAATAACATACCCTGTTTCTGTAAAAGATATATCAAGATTTGAGAAGAAAAATCCTGGCACGTCTATTAATGTTTTTGCATTAGATAGTTCAAACAAAGTGTATCCTTTACGTGTGGCAAAAGAAGAGCTTCCAGATCATACGGATTTACTACTACTAACAAGAGGTGATGTGTCTCACTATGTGTACATAAAAAAATTCGACTCTCTTGTTAACAAGCAGCTTTCTAAAGATCGACACAGAAAGTTAATTTGCAAGAGATGTTTTAATTTTAAACGAGATGGACTACACTCAAGAGAATGGTTACAAGAGCACAAAAGATTATGTAACAATAATTATGAAGCAAAGATTAATTTACCTTCGGAAAGCAAAGCATTTGTTACATTTGAAAAGGTTCATCATCAATACCGTATCCCTCTAGTTGTGTATGCGGACTTTGAATCAACACTTGTTCCTGTTGAAGATGAAAATTGTGAAGCTCGAAAAAGTGTCAAGTATCAAATCCACAAACCAAACAGTTTTTGTTTAATGGTCAAATCAACATTATCAGAAGAACATTTAAACAGATATGGATTAACTTCAGAACCTTTAGTATATCGTGGTGAAAATGCGGAAAAAATATTTCTTGATCACTTATATTCAATAGCTGGAAATATGCAAAGATTATATACAAATATTGTACCAATGAAACCGATGGACGAAGAAGAAGAAATTCAACATGAAAATGCAACTCGCTGTTTCTTGTGCAAAAATGATTTTACTATTGAGAATTATAAAGTTAAAGATCATGACCACCTCACAGGTTATTATAGGGGTGCTGCTTGTAATAAATGCAACTTGAGCTATCGTTTACCACTATTTATTCCTGTGGTTCTGCATAACCTCAGCGGGTATGATGCTCATTTTATAATACCTGAATTAGGAAGAGACAACGGTTCAATAGATGTGTTGGCTGAAACTTCAGAAAAATTCATAAGTTTTTCCAAAACAGTTGGAAACGTCAAACTAAGATTCTTGGATTCTTACCGATTTATGCCGTCAAGTTTGTCCAAACTTTCAGAAAATTTAAGGAAACAAGATTTCATTGAAACAAAGAAGATTGTAAATAACGACAAACTGGATTTGGTACTTCGGAAAGGTGTGTTTCCATATGATTACATAGACAGTTTAGAAAGATTTAATGAAACATCACTTCCGTTTAAAGAAGAATTCAAAAGTAAACTTTACGACATGGACATATCTCAAGAGGACTATGATCATGCATGTAGAGTATGGAACGAATTAGGATTTAGAACATTGGGAGAATATTCAGATTTTTATGTTAAATTAGATGTAACTTTACTATGTGATATAATGGAAGAATTTAGAAATACATGTTTTGCAGCATATGGATTGGACCCTCTTCATTCGTACACTTCACCTGGACTAGCATGGCAAGCCATGTTGAAAGAAACAAATTGTAAATTACAACTTCTTACTGATATAGATATGGTTTTGATGTTAGAATCAGGAGTTCGAGGGTGATTGACGCAAAGTGTAACAAGACATGTTAAGGCGAATAACAAGTATCTGCCCGATTATGATGCATCAAAACCAACAACATTCCTGGGTTATTTTGATGCAAATAACTTATATGGATGGGCAATGTCAAATCCCCTTCCATATGATAATTTCAAATGGATAGATCCAGAATCGATTGGAAACATAATGGATATACCGAAGCATGGTGAAACTGGTTACATTTTTGACGTCGATTTTGAATATCCTGAACATCTTCACGATCATCATTATGATTTACCACTTCTTCCAAAGACTGAAATTTCCCCTACTGGAAGATGGCCAAAATTATTGATGACTTTAACCGACAAGTCTCGATATGTTGGACACTACTGGATGATACAACAGGCTTTAGACTTAGGATTGAGAATTACAAAAATTAATCGAGTACTACAATTTTCTCAATCTTGTTGGTTAAAACCTTACATTGACAACAACACAAGAAGAAGAGCCGCCGCTATATCAAGTTTTCAAAAAGATTTTTTTCAAATTAATGAACAACGCAATATTTGGCAAGACTTTGGAAAACAAAAGGAAACATAAGGATATCAAATTGGTAACCGATCCAGTAAAATTACAGAAATTAGTGCAACAACCAAATTTTGGTTCATCTGTAATTATTAATGAAAATCTAGTTGTTATTTCCATGAACAAGAAGTCAGTTGAAATGGATCGTCCCTTATATCTTGGAATGTCAATTTTGGATATTTCTAAAACACACATGTACGAGTTTCATTATAAGAAGATGGTTAACTATTATGGAAGAGAGAACATTGGTATTGCATATATGGACACGGATGCACTCATTTACTGGATTAAAACAAATGACATGTACGAAGATCTACGCACCTTTATATATAAAGATGATTTCGACTTTTCCGATTATCCTAAGGATCATCCAAATTACGACTACGACAAAAACAAGAAAGTATTGGGAAAATTTAAAGATGAAACAAATGGTGTGCCGATGATGGAAATTGTAGCATTAATGTCCAAACTGTATTCATTTCAACTGTACATAAATGAAAGGAATGAACATCAAGTCACGAAGAAAGCCAAAGGAATAAAAACTTCTTTCCTGAAGAAGAATGTACAGTTTGAACATTATAAAAGATGTTTGTTTGAAAATGTTGAAACAACTGCAACGTTCAACACTATTAGAAGTTATAATCATCAACTTTTTAGTATCAAACAAACAAAGTGGGCATTAAGCTACAAAGATGACAAGCGCCATATTTTTGAAGATAAAATTAATACTTTACCATTCGGTCACTACTCTCTGAACCCTATCGAACAGTAAACCTATTCTTCGTCCTCTACCTTCTTCCTTTTTCCTTTCCGTAAAGAAGAGGGGACATGGCAAGCCCAATGCCATGTTCCCTCTTTTTTACACTAATATGAAATGGCCTTGACCTATATTCAAACTATATAAATGAGAATAAACTATTCTATGGATCAGTATTTTTACAAGCGGTGTACAAGCAACATATGAAGATGGAAAGTGTGAAGGACAAGATTGTAAATGAACTACATAAACCAGCAAGAAGAAGATTTCCAAGAAGAAGTACAATCATTAAAGGAATGAATGATCTTTATCAAGCTGATCTCATTGAAATGATACCGCACAGTAAATTAAATAAAGGATTTAAATATATTTTAACAATTATAGACTGTTTTACTAAAATAGCTGACGCTTTACCATTGAAGGATAAGACTGGTAAAAGTGTTACAAAAGCTATGGAAACCACAATACAAAGAAATAAATTTAAAATTAAACATCTACAGACCGATGATGGAAAAGAATATTTTAATAAAGACTTTGGAGCTTTGATGAAGAAATATCAAATAAATCATTATTCTACAAATTCTGAAGTTAAAGCTTCAATAATTGAAAGATTCAATAGAACATTAAAAGGTGCGATGTATAAACAATTTTCAAAAAGAGGATCATACGTGTGGTATGACATATTACCACAACTTATAAAAGAGTATAACAACAAATATCATCGTACCATTGGAATGAAACCTATCCAGGTAAATAGTGCTAATGCCAAAATTGTATTACAACGCATTAAAAATAATACAACACCAAAATTGGAAAAATTGCAACCAAAGAAGTTCAAGGTCAACGATAAAGTTCGTATAAGCAAATACAAAGGTGTATTTAGTAAAAGATATCTACCAAATTGGACTAATGAAGTATTTACAATTTATAAAGTGCAACCAACTATACCTGAAACCTATTTATTAAAGGATAACAAGGGTGAATTACTTCAAGGTGGATTTTACGGACATGAATTGTTGAAATCAACAGTCGGTGATGTATATCTTGTCGAGAAGATTTTACAAAGGAAAAAGGATATGGTTAAAGTCCGGTGGTTAGGGTTTGATAAAAGTGAAGACTCTTGGATTCCTTCAAAAGACTTAGTATAGTTGTTTAATAGCTCATTGTGTGTTTAACCTTTATACAAGATGGAGATTGTACAACAAAAAGATCGATTTAATATCAATAACATTGATGAATTGACAGTTGACAATGATAAGTTAAATCATGGAAAACATGGTGAATTACTACCAAATACGATAAGATGTCTAATAACTGGTCCTTCAAATTGTGGAAAAACTAATGTTGTTTTTAACCTTATAACTAATCCTAAAGGATTGCGTTTTAACAATATATACATTTTTTCAAAATCATTGCAACAACCAAAATATCAATTATTGGATAAAGTACTTGCAAGTGTACCTGAAGTAAATTTTTACAAGTTTAATGCCAGTGAAACAATTATGCAACCAAATGAAGCAAAACCATTTTCTATTTTTATATTTGACGATGTTTCTTGTGAAAATCATGACACAATAAGGAATTATTTTGCTATGGGAAGACATCATAATATTGATAGCATTTACATTGGTCAAACATACAGTAAAATTCCAAAACAACTTATAAGAGACAATGCAAATATGTTGATCATCTTCAAGCAAGATGAAACAAATTTAAAGCATATATATAATGATCATGTAAATGCGGATATGCCATTTAAAAAATTTAAAGAGATGTGTGGCAAAGCATGGAATGAGAAATATAGCTTTCTCGTTATTATGAAGGAAGAAGATATTAAAAATGGTAGATATCGTATACGGTTGGATAAATTTGTATTTATGCGTTGAACTACCGATGCTACATCTAGTTACACGTTGAACTTCACAGTGTAAACATGGTGAATCAAGAAAAACTATTAAAAGAAATAAAATCACTCAGTGATTCTATTAGGATGAAGAATCGTGCATTGAGGATGGGTTTAAGTGAAAGAGAAGAATTTCTAGAGACTACATTTAAACCTATTACGGAACCTTTAAAACAGATATCAGAAACTATTGGTAAACCTCGTTATGAAGGAGATGTTTTACTACCAGTTTCTAAACAAGAAGTACAAGCATTAAAAAAAGAAGAAGATGATGATTCATATACAAGTGCTAGTGAGCAAGAAGAAACAAAAGAAGAAGAAGAACCAATTGTTGAAAAGGAAGAAGAACAGCCAATACCAGAAGCAGAACAATCTATTCCAAATTTAACTCAATTAAGTAGCGATATATTACAACATGGACCTCTTGGAAGAAAATATATAATGAAAATGCTACATGACATGAAATCAAACCCAAATTTGAGTAGATCACACATATACGGAGCAAGAATTGATGGGAATGAATTAAAGATCGGCGATTCAAAGCTTGAAATAACACAAGATGATTACATCATTATTGGTGAGCACAGATATAAAGGAACAAAAGGATTATATGAATTAATTTTTAAAAACATACCACTAAGATATTCATCCAAAGATTTAAGTGTTTTTAAGGAGATTCTACAAAATACTAACGCTCATAAAAGAAACTACTTAAAGGATGGAATGATTAATCGTTCACGTGCAACAAAATATAACATCGTTATAAAAAAGTTGTTTCCTCCACGAAAATTGCCAACATTACGTACTGCACCAGCGGTGAGACAACCACTGAAAAGAAAATCTCTATCACTTATGGATTTATCACTTCTTGAACAACATGGTAAAAAGAGTAAAGGAGATACTTCAACATCTGGTAAAGGATTGATGAAAAATCTATACAATACAAATGTGATTTACTACAACGACATCAATAAATTGGTTGATAGAATGAGACTATTGCATGAAGCCATGGAAGCTGGTCATACAGGTTTAAATAATGAATGGGTAGCTCTGATTGACGAACTCAGGAATCGCGGCATAATTGTATAATCGTCCGCGGATATATAAGAGTTGCAGGCATATAATGTGTCAGTTCTAACATGAGCGTTGACAAGTTCGGACGTTACTCCACGTTAGGAGTGCAAGTTGGAGAAAACAGAAAAAGAAGTGGATTACCGCAAACACCCGAAGGTGACTATAACATAAATAATAAACGTTTAAAGTTTGTTAAAGATCCAGAAGAAGATGGAGATGCAACAAATTTAAAAACAGTAAAGGAGGAAACATCTACAAGTTTAAAACTTGACAACAACCAACTGTATGATGCAAAATCTCACAGGGTTATTAATGTTGCAAAACCAGTCAACAATGGAGATGTTGTTAATAAAGGCTATTTGCTATCTGCGATGGATTACGCTTTACTGTTGCAAAAGACTAAAAGTGGAAAAATGTACAATGCTTTAAATTATAAAATAACTAATGTGGCAGACCCAACCGATGATACAGATACAATCAATAAGCGTTATTTGCACTCTGTAATACCAGAAAAGAAAAAGGATGGATTTTCCTTTTATAAATATACTATAAACGATATTGGATATCCTAAAGAAGAAAGTGATGGTGTTAATATAAAATATATTAAAGATAATTGTATTTTATATAATGATGCTGTTATTGATTGTCATGGAAAAGTGTTGTCCAATCTGAAAGATGGTTCAACTCCATCGGATGCTGCTACCGTGAAACAAATGAATGAAAGCTTAAAAAAAGAAACATCCACTTTTGTTAAACAAAATCAAGTAGTGTCAAAGAAAGGTGATGAGTTTATGCAAGGAAGTGAAAAGTTTACCTTACTACAACTACAAAATGACAAGTGGGATGGAAAAAATAAAAAATTGTCAAATATAAATTTAGGCACGGAAGAACATGATGCTGTTATTTTAAAACAAGTACCACAACTATCAGCTACTGGTGTTAACTTTATATGTGGAGGCAGACGATTAACCGAAGTTAAATCTGGTAAAGATGGTCAGGATTGTGTTGTTGTAAAACAAACTATAGTTAGAGATAAAATAAATAACGTATATGATGGAAAAAATAGAAGAATATCTAACATATCAGCAGGAATAGCTCCAAATGATGTTGCTACTATTAATCAAGTTATAGCAACCTCTAAAAACGATCCATCTGTGTATACATGTAATGGTAAACGTATCACAAATCTCGATAATCCAACAGATTACAAAGATGCTACTAATGTAGAATATGTAATGAATCTTGTAGGTAATGCAGTTATTGATATGCATAATCATATAATTAGTAAACCAAATCACGATAAAATTGAAGGTGCTAAGAGAGAAAAATGGATTAAAGATACAATCATTGATATATATGGGTAAAGCTTGTAAATATTTAAGTATGGAATACACAAAAAGGATTCATTATCATAAAGTATTTCATAGAGTGAAGACGTTGGTTACATAAAACAGCATAATGAAGACCGTATCGCTCAGTCGTCGTCAAGACATTGGCAAGAGAGGACGTGGTTTAACATCAGCTGTATTATCCCTGCTCAGACAGATTCCAATTGGTGCTGTTGTGAATCGAGCGATAGACGCTTTACCATACGAATTACATCTGCCCGGAGGTTATCAATATTGTGGACCTGGAACTAAGTTGGCAAAACGTTTAGCAAGAGGAGATCCTGGAATTAATAAATTAGATCAAGCTTGCAAAGAACACGATATAGCATATTCAAAGTATAAAGATTCAACAAATAGATCAATAGCAGATAAAATTCTAGCGGAAAAAGCTTGGCAAAGAGTAAAATCAAGTGACGCAAGTATTGCAGAAAAAGCATCGGCTTGGGCAGTAACTACAGCCATGAAGACAAAAGCAAAGTTAGGTGGTGGAAGACGTCGCAGAGGAAGACCTGCAAAGAGAGGCGCTCCCAAAAGAGGTGGAAACATTAAAAAAGGAGGTCGTAAAACTCATAAGGCAAGTGTAAAGAAGACTTCTGTTTGGCAAATGGTAAAAAACGGAGCAGGTTTATACCTAAGACCATACCGTGTGTACTAAATAAGAAGAATCAATTGATAATTCCAAATAAAGCCTTAACAAATCATCAGTTAAATGATTATGTAAAATGTTTGAAAATACCATTCTTTCGAGGAGTTTTTATGAAAGATGCATTACCAACTAAAATATGGAAAAATGAAACTGGAATAGTAAATTTGGATTCCACCTATGGTCCAGGCACTCATTGGGTATGCTATAAAAAGTTCGGACAAACCGTTTACTACTTTGACAGTTTTGGCAATCTACCACCGCCGAAAGAACTTCAACATTATTTTCAAAACTCTAAAAACATTTTTTACAATTACAAAAGAGAACAACCTAACAATACTGAAATATGTGGGCATTTATGTTTGGAGTTTCTAGCGAAAAGTGTCAGTCAGCTTTAAGATGTCATCGTATACAGTGTCATTGAGTGGAAATTCATCCACATTGAAAAGTACGCTGTTCCCAGCATTGCGTCTATCCAAGGAACGATCATGGGAAGCGGCATTACTTGATTTGACTACCTACAACTCAATTCCCAATGTTACAGAAGGAAAAAACAATTTACTACATTATTATGAAACTATGGATGCTTCAGGAAAATACTCAGAATTGAAAATAATTACATTTCCCACTGGAGCTTATGAAATCGATGATATAAACCAATTATTACAGAAACAACTCGGAGAAGACAATATCACCGTTAAAGGAAACAATAATACTTTAAAAGCAGAAATAACTTCAAAATATTATATTGATGTCAGCTTGGAACAGTCGATTGGCAGTTTACTTGGGTTTACAGATACAAAAAAAAAAATCTTAACTCCTGGAACTACTCATTCAGGTGATTCAACTGTAACAATATTGAAAGTAAATAGTATCGATGTCACATGCAACATTATACACGGATCATATAGAGATAGAGTTAATCAACATATTTTACATACATTTTATCCAACAGTGGCTCCCGGTTTTAAAATTGTTGAGAAGCCACAAAACTTGATATACCTACCGTTAAACACCAGTTTCATTTCAGACATCGTACTGAACATATTGGATCAAGACGGTCATAGTGTTGACTTTAGAGGAGAAACAATTACTATACGGATACACATCAGAGCAGCAACATAAAAGTCAACATGGGATTATCATTTAAACCGCAACGGAAGAGTCGGGAGCTCAGTAGCTCCTCGACATTGGAAGAGTTAACATCGGACAACATTCGTTTTCTACAGAAGATTGGATTGAAACTTAACAGCGATGGATATCCTGGATATATCTCAAGGACCAACGTTCGACGAAACACTATGGGAGAAGGAATATCACACGCACAACCCTTACACTTCATCAAAATTAAACAATAACGATGAAATAAGGATTCCCATTCAACAACAAGATATTTACACGTTACCATGTGAAAGTTACTTTTACATCGAAGGACGGATATTAAAATTGGATGGAAAAACTGCTTCAACAGTTCCTTTTATAAATAACCCGATGGCATATCTTTTTGATGAAATAAGATATGAAATATCAGGGGTGACGGTTGATTCAACAAAAAAGGTTGGTTTAACAACGACATTGAAAGGATTAACATCATTAACACCGCATGAGAAGAATTCAATAGTCACCGCCGGATGGGTTGCCCCTGATAAAGACACTATAACACCAGCTTCCAACGGTCACTTTGATTTTCATGTACCTTTACGATTGCTTTTGGGATTCGCTGAAGATTACAAACGGGTAATAATAAATGTCAAACAAGAATTAGTATTACTCAGATCTTCAACTAATAAGGACTTGATACTTGCAGACCCTGCAACTACGGAAGATAAACTGGAATGGCAACTACAGTTGGATAAAGTTGTTTGGAGAGTACCTCATGTAAGATTGGCCGATGAACATAGAATCCTATTATTGAGAAAGTTAAAATCTGACCGTGATATTGTGATGCCATTCCGAAGTTGGGAATTTCATGAATACCCTACACTACCTCAGACAGAACGACAAACATGGACCGTCAAGACATCAACTTACTTGGAACGAGCAAGGTACATAATACTCGGTTTTCAAACTAAGCGAAAAGATGTTATCACTGCAAATGCTGGTCAATTTGATCACTGTAAAATAAAGAATTGTAAAGTTTTCCTAAACTCTCAATTCTTTCCCCATGACAATTTGAATGTCATGTTCAGCAAAAAACGTTTTTCCATTTTATACGATATGTATGCAAGATTTCAATCGTCATATTATGGAAAGACTAATACACCACTATTATCACCTGACCAGTATTATTCCAAGGCTCCAATAATTGTAATCGATTGTTCAAAACACAATGAATCGGTAAAATCATCAAGTGTGGATATAAAAATTGAAATGGAATTTGAAGAACCAGTAGCGGATGGAACTTCGGCATACTGTCTAATTCTACATGATAAAATAGTTACTTACACACCGCTAACCGGAATTGTGAAGAATGTACTTTAAGAAGAATTGTACAACAACTGCAAATTTTTGAGGTTAGAATTATCTGCTTCAATTTTTAAGGTTAGAATTTCATTTGTTAAAGACAAGTTGAAAACAAACAATTATGTAATTGTATAAATTTCAAGGATTTTACGAAAAATATAAAAGCGAGAAAATAATTAGTGAAAACTTCATTCTATCTTCAACCGTCGTATGGGAAACATCATTCGCAAGATGAATTCTACTAACGGAGAAGAAAATACACCTCTAATGGATGATAATAGTTCAGATATAGAAAAACAAGTTGAACGAGAAATGGACGAGTTCCTAAAGTTTAACAAACATAAGAAGAGAGAAGAAGAAGAAGCTGAAAAAGAAGTAAAAAGGAAAGATTAAGTTTATTGGAATCAAATATTGAAGTTGATATAGTAAAACATCGTGGAGGACAAATTGTTCGCTTCAGAGATTTAACTACACATAATGTTAAATTATATTTCACTAAAGAAGAATTTTACACTTTAAGTTGTACTACCGGTCCCGTCACCAGATATTTGAAACAACTAATATTTTCAAGTGCAATAATTAAAGACTATCTAATTGATACATTGGACAAAAAACCTTTTGTTCCAATTTTATACGGTCCCGTGGATACTTCAATCTTTAATAGAATACCTCAAGAAGTTGAAATGTGGAGACAATTAAACAACTATCACACCAATTTTAATATTGATGAAGTGGCACAAGAAGTGAAAGAAGAAGAACAATCCTGTCTGTTATAAACATCGGCTCATTCAATTTTTAAGTCAGTTGTTAGTAAGACTTCATCATGAATAAACGGGTTTCGTTTTCTAATGCGCCACATATAATGGAAGTTAAAAGAGGTATAATTGAATTTCAAGCTTTCCGAGGAAATGATGGTAATTTTATTATTAAAGAATTAGTAATCTTGGACATGAACACATCAGTAGTTTATCATTATTTGTTCAAACCTCCAGTACCATTTAATAGACTAACAACTAAAGCGAAAGTTACAAACAAATGGTTGAACAAACATTTTCACAACTTAAGATGGGATGAAGGTTTCATTAATTATAACATGATGCCGCACATTATGAATCATTATTGCAAAGAGTTTAAAATTATCTACACAAGGGGATTGGAAAAAGCAAATTGGATACAATCATTTACAAGCAACGAAGTGATTAATGCAATAATTGATAAAGATTTCCAATGCTACTTCAACGAACTTTGTATTTCATCAAAAAGTTTTAAACATCGAAGGTCGCAGTGCGCTTTAAAGAATGCCTACCGCTTGAACAATTTCCTTCAACAAAGTGGTGGGTGTAGTGTCAGTAGTGGGGGTAGTGTCGATTATAAAAGCGAGAGCGCTACCATGACGCAGCATGAGTATTACTCTAACCTCCGAAGAGACAACATCTCCGACGGACATTCTTATTAACAAGAAGATTAACAACAACATCAAGATGGCATCACAGAACTTACTTCAAAGTTTAGTTGATCAGTTCAACGCTCATTCTAAATCATCAATTCTACCTACAAAGAAATGTTCTGAACTAAAAGAAGAAAAACACTACATCATTCATACGATTAAGAAAATGGAAACTTCAGTAGGTGATGCTATTAATTGCACATTGAGCGAGGCTCCATATACAGTTGGTGATGAACCAAAATTTCAGATCTTCCTACCAAGACGCTTTGTACAACTTCTTCAAAATGAAGATCTTCGTGTAGTTCAACCCGGCGCACTCTATTTGGTTTCGCACGGACCAAGTGGAAACAACTCAACTGAACTAACTATTCATGTAACACCTACTACTGATTAGTTTGTACATAACATTGTAACTATTTGTTTGTAATTGTTTTTCAATAAATATGATATAAAGAAAAAACAAAAAAATTAAAAGAAGCAACATATTGTGATGTCTTTGTACATTACAATATGTTGCTTTTTAAAAAAATTCCACGGGATGACCTTGACCCACTTTTGTGTGATTATAAAAGCGAAAATCTACTTGTAAAATTCATCAGTCTACGACTACCTTTCGTACCGTACACATCTCGCTCACTCTATCGCTTAATATAAAAACTAAAAGATGTCTCTCAAAGTCAAGTGTGCATCTTATGATACCAACACCATTACAACTTTTGAACAACTCGAAGATTTAACCAACGAAATGCGAGTTTTACTTACCGGTGGTTATCACTTAACTGTTGATGTTAGTGCTACTAATACAAGGATGTTCACTAAAACAAAATATTGCGATGATGAAATATTTATTTCTACACAACCTACTACTTCTTCATCGCCAACTGGTCAACATAACATCAAGTTCCAAAAGTATTACCAATGTTGAATAACTTTTGACAGACAAAACTACAACTAAAGAATCACATGATCAATGTGAGTTAATAAAAAGGATGTGATACTTGTATAAATAATCATTCGCTTCTCAGCTCTCACCACGACAAGACCTATTTAAGAAAATGTTGTACAGAATGATGATTCAACTTGATGGAAAAATCTATGGAAAAGACTACAACACCGTTGAACAAATGACCCAAGATTTAGATGTATTAACTAAAGAAGGATATCAAGCTAAATTAATTTTAAAATTTCCTGAAGTACATCCATTATCAACAGAAGAACTTGTTGCTATGGCTAAGGCGGAGAGAGAGAAAAAGTCTGAAGAAAACAAAGAGAAACAAACTTCCTAAATTTTAATAATCCTTACACTTGTAAGGTATAATTTTTTAAAACTCCATTTGGATGACCTTGAAATTACCCCCACCACTTTTCACAGTACATAAAACTCGCTATTCAACACTATACACTCTTATTCTTTCACTGGACTCCACAGCGTCAACATGGAAGAGCAAAAATACAAGTACAAACCTCGTTATTGTTGTGAACAACAATGTACAGATTTAGGACCAATGATGGTGAATGGGTTAGCTTGTACTAAATGCGAATTCTTTGGATCTTGTTACTGCAAATGCAAAACACAACAACTACCGCCACCGGAATTGCGAACTTTGAAACTTTACAAATCAAGATATTTTCATACATGTTGTCCTCAAAGATGTTTCAAATTTCACCCTCTCGATCTTGCTCATTGTCAACGCACCAAGGCTCATACAGATGATTTTTGTACATGCATGATAAAAAGATGTAAATACAGGTCAGATTGGTATTCCGATCCTGTAGAACCATCAAATGTGTAATTTCAGTTTTACACTCTTTTTTAAAACTTCAATTGGATGACCTTGAGATTTCCCCCACTACCGGTTGTAATTTTTATATAATATTAAATTCTACTTTAAATCATTTCACTTCCAACACTCTAACTAACAACATGGAAGCAAAATTTATCAAGTTTGAACATATAATAACTGAGAGGGAGGAGATGGAAGAATTGTTTCAAAACTTACTTTCTATCATGGACAAATATCCTATGAGATGGTTCAGAATTGTGGTTCAATATTTAAATCCTGGTGAATTATTTTCTTCATTGTCATCATCACAGAGTGAGGAAGACGAAACAACTAATGCAGTTAGAATAATTGAATTAAAAGACGAAGAAGAAGAACTTAACGCTTTATTTGATCATAAGCTCAAGGTCGCCATTATATAAGCCCCCTCCCTATGTGCCGATCCTCATTCCATCCCCAACTCTCAAACGATGAACAACTCTCCTTTGGCCCGAATGAATTCTAGTTTTGAAATAAACTCTAAACAAGAGTTACAAGACATTTTTAATATTTTACAAGAACTTGTAGATAATTTTACAACCATCAAAATGAATTTGGAAATAACATACGATTGTCCTATTTGTGATAAAGTTGAAAGTTCGGACGAAGACAGTTTACTAAATCTAACTCCTGCACCATCTGACACTACTGATGGTAATAATGAAGAGCAAAATATTTCCCCCACCACTTCTTTATAATTCTTCGTTCCCCCCACCACTTCTTTATTTAACTAACATTTCTCGCTTTCACTTCTCATTCCGTCTTCGACTTTTGAACTATCAACATCACTTGTTTTAAAATTTCAAACACTAACACAATCATGATGGATATGATGGATGAAGTTCCCTTCATAACTAGAATGGAAGAGGATAAATTGAAATTGGAAATTAAACGATTGGAAATGGAACGGGAAAACCAACTCGAAATGTTACATTTGTTCAAGCTTTTCAAATACATCATCTGGGGACTCTGCATTTACCTTCTCATCGTCGTTGGTGTTTGCATTTACAACTCTGTAGTTCATCACAAAAGTTCAACTTGTTTAAACTCTGCTGTTGCACATTAATTGTATGTTCACAAATAAAATTCGAAAGTTACTTCAACCTATCCCGCTATCACCAACTAGTTCAACTTTGAACTATTTCTGGTGGTAGTTGGATAGGCTTTTTTAAAACTTATTCTGGATGACCTTGACATACTTTCCAGGCTCCAGTTATAACTATTAAATTTCAGTTTTGAACTAACTTTTAATTCATGCCCAATTCTACTTCAAATTGAGGGCTTATGCTCTCGCCAGCTCCACCCCAGCATCTAACCACCAGCTGCCCCCGGCAGCTGCCACGGCAGCTGCTCGGCGGGCAGCTGATCTGTGCCAGGAGTGGCTTTTTCCCACTACTAAAGGTAAAAGAAAAAAGAATGCACAAAAGAGGAAAAGGGATATTGAAAATAATATTTCTCCAAACATATTGAGTGAGGTATTCTTGCGAATATTTTACCCAATCTCTTCCAGTTTGGACAAAAGTGTTTTAATCGGTGTTATGAAATCAACAGGTTATTCCCCTACTGTAATTTTAACTCATGGACCCAAAATGATTTTGTTTACGGACAGTGCTTGGGAATCGTTTATGAAACACTTGCATCTTCTAGAATGCTATTTGAGTAGTAACTTGTTTGGAAGAAAGACGAGAGTAGGACTTTTGGATTCAAATGTGGAAATCGATATTATTAAACATCGTGGTGATCATCAGCTGCGGTTTAGAGACACAACAAGACATGATAACAAGATTCAACTTAGTCGAGAGGAGTTTTTCATTTTAACTTGTGCAACCGAACCTATAACAAGATACTTGAGACAACTGGTATTTTCAAGTTCGATTATTAAAGACTATCTGGAAGACACTTTGGACAAACAACCGAACGCACCTATATTATACGGACCTGTGGATACTTCTATATTCAATAGGGTTCCTCATGAAGTACAAATGTGGAGACAATTGGAAAAATACGCTCAACTACATAAAACATCAGTAATACAAGAAGAAGAGGAAGAAGGAGGAGAAGAATCAAGTGTTAGTGATGAAAACGAAAATAAGGAAAATATAAAGATGGAAACATAGATGACAATGGTTAGTTTCTAAAACAATATCCAAAACTTTGTGGGGTTAGGCCTATTGGGGACGGTGCCCACGTTAAATATACACCAACGCGCCAACAACTGTACGGCCTGGTATAAAAGTGCTACCTACCGTGGTGTGGAAATCAGTTGACCTCCTGACTTCATAATGAGCAGACGTGTGACCTTCAAGATGGACAAGGAAGAAGAAGAACAAGTAAAGTCCAACCCTGGTATTATTGAGTTTCAAGCGTTTCGTGGTAATGATGATAGATTTATTATAAAAGAACTTGTGTTTTTGGACATGAATACAAGTGTTCGTTATTCGTTTTTATTTAAACCACCATGTTCTTATTCGTCTTTAACTAGCAAACCCGCTACTACCAACAGATGGATTTCAAAATACTTTCATCATATCGATTGGTATGATGGTTTTACAAGTTACACGGACTTGCATCACATTATGCATCACTTTTCAAACAAGTTTACCAATATTTACACGAAGGGGCTTGAAAAGAAAAGATGGATCGAAGAATTTACCTATGTTCCGGTTAATGACGTGGAATTAGATAAGGATTACCAATATATGCTAGAAAACTTATGTATTTGTACAAAAAGCCCAGAACATTACAAAGATAGGCATTGCGCTTTGAAAAACGCCTATAAACTCGCCTCTTACCTTCAAAATGGGGAAGTGGAAAGTGGTGGGGGTAACGGGGGCTATATAAGTGAGGAGCAGACCGGGACCTGGCATGAGTATTACTCGAGATTCCGAGACGACAACATCTCCCAGCAAGAAGACGAAGAAGACGAAGAAGACAATCTTTAACTCAACCATGGCATCTAACCAGTTCCTTCAAACCTTGGTTGAGCAGTTCAATGCTCACTCAAAGTCTACTATACTACCGGTTAAGAAGTGCTCTGAACTAAAAGACGAGAAGCACTATATCATCCATGAGATGAAGAAGATGGGGACTACAGTTGGAGAGGCTATCTGCTGCAGTCTCAGCGAGGCACCGTTCACTCCGGGGGATGAGCCCAAGTTCCAGGTGTACCTGCCGAAACGGTTCGTCCATCTCCTACAGAACGAGGATCTACGCTCCATCCAACCCGGCTCTCTCTACTTGGTTTCCCACGGTTCCACGGGTAGCAATTCCACCGAGTTGACCATCCACATCGCTGACAAGCAGCAGTGTTAGATTTAAGTTTTACTGTTGTACATATTGTATTGTAATGTTTTATAAATAAATCATAAAGGACAAAAAAATTAAAAAAGAAAAAAGAAAAAAATGCAACATATCAATATGTGAAGTTTGTCACATATTGGTATGTTGCATTTTTTTTTTAAACTTCACGAGTGACCTTGACCTTTGACCTTTGCATTTAAAGATTACCCCCACTACCACACTAGAATTCAAACCTGCTTGGATACGAAAAACGGTCAGTCTGTTGCCAACTAACAAACGATGAGCACCTTGTACGAACTTTGCTTACAACCAGTTATAACTCACAAAGATTTGTTCCCAACTTGTTTACAAGAAAATATCCCACTGACAATAAAAGAAGATATCAAAGACTACAAGAGGGAAAATAAAGGCTCCTCAGAGTACTCTTGGTACAAGTTCAAGTTTGAGAACATCAAAGACACCTGTGCTGTTTGTTCAATTCCATTGTACCAATGGAAAAAGTTTAGAACGATTTAATTAGACCTTCCATACCCCCACCACTTTTACCCCCACCACTTTTTTCATGTACCTCCAAGCGCTGTGTCTCGGCTTCATTTCAACTCCAACGGTCGACCAGTCAACATCAAAATGTCTCTCAATGTAAGCTGCGCCAGTTATGAGGAAGTTACAATCAAGACTCAGCAGGAGCTCAACGAGCTGTACAAAGAGCTGCAGCTGATGGTGGCACGAGGCTACCGTATAAACGTGCAAGTTTACGCTTGCAATATAAAGAATATTCGGCAGCATAAAGAAGAGTCTGGACACTCCTCACCAACATCGATGAAGACCGAGCCGGACAACTTGGATTACTTCAGCTGACTAGCAGTTGTATTTCTTGTTCTAACCGTTGTACAATATGTTTATTTTTTCATTATATTAAAGAAGTAAAAGAGAAAACAAAATAGAAAAACACCTATCTTGTTACTGACATATGAGCTCAGTAACAAGATAGGATTTTTTAAAACACAATTTGAATGACCTTGAAACTTCCCCCTCCACTGCTTTGCTACCCCCACCACTTGACTATTGGTATACATGAGACACCGCAATTGGATACCTCATTCCATCTTTAACAGTCAAACTTACAACTTCAACAATGGCAAACCTACCAACAGATGAAAGATGTCCTCACACATGCTGTGATTTCATACACGAGTTAGAAAAGAGAATGCAAGAGACGGCGATAAGAAGAAAGCAGATCCACTCAGAAAATATCATAATACTCAACGGCTATCTTTTATTGTTTGGTCTTACTATGGTTGTATTTTTCATACTGTACGGCATAGTTACATCTGTCGGCAAGGTTGTGGAAGAAAACGCTCACCACCGTCAGTTGGAAAATTTTAATGTTACTCTGTAGGTTTTCTTTTTTTTAAAACTCCATTTGGATGACCTTGAACTTTCCCCCACTACTCCACCACGCCCCCCTACTCCACCATACCCCCACTACTTCACTAGGTTCCTGTATGGGTCTCACATCTAGCATCATTCCTTATTCCACTGGCAACCATGGCGGACAACACCATCACCCAAGCCGATTCCACTACTGATGTTGGAACAAGTACGGGTTGGACACTGTCGATCGACAGTGTGCACTATTTAGAAGCAATTTGTGAAAGGATGAAGGAGATACTCCGGGACAACCCTGGGATTATAATTCAGATGAATTTAAACTATGATTGGTCACAAGTTCAACTGCAGCAGGACTACGGCAGCCAGCAATCACCACAATATTCACCGATGTCGCCTATCTACCCATATGACGAATCTGATGTGGATGAAGGTGTGGGAGACAACGCAAATGAAGATGTGGGGGAGAACGTGGATGACGAGGCTAATGCGGAATAACCTTTTTTTAAAACACAAATTAAATGACCTTGAAATTTCCCCCTCCACTCCTTCCTTTTTTAAAACCCAATTTGAATGACCTTGAGATTTCCCCCTCCACTCCTTTCTTTTTTAAAACCCAATTTGAATGACCTTGAAATTTCCCCCTCTACTTTTCAATACTATTACAACGGTCTGCAGCTCATCTCATTCCTTGCTTAGCTACCATGGCGGACAGAACTCATTCTGAAGTTGACTCCACTAATGATGAAGAATGGCCATTTTCGTGGACTGTTCATTTGCAAGATTCGACAGAAGTGGATGTGTTGCAGCAAAAGTTGATATATGTTTTCAACGAAAACCCTAACATTGAATGTAGGCTGAATATGGATTTCGATGCAACCGGTGTCCACACTGAACCTTCCACTTCCAGCCACCCTCAGCCTCAGCTTCAGCCAAGACACTTTACACATCTCTACACTCCAATACAGCCGGAGAATTTAACAATCAGCGAGGCTGACTCCACTACGGGTTTCGTTCAGCCAACAAATTGGATGCTGACTATCGAAACGTTGCACCAGGTGGACTTGGTTTGTAATAAGTTGAAGGAGTTAATGGTGCAAGAACCTGGCCTTCGCTTCAAGATGGAAATGTGTTTCATCTGGGGAGCACCTCCACGGGACTTTTGGTCTGACGGCTCTCCAAGTACTACGGACGAGGAGGGGGACGTCTAGTCATCTTTTTTAAAACTTGATTTGAATGACCTTGACCTTTGCCCTCTACTAAGTTTATTTAAGCTGCACTCTCACCGACTACACCATCACTTCATCGTGCTCCCTCACCGAAGCAGCATCAACTATGGAATGTAAGCGTGTCTCATGTTGTGAGCAGAGGTGTTTGGAGGAGCCGGGAGTCGTCTATTGTGGGAAGAAGTGTTGGGAGGAGGAGACGGGAACACGCTATTGCTGCGAGGAGAAGTGTTTCCTCTTACCAAGATGGCAAGTGGACGGGTTGGCCTGCCGGCAATGTGAATCCTTCGGATGTTGCAGGTGTAGATGCAAAAAACAACAGTTGCCACCACCGGAACTACAGACTTTTAAGGTCTACAAGTCCAAGTTCTTTTATACTTGTTGTCCGCAGCGGTGTGTTAAGTTTCACTTCTCTAATCTCACCAGTTGTAGAGAGTGTGAGAGAGATCATGACGGGTGGTGCACACATTTTCTAGACTCCTGCCGCTACAGAAATGATTGGTGTACAGATCCTTTGGAAGTTGATGAAGTCGCCCAGGAAGCACTAGAGTAGTCTTTCTACTCTTTAACTTTTTTAAAACTCCGTTTGGATGACCTTGAGATTTCCCCCTCCACTTCCCCCATATACCTAGAGTACAGGGAGCCGGACAGTCAGTCGCTCGGTGACTGTCGTGGGGTGCGCGTCGGTGTCGGCTCTCCATTGTTAAGTTTTCAAAATCAAAGTAATATGAAATTGCGGGTGTTGTGCTAGTTCAAGGTCACCTGAGGGATCACCGATTGGCCATATAGGCAAGGTCATGTCACAAAATCGAGTTTAACTTGGCACTTTTGCCGTTTCTCGTCGCAAATTCGCTCCAAGTCGTCAAGGTCACGGGGAATGTGACTGAAACTCGGAGCGTAGTGCGAGAAACGGCAAAAGTGCCAAAAAATTTTAAGTTTCGGCGTGACCTTGACCTTAGTGGCGTCGGTGACGTCATATTGATGACGTAAGGGGTGATGACGCCATCAGCACGTCATTTCTGTGACGTCATGGGTGTGACGTCTTGGAAGTGACGTCATTGGTGATGACGTCATCGATTGCGTCATCGATTGCGTCATCGATGACGTCATCGGTGAGGTCATTGACCTCGATGACGTCATCCCTCAGGTGACCTTGAACTGGGCCAGCACCCGCAATTTGCCACTACTAATGGAAGTACCATTTGTTATGATTTGCGTTTTTCAACTTAATAATTATTGCCGCTCAAAGCTTTAAACTTCATAACATAACCTACAATAAGTTATTCGTCATGAACCTGCAAGAGAAAACTCTGATAATCTGGGACTAAGAGTATTTTGAATAACTATGGTCGATATATTCCGTCATATCCCTGTACGATAGGTTTATTGGCATAAGAATGAAACACCTGAAAGGTAGTGGTCGGGCTATGCTCCCAGATGAAGTAGTAGAAAACGATGGCTTGAGCATGGCAGTCTAATGCCTTGCCCACATGGTCATAAGTAGCTTTTTTCATTTAGAGCTTTGTCAAGGACCAAGTTGACGAGTCAAAAGTATCTTATATAAATAACTGAGACTAAGATTTTATTCAATCACCAACAACATCACGGATAAAAAATACAACTTGGGTATGTTCAGAGTAAGATTGAATGACTTTTAAAATCTGATTTTTTCTACCAATATAAGCCACGTTGGTATTTTTAGAATAAAACTTATATCTAGAAAAACTTGAAAATGTGTGTGTCATTTTACACTTATGACAGGTATTATATTTTTTTTCAATTAATAGACTACAATTTACCTAAACAACACCGATTTTTTTTTGGGGGGGGGGGAGGGCAATGTTAAAAATAGCACGATAATTAAGAGATAATTTATGCACGGACTACGGCCTTGGTGACGTTTTAAATACACAGCTTCATCTTTAAGAATAATTTTCAATTTCTTCATAAAATAGTTAGTTATATAATTTCAATGGTGGTCCCACCTGGGTCACTATGGGGAATATAATCTTCTCCTTTTGGTATGAGCTTCACAAAATCAACTAGTTTAGGATATTTGATCAATTTTCCTGCAATATAAAAAATATATATTTATCATTCTTACAATTCATAAAATATTTTATAAAAACAGTAACATGTTATTTAAGTATTAAAGTCACTAATCAGAGTTATGAAAATGTTAAAAATACCATTTTTCTTTT
Source organism: Neoaliturus tenellus (assembly GCA_030545055.2). NCBI lineage: Eukaryota > Metazoa > Arthropoda > Insecta > Hemiptera > Cicadellidae > Neoaliturus > Neoaliturus tenellus. The sequence continues at coordinate 200,667 of JAQYXR010000028.1, read as the reverse complement.
CACTAGAAAAAATATTTTATAAGTAAAAATAATTAATACTTATTTTATTACCGAATCCCATTTTCATCAGTGATAACTTAGTAGGCCACATATTGCTAATCCTATTAAGCAATGCGAATGATTCTGTTATGTATTCTAGGTAAGAAGATTTTTTATCGGATCAGGAATTAATATTTTAATTTCGTCTTTGAACCTGAAACAGAAAAAAACATTATTATCTTTTTGAAGTTCTTAACAATGGATGTTTCGTCTTTAAAACAAAGTTATGTTCAAGTTTTGGATTAGTTAATTGTTTTTCGTTTGGACTTAGACTCAATTATTAATGTGTTTCTTTTAATAAATAATTGAGGATTTTTCTTGTTGGTATAAAGCTTGATAAAAAATAAACATTAACAAAATAATTTGATTAAAATACATTAATACAAATATAAATATATTGATTCGAAACAATAAGTATAAATATATTTCGTAAAAAAACATTCTTTTCTTTTAAATAGAAATTTTTCGGTGTATTGAGTTTTAAAATTATTTAATCCTTCATAATGCAGAATTACTGTAGTAACAAAAATATTTAAAAAAAGTAGGCTATAGTTAAAAAAATTAAATTACATCCACAGACAGATAAAGGATATTTTTAGTCTGAATTTGATATTTAACTTTGACATTGTATAAAATTAAAATTTTATTACACAAAACGAATTATTTGTTATTCTATACTAAGTTTTGGTATATTAGTTTTTATATTTACTAATATTTAAAATATTACTTTATATTAAGTTGATATAAAGATTTTTTTAACAGAATTATTGTTTCTAAAACTAAAACTGAACTACCGATCGCTCTGAATTTAAAGCAATTGCCAAAAGAATTTTCAATGTATAAATTAAGAAATAAAATAAAAAATGAATGCTATTATGATTCATATTTGTCAAACACAACAAGTTTTGTTCAATGATAATTTTGCCATAAATTAATTGTAGAACAAATAAAGTTCATATTTTTATTTTAGTTGAATAACACAAAAAAACGTATCTCAACCTTTTATTACATATTAACTAAATCTAAATGGGGTATTTACAGGGGTAAAACAATGTCTTTCTCTGAGTATTTCACAATATTCATGCATTGTTATAATTATTTTGTAAACGTTAAAGATTCTGGGATTTGTAACGGTGAAAGTATTTTTAAAATTATATCTGAGTAAGAATATTGATTTTTTAAAGAAGACACCCAAAATACCGAGCAACCTCCTGTAATTAATAAAACATTATAAATTCTTCCTTACAAATATTAAGAGTGGCTATGCGGTGCAATATGGTGCATTTAACTAATTTTAATTAAATTGGGTTGTCATTTGGTAAGTTGAAAGCTTCTATTTAGATTTTAACATGTGTTATTCTGTTATATTATGATTTGTTGTAAATGGCTGTTTTAGTTCGAAATTCATTAAAATTCATCTCGGTATCATGGTCAAAAATTGCAGCTTAACTCAAACTATTAACTTTAAGGGCAGCTAATTCGATTCAGAATATAAATATCGAAAATCTAAGAACTTATTACAAGCGAGGAAATGTGACAAATGTTTTGACACCTTTAAAAGTTTCATCAAGAAATAAAAGAGAACCAGTGTTCACAAAACATTTATGACTTATTACATGAGAATAAAACCAGGTAACGGTAGCTAACATTTTATATGTATAGAAAATAAAAAAATATAGGCCTACCTTTCTATGATGTGAAGAGTTCGTCTTATGAAATTCATCGCATCCTTTACAGTTTGAAACATGTTGGATGTTGGCCTCAACCAATCGTGCTGGGCTTGAAAATCTTTCGATGGGATAGTGAAACTTCTTCAATTCACAAGTTGTATTATTTCTAACTGACTCTACAATATTAATAGTGACCACAAATAACAACACTTCACTTGCCCCAAACAATAGAAACATTCTATAAAGTTGTCGTTTTCACTGACAGAGTTAAGTTATTAACAAGTCTGACAACGTTGGTAATGACTAGGTGACGAATGAACAGTACAAAAAGACATGTATGTACACAACAGTCCCACAGATGTTAATAACAAAACGCTGCATTGGGAGAATGTTATCCATTTCAATGTCGAACGAGACAAGTTGACAAATCATTATCTGCTCTTTGAATATGCATAAACTTTAATTTCTGACTAATAAGTTGCTGAGCTCAATAAATTAAATAATTTATTGAGCTCAGCAACTTATTATATCCTATTATCTCATATTGATATGATATTATTATACCATAAGTTCTATATCATATTGTCTGTCAATATAAAATATATAATAAATAATAACAAATATAAATTTTTAATTTACAATTTAGTTATAGTTTATTTCTTTATATATATATTAAAAAAATATATATACATTTACCGTTGTGTCGTTGAATATGCTTTTTCCACATGTAAATTAATAGTCCAATTCAGCAATAATTTGGTAAAATTATAGTTTTATTTATCAGAAAGACAGATATAAATATTTCCGTTCTTCAAATTCCTTAAGACATTAACGATATTAATACATAACGATTTATCCCCAATGGATAAATAAGTAAATACTGTTGTAATAAGTAGTTAAATATCTTGATATAATTCAGTTAAAAATTGTTCATATTTCAAAGTCTTTAAAAACAAATCACAATAATCTATATCCAAACTATAAAAGTTAATAATAAGTAATTAACCTTTTGCAAATAAAAAGTAAACTGCTTTATTACATTTGCACTATGTACTAACTATTTCATTCATGAACTTCTGTATCTAATTATCTCTCATGGATGGGCGAGTGGATGCTCGCCTTTGAATCCAGGTTACCGGTTCGATCCTGTGAAAAGTTAGTTGTTTGTTAATCATTCGATACTGTGTCAATGGGTTCAGTTGCCATTTGTCATAGGGCTATTAATTAATGGGCTACTAACATCAGGTCTACTTAATATACTAACAAAAACCGGGGTTTGTACCGTTTCTCTTCAAACTAATATAAAATGGCTGAGGCTAAAAATACACGAAAAATCTAAAATAATCTTTTCAATTTAAGTTTTGCCTACATTTTGTTTACGTTACCCTAAAAAAATTGATAACCATTTAAATATAAGGGTGTCCCGGAACTCCCTGGAACCCTTTTGTATATGTGTTCCTCGCATTGAGACAAGAAAAAAAAATCATACAAATAAAAGGGGTCTAAAATCTATCACTAAGCCGCTATCCGCCATTTTGTTTTTTTTTTTCACATAATAATTGTTATTTCCGTAACGGATGGTTGTATTCAGTCCATATTTGGTATGAATCTTTATCATACCAAAGCACATTTTCAGGAAAATGTACTCGACTTTCCGGGACACCCTGTATAAAAAGGTAAAATACAAAACTGATTTGTAAAACCCGACTTTATTCGTGGTAGCAGGAGTAAAAATTCATAACCAGCATTCCCTGTATCTTGGTTCAGTTACTATACTAAAATTCCGGATGGATCTAACCAGATTCGTTTTTCGATTCTGAATAAGTTTTTTTTTCCAAAATAAGTGGCAAGAATATCTAAACAACTTAAACACATTTCATGGCTTTCTTGTTAACCATTACCACTTTGATTCCCATTAAGACTATAACTGTTGAAACGATAGTCTTGCAATGACCATATTATAGATAGTCTAAATTAATACTTTCCCTAAAAATATGTAAAATTATTTACAAAACAATTATTAAATATATGAAATAATTGATGTTGTAAAGTTGTTATTGATCACAACAAAGGTATATGTTAACATATAAAATCCCAAGAAAAATCTCAAAACTTTCATAGAATAAACAACTTTCATAGAATAGTAAGTAGCTTATAAATAAGTAATAAGTATTAGTATACACATAATGAAAGACATTGTACTGTTTGTTTTATTGGAAATAAATAATATTTTAATTTGAATTATTATTCTTTGTTTTATTTTCAATTGTATCCTTTAAGTTAATCACTCATGGTGTTTTGACGGAGTACATAAAAATTTGTTTAAAATTTGAAGTATTATTTATTAAAGCGGTAATGTACTTTTATAATGGTTAAAGTCATGGGAGCTTCAATGCCCGATCGAAGGTTTAAGTATGATTATCCTGGTTATATTATTAGGTACTCGTAAAGTTTTGTGCTCTCAGGTTAATGGTCACTGGTTTTGCTTTTACCCGACGACTACGTTAATTTATTCTCGGCAGTGTCTGGATAAATTACCCGGGTCTAGTGATTTATCTTGTTAGAAGGTTCCTTTGTTTCAAACGGTGACAAAAACTGCTATATTTCCTCTGAATTAAAAATTTTAATTTGTGTATATCGAACTAAGATTGATTATTTGGTCTAAGGTATAGTTTAATAAAGTTTTGAAAACTCAGATTATAATTAAATGTATTGTGTTGAATGAATGTTAATGTCGTGTGATTGTAAACTACTACTTGATAAGTTTAAATAAATTCTTAATGTGTCTTATTATAAATTGTACTATACTGTTTAGGATAAAATCAATATCTATCATCATTACTCTAATATTTTAATCATTTAGCGTAAGAAATACTTAGAGGTTTTGATTAAAGCAATACATTTTATTTTTTGTTTTTCATTCAAATGGCACACAATTACGTAAGCGAGACGACAAACAAAGAATTTTTCATCGCTCTGTAACGTAATCGGGGGTATTCGAATTCATCTGAGAATATTGAAAGTGACCGTTTTCCAGCAGCAAGGCAAAGTGATTCATCTTATCTTCGTAATTGGCACTTAATTGCTTCATAAGAAGACAAAAATAAATAAACTATAAATTATAAAGTTTCGTTTTCCGTTCTATTCTTTTTATTTTCTGTTTACAAATATTATATTTAGTAATTTTTTTAATCTCTCAGTTTAGAATAAGGAAAACAGAAGATTTTATAACAAGACTAAGTATGACAAATGACTTCTTTAAACAACAATAAAAACACATGTTTTTACTTAAATATAGCCTAAAAGTGGAAATTTCTTGCATTTTGGTTATTATTGCAATTCTTAATGTGATTAGTTTACAACATTTAATTTAAGTTTATTTGTAGTGTGCGGGCCTTTGACTTGATGCATGATATTTATCATCTCCAAAACATGTTTTCTTTAGTTCTAATAATGAAAAATACAATCTAAACACAATAATGTAAAGGTTTACTATATTCCAATTAAATTCACATCAGTGTAACAAAATTGGAACGTTTAAAACCACGTCGATATTAATCAGTTGCTTTAAGCTGTTGCCACTGTTTCGTGCTACATGTACCCAAAATAGATGTTAGAAGATTTTTATAGCCTACGCCTATTTTCTCTTAATTTAAAAACATAACTTTTCCTATCACTTGTTGAAGTTAGTTTTTGACTGCAGGAAGAGGAAATTTTACAACATAACAGAACACTTGAAAACTATTGTATTTGTTGAAAAATACTATATGTGTTTTATGCATACCATATAACTTAATTTAATGGTTTATTTTTGTCGGGTAAAAAATAACACTGTATAACTCAACATGAAGTAATAATTCATATCAATATTTTCCTCGTTTGGCTGGTTTGCTTAAAACAGATCAACAAAGTAAAGCGTTTTATGGGCTAGAAAACAAATGTAAGGTAACAAGCCTTCCAAATAGCCAAGTTTTTGAAATCTCAATAATCTGAATCAACCCCGGATTTTAAACCACTAAAAGTATCACAACAGGTAAATAATGATGAAACTTTCATGTAGTGAAATACCAAATTCTAGTCGGTAGAAAATCTGTGTTTACTAAAATATGATTTCTTTATTATTTTTATTTTTTCAAAGATACAAATTTAATAAACTGAAAGAGAAGTAAAGCTTTACTTTCATAGCGGTTTTAGTACAGTATTTGGCATAAAAATGAAAGTTAGACTAGAGTGTCTTTGTTGAGTTAACGACAGTTTGAGAGAAGCTTTAAATAAACAAGATCACCCTCTCAAACTCTTAAAAGAAACAAAGAACAATTAGAAGAAGTTCGGAGTTTCTTTTAGTCATATAAAGAAGTTTAAATTACTTTCCCTTCTTTATTTTTCCGAATAAATATTATATTTAATTATTATGATAGAGACTTTGAACTTTATGGTTTGTAGGTTATTAAACGGCAGGGCTACATCGATAATGTTATTTAATATAATAATCCAACCATCCAAAATGACTATAAATGACAAAAGAGACTTCATTTCAAACAATTTTATCTTACGCTAAAACTATCTGAATCTGAAAATAATTAAAAGGCTCATTGCGTTTACCTTTTGAAATATAAAACTATTATATAATGTAAATCATTTTTTCTGCTACAATTTATCATATCTTTTGGTGCAATCACATCATTGCAATGTGTGGAGAAGGAAAATAATTGTCTTTAAACAATCTTGGTTGATAATTTCAAAAAGTTTTGGAACTCAAACTTTTCTTTTGGGTGTTATGATTATATTCTACTGTACCTTAAGAAGTTTTCAAACATTTTAAAATTATTTTCATAGCTTGAGTATATTCTAATCCTCATAATCATACCTTTAGAAATACTAACAGCATCAATTATTAGTATCTAGTTTCTTTTTAAGTTTACTAATAGAAAATGTCATTTTCAGGTGTTAATGTTTGCAATGGAATTCAGAAAAAAGTTTATTGAACAACCTATATCTGAATGAAAGAGAGCTTTCCAAAGTTTTAATGGCCGTGGAGGGATTCACGGGACAGACAAATGGTCTGAACATGACTGCGACAGAGACTCCGACACATTTTTATGTATTGCAGATTAGTGATGTTCTCCTTCACAGCAATATTCAAACCATAGTTTACGTCCACAGTCATAATTGGTTTAACCAAGATTCAAAATAGATATAGGTACATGAAACCCATTTTTTTCTATTTTATCAAGAATCAATATATACAGTATCTGAAATTTCTGATGTCATTCATACAGTTTGGTTTAAGAATATTTTAAAGACATAATTATGTCGTAACTTGGATTTCCAAAATTTTTACTTAACAAGATCGAAGTAGCTGGAAACTATTCAATGTAATTATTTTTAATGTACGCCTACTTACTGATGATTTGGATTAAGAGATATTGTTTTCAGCATATTTTAAAATATTGCAATGGAATATTAAAACTATTTGTTTGTAATTATTAATCAAATTTGTATTTAAAGTTGTATTTTAACTACAGTACTTTTCATAGTTGATGATTTGTTACTGTTAAATTTGTATATTTATAATTGAAGTTATATTATTGAATATTTTTGATGATATTTAATATGATTAAGTTCAAGTTGTAAATACACCACCATAACAAAGAATTATTAAAACCTTCCGGCGAATGATTATCTAAATAAACACAATATACAGCAATTTTATAGGTTCTAAATTAATAATCACACATTTTAAGTTTTATTTATTAAAAAAAGTATTCTTTTGGTGAAATGAAATAAACTATTAATGATGAGCCATCACTAACCTCCAATGATCATGCACTAAATTCATGTAGTCAATACCATTCTCAACACATAGCACTTGAGCATGGTTCCGAATGGCTGTTATTTATTATTGCTTAGCAATGACTGACTGTATATTATCATAAATGTAAGTAAACCCCTTTTGGCATAAAACATTTCAAATTCCAATACACTTCGTATAGCATTAGTTTTAAAAGTCTAGCCTCAGCTGATACTCAGTGGTAGGCAGTTAACAGCACCTAGACTCACAGTTTTTTCTCGGTTATCCCTTCTACACCGAACTCCTAAAAGAAATAACAGATGACATCCGTCCAATGACTACCGGACTCTTAAATGCCTGAGTTTTACTGACACGTATATCATTTCAGACTGATGATAAAATCCACAATATTTCGTCACGATTTAGTGCTTTGTCGACTACGGCATCCTTGTCAACTTCAACATGACAGCGCTAAAATCCCTACTTAGGCCTAATGATTCCCGGTTGTTACGTTTTTACTTCTTGCACTACAAACCGTAATGTAATGGTGTTAAGATTTTTACATATATCAGCAATATACCTCCATAGTTTTCTGTTAATGATTAACATCTTCCGCCATTATATTAATATATAGCTCTACATTATTTTGTTACTTTTACTTCTAAGGACAGTTTTTTCTTCTAAAGAAATAGTTAATTTTTTATTTGGCTAAATACGGGTGCATCGATAAATAAATTGGATTGAAACATAATTGTGTTTATTAACTGAGTTTTTCTTAATACCAGTATATCTTCCAAGCCCAAAAATCAACATTATTTTGATTACTAGTCTGGATGTCTTTTTATTAGAAAACTTTTGTAATTATTTTTTTCGATTTCTCTACCCGGGAATGTAGCACAAAAGTAAAGATGTTAAAGATGTTGTCGATTCCCAGGTACATGTAGGTCGATGTTCACTGATGTCGCCGTAACACACACCGGGCCTGGTGACATCCCTGCTGGCGACACGGTAACAACTGCAACAACAGCACGTCACTCGCACAGGTGACTCGGTACAATAAGACAGAAACCGATGTTAATGTTACACGATACCGAAGCAATAACCTCCACCTAAGTTAAAACGATTATTATTTATAATTATTTTTTTAATATTGCTTTTTAAGGTGCTTTTGCATCTTTCACTCTGGAAGAATATACGATTTGCAGATTTACACTGTATAAACTTTTATATATCACATTTTTACTAAATAAAGACGATTTGATATAAATATCATGGCAATGTATATTTTAAAGTAAATAATATGTTTATGTGTGACAGTAAGCCTGAATTACACCACAACAAGGATGAACAAATGTGCATTTATTTTATAGATAATATGGTTTTGTTAGGTTAATTATGAAATACTGAAAAATAGTAATATAATGAAATTGAAACCTATCCTCGACTAATATTATATGACTAATAATATAACATTACTGTCCAATAAGACAAAAAAAATAATCTAAATATTTTTTAATTGCTGATAACTATATTCGTTGAAACTTAAGAGTATGCTAGAAGTTTAATTAATATGGTTTCTCACACTATTAAAACACAAGTATCATCGCTTTAATTTTTTAATTTTGTTATTTACTTATTTACTTGCTTCAGTCGTTATCAGTCTGCTGATATGAAAGGACGTAGAACCACGTTGTGCTGTACTGCGTGACTAATCGTGTACGGTAGCCGCCAGCCCGTATTACTAACCTACAAATCGTGCTTTTTCATGTGATTAATTGAGAATTTTTCAATTGTAATTGGTGACCTACGGTCTACGCGAGGTCCCTGTGTGGTTTTAGTGCGACCGTTATAAGTTTTTTAAGGCATTTCGAAACGTTTTGTATCGCAGTTTTGTGAGCACGTGCATCCGAACAATGATCTGCGGCAAGTGCAATGGTGTGGTGCAGAACCAAAAGGACTCAGTGAGCTGCTCAGAGTGTGTTACAAGATTTCACGTATCATGCTGCAAGATTCGCACGTCGGCTAAACTTGGCAAGATGTCGGAGTCGGACATCGCGGCGTGGAAGTGTGAAAGCTGCAATCAGGGGACCACGTCGGACGAAGATAAACCGGTCATCTTGGAGCTTCTCAGGGGACTTAAAAAGAAGTGAGTGAAAACAGAGCTTTTAATTCTGAAAAGTTTGAAAATATCCAACAAGTACTAACCGGCATAACACAGACATTAGCATGAGTCAGTACTAAGATCTCGGCTGTTGAGGCAGAAAATGCTCGTCTGCGCTCAGAATGTGAGCAATTGAAAATAGAACACCAAAAAGTAACTAATCGACTGTGGGACTTAGAAGGGGAGTTGTGTGACCTCCAGCAGTACTCTAGATGCAACAACCTGGAGCTTCGTGGTATCCCTCTGACCAGGGGCGAGAATGTCTATTACGTCATGCAAAAAGTAGCTGAAGCTCTGGGTGTAACATATCACCGGGAGGACATATCAGTCGCCCATCGATTGCCTGCGCCAAGGGACAAACGCTACCACCCTAACATCGTTGCCCAGTTCGTATCCAGAACAACTAGAAGACTGTGGTTAGCCGCTGCCAAAGAAAAGAAGCTCAAAACAACAAAATTATCTACATCTTTCGCCGCTGGACCAGTATACATTGGTGAACACCTTACCCCACATAACAAGGTCGTTCTAGGCCATGCAAAAACCCTAGTTAAGAAGGGGACGATTGCATTTGCTTGGTCAAAAGAGGGGAAAATATTCATCAGGATGGCGGAAAAGTCACCAGCAGTAGGGTGCGAACTACGGCGGACATCGATGCAGAGGTCACCGAGGCGTCAAAGGCGACGGCGGCGGCGGGGGCGTCCACGGAGCCGGAGGCGACGACGGGGGCCTGGACTGCAGCAGCGGAGAAGCATGCCTGAGATGAACCTAAAGGGACAGTCTACTTTTCCGCCATGTCAATAGGTTAGTACTTTAAGTTAGTATAAGTTAGTATTTTTAAGTTATTCTTTAACCTATATTTTACAATTATTATCCTGCAGCAGATTGTTAATTTAACAGTATTAATTTCCTTTTTATTATATGCTTAAATATTATTATTTATTAAAATTACTAGTTGACATAGTTATGTACAGATCTTCAGTAATCATAAACCTTCTTTAATATTCAGAGAACACAAGTTAATAATCAGAGTCTAAACTATAATTTGCCTGAAATATTTTTTTGAAATCGTAACTATTAAATATTATTTATTAAGCATAAACTGCATGAATTTCTGTAACAAGCTGATAATGATCATGAGTATGGTTTTATTATTTGAATGGATAACTAATACGTTTGCCATGCACTTTGTTGTACATTTTGTTAGCTATCTAAAATTTTTTAACTTATAATTTTATTTGGCAAGCGATAATATAACAAATTGTACGATCCAAACTTCGTATAGTAAGCCCTAGATTACTTTTCTTTCTTGCCCCATAACATAATAGTAATGTTCAATTAAGAGTTACTAGTACAGAAACATTATGTTATCTATAATTAAAACGTATTACTGGACAATTAGGAAAAACTGTAATAATAATTAATTTATAATTACATTTCAAAGATATCTGCAACTTGTTTATATTATATGTTCATATTTTAAATCTTATCTTTTTTTATAATAATATTCTCTCCGAGAAAGTTATGAAATAATAGTTCTAGGTATAGGGCACAGGTTAATGTTACTATATTTTTTATATAATCTGCATGTATCGTAATGTGGGTAGGCGGTGCAATGGGATTCATTTCATGAATAACACTTCCACTGAGGAAATTGATTTTACATGTTAAGTGAAAGCGTATACGAAGATATTAAATTATTTAATTTTTTTAAAGAGCTAAAAGTTGATATTGGGGGAAATAATGGAATATCTATTTTTAGTGTTAATGTGAGAAGCTATAATAAACATGCCGATGAGCTGATCGTGATTTTGAACAGTTTCATAATTCAATTCGATGTTATTGTCCTCACCGAGACTTGGCTGAATGAGAGTTGTGCGAATGTGAGAATTAATGGGTATGATGTGATTATGAATAAGACTAGTAGAAATCAGAATGATTGTGTTTGTAAGTAAAAAGTTTGCTGTGTGTTGTGAAGAAGTAAGTTTGTATGGTGCCACAAGTGTCGAAGTAAATATATCGTTTGGCAGTGATCGGCTCTCGGTCCTGGCCGTGTACAGGAGCCCAAGCTCGGACAATGACCTTGAACTGTTCATTGATGACCAGGGGTGTATTTACATATGGGCTAAATGGGCTATAGCCCAGGGCGGCAGAATTCGAGGGGCGGCAAATTTTGAAAAACTGCATTTTTTAGGCTTCAAATCTTATAAAAAAACCCCAAATTATTGGAAGCGGAAATTTTTTGGAAGAATTGTATAGAAAAATTTGAGAACCGAGAGTGACTGTTTTCTAAGCGAGATCATAATATCTTAGCACAAGGGGTAATTAAAGAGATTTAAAGAGAAGCTGGGAGAACTCAGCACTACGTTGATTTGTCACGGTAGCGATCCACGCGTCGTCGGCGCAAAGGAACCATCCGCCACCTCGCCGCCCTCTCTTCTTCCCCCCGTATATACGGGCGTGCATCAACTGCGCGAATTGACCTGGGCCAGGTAGCTAGGGATGCATCAACTGCGCGAAACGCTCCAAGGGACGATCAGAGACGTGCATTAACTGCGCGAAATGGTGGGTCTATTTTAGTATCATATTATAAGACAATATAGGGTTTTAATATTTGCAAATTAGATAATTTTATATTAGATTAAAATTAAACGAAAAACTAAAATATGTTTATTACTTTTTTCTTTTTGTTGACTTATTTCGTGTTGAAAAACTTTAGTAGACCGCTTTTCAACACCAACTGCCTTCCTCTTGAGGCTATGGATAAAATTTGTTGATGGGAAATTTGTTCACCTGATGAAACAGAGTAGTTTCATGGTTATGTTCATTTCCATTACAGTTCACACACTTTCAAAAAAACATATAGGCTATTCACGAAAAATCCAAGGCAGCGTGGGTGATGGCGTCCCTTTAAAAACTACACCGTAACGGACCGAAATAACCAATAAAATAACATGGGGAGTGGAGTCAAGAAAATCACTTAAATATTTACGAATACTAGTGCCAAAGCCAAGAGTTTGACCACACTTTGTGATATGAGAGGTTGGAATGAACCTGTAAACTAGGAGATTTCTGCCGCCGCCAACTACCGTATACCTGGCTCGGGCTTCGCGCAGTTGATGCACATTTTTGGGGGACCCTTTTCGGTTTTCGCGCAGTTGATGCAAATCGAAGGAATTTTTCGCGCAGTTGATGTGCGACCGTATATACATCCGCCACCGCCGAGCTGCACCATAGTGCATTCGGGATGGGTGATTTTGAGGTTATGTCAGGTTATGTGGCAGTGATAATTGATACTGCTATTTAAACTATTGTTACTTCAAACCTAAACGGGAAAACACATAAATAGCCTTAATGTAGCTATTGCACTTTATCTAATACTTCATTTTAAATACTGTAGTAGGCCTATATGGTTTTGTATCTAGAATAAAATTAAAATCACTATGCCAATTTATTATTGCTACACTCAGATGCGTCTAACAAACCTCAAAAAATTTACTGGGACTGGGAACGAAAGTCACAGTATTCTGCAATATTCCACCGGCCGTGAACTACGCCCAAAGGCTAGTTTTTTTCTGTTCTCAACGGCACTTGTCATCGTGTCTCGGATTGGTCAAAGAACTAGTCAAACACTAATAGCCATGCTTTGAGACACACTTTGGTAGTTCTTGCATCGCAACGCAAGATCTTTGATTTTAAGTTTTTAAATTTTAAGTTCCGTATAATCACTATTTTCAGCTTTTTATGTCCCCTCCCGTCGAAATAGCATAGGAATTGGGGCAATAATTGTGGATATAAATTAGGAAATTATGGCGGGGGAGGGGGCGGCACTTTTTGAACAGCCCAGGGGCGGCAAATTTTCAAATCCGCCTCTGTTGATGACCTTCAGTCGTACTATGACGCCCGGGGTGGGGACTGGTCTATGCGCTGCATTGTTGGTGACATAAATATTTGTATCCTACCGGAAACGTTGGAACCTATATCACAACGATATTTAGATGTTGTGTACGGGGCTGGTTTTATAAGTTGTATTAATGTTGCCACTAGGGTAACTGGAAATACTAACAGCTGCATTGACCACTTTTTTATTGATGCCGCGCATGCAAAATTTTTAAGATATGCTGTAATTAAGTCTGAAATGACTGATCATTATATTGTAATTGCTGAAATCGAAAAAGAATGCAAAACTAAACTAAAGGATAAGCGTTCAACCTCATACATTGATCAAAATGTCATTCGTTTACGGTTATCTGAATGCAACTGGTCACCTGTATTGAATACATACGACATTAACCGAAGTTTTAGCTCATTCGTAGATAAACTGCAAGACTGTATTGCCCAAGCGACCAAAGTTAAAAACCTCTCATCTAATAATTTACAAATTAAACCATGGATCTCATCAGGGATGGTCAGGTCCATTAGAACCAGAGACAAAATGTGAAAAAAACAACCTTTCAACCTCAATTTATTAGCTCGATATAAAAATTATAGAAATCTTCTCAACAAACTAATTAAGGCTGCCAAGGAAACATACTATAAAAATAAAATCAATCAGGCCCAAGGGAACTGCAAAATGCTTTGGAAAACCATAGCCGAAATCACGAACACAAGTAAAAATAAAGATCGCTTCCCTATCGAACATTTCATTAGGGGCAAAGATAACGTGGATGAGTCAGACATTATCAAGACAGCAGATAAGTTAAATGACTACTACGTAAATGTCGGTGCCAACTTGGCCAGCGCTGTACCGCCTGTCCCCCGGTGCGTCGTGGACGACGCGGCCCATCAGCCCGGCACCACCTTCCAGCTGCGACCTATCTGTGAAGTTGAACTCGCCCGGATTGTTAAAGATTTAAAGGGGGGGTCTGCTCCGGGGTTGGATAACATTCCTGCAAGTGCAATAAAAAATAATTTCGAGGTAATAAAAGTCCCCTGGCTCATGTAATTAATCTCAGTTTACAACAAGGCATTTATCCCGATATTTTTAAAACCGGAAAAGTCATTCCTATATATAAAGGGGAGGGGGGATAAAGACAAAGACAAATGTGTGAGTTATAGACCTATTACACTGGCCAGCGTTCTGGCAAAATTGATTGACAAATGTGTTAAAATCCAATTATAAAAATACGTCTTTGATAATGACATTTTATTTCATAATCAATTTGGTTTCAGGCGCGATAAAAATATTAATGATGACCTTTTTCAATTAACAAAAGAAATCCACAATGCCATCAGTCGAAATAAGAAAAACTTGCTTGTTTTCATTGATTTAGCTAAAGCATTTGACACAGTTGATCGCCAAATTCTGTTAAAAAAACTTTCTTACATCGGAATTAAAGGATCGGCCCTGAATTGGTTTAAAGATTACCTAAGCGATAGATACCAAGTAGTTTCAATACTAAATAAATGTAGTACGAAAATGAAAATTGACTATGGAATTATTCAGGGTTCGACTCTTGCACCTGTATTGTATCTCATTTACGTCAACAATATTGGTAGATTAAATTTAGAGAAGGGTAGCCTTTTTTTGTATGCAGACGACACGTCGATTCTCTTTGAGGGCGGCAGCTGGGAGGAGGTGTACGCGGTGGCGGGTCGGAGGCTGGTCGCTGTCAAACATTTTTTCGACCAAAATCGGCTCACATTAAATCCCCATAAAACAAAATACTTTAGCCATTTCATTGCGAGCCGATAACGATCCTGTCGATCACCAGCTGAGATTGCACACTTGTGGCGGCAAGAATGATTGTAATTCGTGTGAATGTGTAGAGCGAGTGTCTAATTTCAAGTACCTGGGAATCGTTTTTGACAACCGACTTAAGTGGACAGATCATATCCAATCAATCAGAGTAAGGCTTAGGAAATTTATCTTTGTTTGTCGCAATCTCGGCCGAATTCTTAACCGTCAAATACTAGAAACTGTCTATTTTGCTTATGTTCAGTCCATCCTGCAGTACGTTATAATGGTTTGGGGAGGTGCCCAAAAAAGCTCAATTCTGCCATTGATAATCACCCAGAAAGCCATTATTAAATCTGCGCTGGGCAAAAACCCTAGATTTCCAACTGATCAACTATTTGATGATTTCAGAGTCTATAACATTCCACAATTATACTTAAGATCTTTAGTAATGTACATTTTTTTAAACAAGCAGACTATGTTCAATCTATCTGTTCACTCTTATTTGACAAGATTTAAGGCAAATTCAGGTATACTTTTTCCTAGAATAAATAAATCAATCAATACGACATGCCCTTTTTACTCTGCAAGTGTTCTTTATTCTAAATTACCGAAAAATCTCAAATGTCCCAGTCCTTGTAGTATTTCCAAGTATAAAAAATTAGTTAATGAATTTATTTTAAGAATAGGCAGGGGAGGAGTTTCCGAATACGTAACGTCGGATTACCGGCAGTGAGGGCTCTATACACAGAGAGAGTGTCAATTACGGTAGGTCTGTATGAGTGTCATAGATATGTGTGAACGGTGTGTGGGGTGTGTGCGGTGTGTGCGGGTGTGTGTGGTGTGTCTGTGTGCGAGTGCGGAAGTGAGATGTGTGTATCTGTATGATTGTGTGTATGCATGAGTCAAGTCTCGGGGGGTAATCTTGAATCGTCGAGTATTATATGAATTTCCAGTTAATCTTCAGGCAATTAATTTAAAGACAAAATTGGTATTCCATTATCTCACAATTTGCATCAATAATCTATAAAACAATCTTATTTTGTAGGAACATTTTAATTTTATATTGATTCCGTAAAATCTGTATATATTTAAAATTCAATGAACTATATCCTCTTATAGAATTAAGTGTTCAGTGTATAATCTACTGATAAGCATAAGGAAGTGTTTAGTGGTACTGATAAGTGGCTCACTTTCCGCCCACAGGCCTCGGCCTCTGCGGGAAGTTTTTATTTCGTTATTATGTTGTACAGTTTGTATGTTATGCTTTCTGGAAATAAATTAATTTGAATTTTGAATTTTTTATTTCATGTGCATTTTAAATTGCATGTACTGTTTCGATGTAACGGGACAGGTCACAGTTTATTTATTTTAAATATATACTAAAATATGTATCGACATTGATGAAAACCATTTTGAAAACGGAACCTAACTCAATTCTTCAAAGTGATTCCTCTTTAAAATTAAGGATTACTTGAGCAATGCTTCTCTCCACTGCTTTAACTTGTATGTGGTTTGAAAACCTGTCTCTATCCACTAGAACAAATTTGTTGTTTAGTTTAGTATTATATTCAAAAAATAAATATATAAATATTCAAAAGTAGTATTCATAATATTTAAATAAAATTAAATATTTGTGGAGTTTTTAAAATCAGCACTTCAGAGGGTGTGTGATCGATGTTATAAATACCAAAAGTGTTTGGATGGATTAAACGGGTTAATTAAGATGTTGAACGGATACAATTTCTTGGTCCCAGAATAAACGATTTAGTAATGGTCGATCATTTTACGTCTAAAACATTATGTTACTCAGCTTCATCGGACTACTTGAAGCAATATTAACCTATGTAAATATTTTACCCCTGTGCAATAAAACGCTTCTTTTTTATAAAAATATCAATATTTTTTGATTTCGTATATTAAACCAAATATCAAGTCGAATATGTAAGAGTGTTTACTCATACAATGAGTTTTTCGTTCTATAATCTATCACTTAATTGACTTGAGACTTACGGTAAACATTTTTATACAGGATTTGTAAACTTTATCAGATTACTCCTAAGCTTTAAAGGTATAATATGACGATATGGCTCTAAAACTTTATCTTGATTTCGTAATTAAGTCCGTGCCAGTAAAGGTAGGAATCCTTTCACATGCTGGTCCCTTGTAATTAAGTTACATAATCAAGCTCAACTAACCCCACCCCCACCGTTCCTTTTTGGTCTGACAAACTCTATTATAAAGAACATGGTTTTCTTTTAATTCAGTGAAAAACATCATTGAATGGCATTACTTATCTCTCATTTAAATCTTTAGTAATAAAACAAATTATGTTTACCCTTTGGTGTTATTTGTAAATGGGGCAGTTTCAAAATTTTATATATAAATCATATCTCTTGATATTTTATGAATTAGGTGCATTATTGTACTAAAACGCTCAAAATTAGTTTATTTTACAGAGTCACTGAACGCCCTGCAAAGTAATACAAAATTTTATATTTAGCTTTGAAGGTACTTTTAAAACTTACTTGTAAGCTTCGACCAGAAAATAAAGACCATTTGCAAATCACTCACTACACAGATACCTGATCACTTCCACTAATTAGAACAAAAACCTAATACGCATCAAAGTTTAAAAAAATCAATTGCCATTGTTTGCTATGATCCTGTTGTTGATTCTTGCGTTATTTTTTGAATATGTGTGTTATAAAACCTATATTATAATGAATAAAAGGGTACTGTAAAACTAAATATTTAGTACATAGATATAAATATATAAAGTTACAAATTTTGCTTAAGACAACCTCTGGAAATTATACTAAACGATCTATTTTGACTGTAAAATATATCAATAAGTTTTTTTTTCATTTTACCTTTCACACCAACCTTATGTGGAAGTTTTTTAGCATTATTTGTTACAATCTCCTTAACCTAAAATGCTTTCTCGGAATCTAATACACTATTATAGATACGTTAGTAGATAATCCTTCAAAGTAAAGTAAAAACTACATATTCAACATAACGGTCCAAGGGGTTAATTACATGTTGAGTATTAAATAGTTTACAACAACACAACAAATTAATATGATTAATAAAGAGGGCACTCTTTTAGTAATGGAAAACATTAATGATTGTATCAATAACAAATATCCAGTGTTCAACTTTTGAATAGTTTTGTCGCAAGTAGGAATTCACGTCGACACTGAACATATATTTTAAATAAAATGGAGATAGTTCCAAGAGCCTCGGAATTGATTGGCTTAGTTTTTTGTTTCAAACATTCAAGTCAGTTTGGTGATAGATTATAAATATTTAGCGATTTGATTTAAAGGTTTTCAATCTATTGTAACCAATCAATATTGAAAATCTGAAAGAAAAAAAAAAGACTTACTATTTTTACATACCCGATCCCCTCTAAATTTCACACTTAATATTTCCCTACCAAATATTTTTTCTATAATTAACTGATTAACACAGCATACAACATATAATTTTAACAGTAACAAGGTATTGAAACTCTTTAAACATCTGGATGGACATTGGTGGAACATTCAGGTGGTATATAACGTGGGTCTCTAATGGTCTCCCAATGTGAATCCATCTCGTTCAAAATTTATGGTGATAAACGACTACCAATATCGTCCAATGAATACCTGAGCACCGCCTGCCGTAGTTTTCACTTTGGCTTCTTATATACAAAACACACGAGTTATACCGACTCACATACTTGGTATAATAAATGTTAAAAAATAGTAAAACTCGTAAAATTATTTTATTTTATCAGAGTTTGCTTTTAAAATTACGAATAGGGTAAATAATTAATAATGATCTAAGTATAGATTAAAAATAACGTTAATATTAGTTAATATAAAAAACATGAGACACAAGTCTGTCATTTACATTATGGTTAGAATACATTATGTTGTAGTCATTGAGATGCAACAGGATGAACATCCTTCTGTTATTTACAGAATTTAAAAATGGCTATATGATAATAAAAAAAAATATTCTAGAATGCGAAACACGTTAATAGTTTCGCATTCAAATTTCTTCTAATTTTAGTAATTCATTGAGTTTAAACTCGACCTTTCCATCAACCATAATAGTTTATACAATTGGAACCTCAACCAGAGTGGGATATGGTATAATGTGAAGTAAAAGTGAGCCAAGCCTGGCACCTCATTCATGATATATCTGGAAAATAAAAATAAAAAATTAGGACAGCCATTTTTTGCTCAAATGTGTTCTATGTCATCCCCTGTCTTCCCTCATAAACTTCCCCTGAAATCCCAAGTGGGGAACATACCTAAAAATGATGGGATGGCCCATGTTGTGTAAGAAATAAATCTTTCGTAGACCAATGGGTTTATGTATGTATATATTTAAAGCCCTTAAGTAGAAGAATTAACCACATCTCGAAAGGTTGCCTGAGTCTAAAATAACAGCCAGTCAAACTAAGAATATAAAAATCAAATTTTAACCTAAACGCTTTAAAATGTATAATAATATTCTGAATAATTGACCTTTTGAAGTCCAGTTTGCTGCAAACGTTTGCTTTTACAACTACCTTTGAAAATGCGGATAGCTTGACATATGCTTATCATACCACCCTTGAACCAGGCTCTACGTCACAAGAGGAAGTCCTAATATTTTTTATTAAGTCCATTGCCGTGCTATACATAGTTTAAAGGTGATAGTAAGGAAAGTACATAGGCGATAACCAGACCTCAAAAGATCAAATAAGTCGGAAGTTATCTCATTACAAAGTTGTTGTAATATTATTTTAATCTAAATTTTGAACGTCTGCCTTTCTCCTCCCAACCGTTATATTGAGGTCAGGTTTACAGCGTTATTAACTTAAATGTATTATATTTAATAAATTTTAATAAATTAATTTATTTGTTATGTTTAACTTTATGAAATGTATTTAAATTTAGTTTGCTTAGTATCAAATTTAATTGTAATTCCTAACGGGTCAATCCCCATGTTTGTAAACGGGGCATGGTCCTCATATAGGATTTTAGGTGACATCTCGTAGGAAAGTCAGGGGATGCCATTCCTATAATAATAAAATTAACACTTTATTAGTAATGAAATTGGCTGTCAAAAAATTATTTTATTTTTCCTGAATAATTTTACTACACTACTAAACAAGCTCAGTGCTCATGGAACGGATGTGGGTGGAGTCGACAGCACTACCAACCATGTAAATATCACGCATTGTAGACAAACCTTAAGTGTTATATCCTCGAGAAATAAGTGTTTATTCTTTCTCGTAGTCTCTGGATTTATCAAAATATCAGAATAAAACGTAGTTAAGCGAGGTAAAATACTGATTGTATTTATCTTGATTCTGATTCTAATAAATTTTTCTGTGAATGTGAGTTTTATTTACTAAATCTTCTTTTAGTATATACATTTTTACAATTATTAAATCCAACTGTAACTGTCAAATAGCAATAAAATAAATATTTCCTAATGCACTCGGGAACGTGTAAATATACAAATATTTTTTAACAAAATTGTGGTTCCATTTTCACTCCGGCAATGATCTAATTGTTTTGAATAATATTTAATAATTATTATTAAGGATTTACTGTAAAATAACTTTAAAAATATTAATTCAAATGATTGTGGTTTTATTTATTTTATTCGTAGTTAATGTTTTTATTAGTGTTCGTTTGGTCATATTTGTAGTGGTTGTATCAACGCATACAATAGTTAAATGAAATGTAAAAAATGTGTAGCAAGGTCATATTTGGTTACTAAAATTTAATTTAGTTTTTTGAAATGAAATGAAATGGGGACAGTGTCTCTGCAATAGTAAATAAGTTCAAATGGGCCACAAACGACCACAGTAACTGCCCCAATGGCCACCAGAGCGCGAGATAATGGCTTAAAACACTTCCGAAAGTTGAAGAACAGACGTCGCACAATAATGACTCAAAACAGTCCTATCCAACATGTTCTCTTTACAGAGACTGCGATACCGAAAATAATTGTTCTCAGAAAAAGTAATGAATTTTATTTTGTATTTTTTTGTAATTAAAATTAGGGGGAATACTTTCTATACAATTCACTATATTTATATTATACTATAATATTTATACGCAATAATATTTGTCATACAGCTTGTTGATTGTAGAATCGCATCAATGTCCAAATAATTGAAAATGGTGTTCCATTTAATTTTTTTATTATTATTAAAACTAACATTAAGTGTGCATTTAAAACTTCACGTATTTTTAGAGATAATTTAAACCGAGATCTGGTTAGGTTTGGTTCCTTTTAATGGAAGAAATACGACAAAAGGTGCCAGAGAATTCTGAACAATGTGTGGTGTTCTCAAACATACACTAGTAAATTTTTACATGAATTTTTTTATTTAAAAATTCAATTTATCCTTGGAAATATGATATTTTTTTATTTATATTAACACATATTACGAATTAGCTTTGTGACATTAAAGCTTCTACCTCAGCAATTAAAGTTTTTCACAGCCTATGCAATTTTTATTGCAACAATGACAACTAAGTCAATTATTTCTATAATAACTTTTACCCCATACTAAAATAAAAATAAGTGGGTAATACAATGCAGCTATATAAAACAATAGCAGAACACAAGCCCATTTATATCAATTTCAGTGACAAGTGACCTTCTGCTGTACACTAAAGAAACATTGCAGTTATATATAACAACAACTATGTAATAATGGTTCGGATTACCTTTCATAACATCAATATAATATTTTATATTCATAAATTCTTATTATTTCTAAGACGAAAAACTTATTAAAACTTTTCTACTCATTAACATGTTTCATAACTTATCGTAAAAAATCATAAACGATTATATAAATAAGTCGGGGTCTTTTAAAATCTGTTTTCGTCCCTTATATTTCTCACCAAAATTGTTTAAAGCAATTAATTAAGGTCCACTAAGTGTATCATGACAAAGTAAGCCGAGGAAAACTCTTTTATATTTCTTGCATCAAGTTACAAAAAAAAGAATTATCTGTATCTTATTTTGATTGATTGCTCATTACAAAACAAGAAATACAATTTTAGAAACATATTTTTTTGTGATGAGTAATCAACTAAAATAAGATACGATTGAATCCATCACGACAAATACATACCGCAAAGAATTAAGAAGGAATTATCTGTTTCTCTCACGTTAATTGGGACAAACATGATCTAATATTTACCTTGTTTAAATAAAGGAAAATGTCTTATATCCCAAGTTCCATTTGTTCATTATTTTCGTTATTTATTTTTTTTCGAAATAAAAAAATTATAACAACTTTTAAAATAAGTTAGAAATATTTATAAATTGGAGCTTGCATTCTTCAAATCTTACTTATAATTTAAATTAATACTAACCACGTTTAATATTTTAACTTTATTGATTCCAATCTAACCTACCTTATTCCCGTTGGATAACGTCGCTGTGCTGATGCATTTTTATAAATGTGAAACGGTGAGTTTGAATGAAATGTCCAACTGGTGTAATTAGAATTGCTTTGTCCTAAATAATGAAATAACAAAAATTATTGACTTTTATAATAGGAAAAAAAAACCTCAACTACCTCCACAAATGAGCCTAAATGGAACTCCTATCAGTACCAGTGAGTATGTCAAGTAATTGGGGCTCCATATCTCCAAAAACCTGGCTTGGGAAACCCACATGGAATCCTTATGTGCAAGATTAACACTAGTCATTTATCTGATTTATAGAGATTTCATAAGCTTGTTAGCATTGAATTTTTACTCTAAGTTTACAACGGTTGCATTCACAACCTAATGTTTATTTTTTATTTATTTATTTATTTTTTTTTTTGCAACGGTCCATCTGAAAAGAGTTTTTCTCCTTCTAAAGCGCATTGTGCGGAGTACTTATGGTGCCAAACGTCTCGCCTATTGTGAACCTATTTTTAAAGAATTGGGAATACTTAACCTACCTTCACTATTCATAATGAAGTCAGCTCTACTTGCCAGGAACAATCCGCACTGGAAGAGCTAATAATATCCATGTGCACCAAATCTCTTCAACATTGGCTGGGAAGAGTCCTTATTATAATAGTGCAAGAATCTACGATAAACTTCCAAGATCAATAACAAGTGAACCTATTTGAAGAAATTAAAAAAAAACTGTTGAAAGAATATTCGGTTGAAATGGTCTACTACAGTTGGGAGGACATGTTCCAACAAGCCTAATATCTTAAATTGATGACCACGATGCATAAGCAATTCCAGTGGGATTCTAATAAGTATCCAGTAAGTATGTAGTAAATTTCAATTATTTTAATGATATCTTTTAACTTTGATCACACCTTACATATATAGCGTTGCCCACAAAGTGATGCAGCGTGAGGTAACCACTTCACTTTGTATTTAGAGCTTTCACTACTTGATTGCCTATGTACTTATCCCTAGTGTACATAACATCTAAAGTTGAGAGTAAGTGTTGCATTTTAGTGTCGTTGGTATAAGACAAGAGGTAGTAAAACTCTTTTCCTTTAAAAATCTATCTGAAAAACCACATGATTATTATACATTTTAGATCTGTTCTTGTATTTTGAATGTATATTCAAAGCTGAAATATGTGAGTGTGATGTATAAGTATAGTTTCACCTTTTTCATATAATATCATAAAGCATAGAAAGGTAAATAGCAAATGACGTTTAAATTTCAAAGTTAATCTTTGTTAGATATTTTGCATAAACTAGTATGAACGTTTATAATGTAAAATTAAAAAATAATTCAAATTGCTTGCAGTTTTTTTCATAAATATTTAAAAAAATTTATGCTGTCATAAAAACCAAACGAACTTATTATAATTTATTAAAGAAAACTTTGAAGTGGTATGCGTTTAAATTGTCAAATCAAAGTTACATGCATTAAAACTGTTTAGGAAATGAGTTGTAAATAATGTCAAAATAGTGATATTTTATCAGAAGTAAAATATTTATTTGTAGAAGTTCAACTGTTAAAGTTCAGTTTACTATTCATACAAGGCCTGGGTAAAAGAAGGCTCAAAATTAGTTTCTCTTTGAGAGCGGAACTTGAGTGATACACCAAAGAACCTTATAATAACTTTCCAAATTCAATTTATATTTTATTGCACAGATGTAAAACATTTGAATAAAATCGAACTATAGTTTACATGTAAAACATTAGATTTTTATGTATAAAATAAATACTGACTTTATACTGAATGTCTCACAACCATTTTAACTTAAAACTGGATAATTCAGGAGGTAAAAGCAACCAAATATTTTAATATAAAAGGTGTGTCTTGTAAATACTATCTGTTTTACTATCTGTTTTACGGTGAATTGTATTTGCTTTCTACAAAATACAAATATTTTAAAGAGAATTTTTTTTGGATAAATAACCGTAAAATATGTAAATTAAACATTTATTGTGAAATACAATTCAGTTTAGTAAACATAATTAAGTATACTTTGAATGAAACAATGGAGGAAATAAAGCTGGGTGATGTAGTTGAACGTCCAGAGCCTAAATCATTCTAAACATGCGAGCCATGCATATAAAAACCCACCTTTCAGAGGAAAATTTTTCTAATGACATATCCTAAAGATCATTAGAACAAAAACACTTATTCTTTCTACACTTATTAGGCTGAATATTCTTTTTTCTTGAGTTATTGAAAATAATTATTTAAATCACTGACTACAAAAGTATTTGTTTTTATTTCCTTCTCTGTTATAACTTGTTTTTCGGAATAGTAAAAATAATACTAAAAAATGTATCGTTTTTAAGATATTGCCTTTTTAAATAATAGCCATTTCGAAAATACAGATCGAAAAAATTATTTTTCTAAATTTACATTTATTTTATAAAGATCCATACCAAATCATTACTTAATAAAACGGTTCGTTACAAAAATTATACGTTATTCACGATATAGTTTGTTCAATCTTTGTATTTATGATTAGATAATTAAAGAACTGTAAAAAGGGACCATGTGGTCATAATTTCCTACAAAGTATTTATATTTATTCGTTCAACTATTTATTTATAAACATACTATAGAAGATATTAAAACTTCCAGTAAATTCCCTATAACCTTCATATTCAATTTAGAAAAGAATATAAAAATAACATAACGGTTACTCAGTTAAGGATTTTTTTATTGGCTATAAAAATGAAATCTTAAGCCCCTCAGTGTGAGATAAATCGTTTCCCAGACAGGTGGGACGCAATCCCATTCGGCAATTACCATTGTTAGAGGCAGCCTAGTGTAATTGCATCACGTGTCTGTCGCCACTGGACTGTACCGACATTCCACGACCATCCATTAGGATTGATAAATACAAAGATTATGATTAGTTTGGGACGATAATTATTTCTACTCCTAATCTCCTTGCCATATGTTGGATTGTTTAAAACAAATCGATTTACCCGATCAACCCAAGGCAATACAAAAACTATAAATATAATAATACTAGTTGAGAGAGTAAAATAGTTCAAAACTAACAATGGAGGAAACTATGTTAGAATAAACTTTTATAATAATTTAATTAATGGATTTTAAAATCAAAGGAACTAAGAACAACGTAAAATTGATAGACAAAGTTAGTAGTAAAAAATTGACTCCCATTTTTTTAAATATATTTTTCCATATATTCATTTTTTTCAACTAACCTAGCTTTACAAATTAAAAATTAATCCCTTTATAGTATTAAGTCAAATGTTTATTTAAGAAGTTTTAATTCTGTAATTTATTTCAAAGTATTGCTTATAAAATTCCAAATAATTATATTTTATAATCACGAAACGATTTTCAAGTAAAAATAAAATAAAACCAAAATACATTTTATATGAAAAAATAAATATTTGAAAAGAAAAGGAAAATCAATTTGAGACGGCCAGTAAAATGTTTTAATAAAATAATCTACCTCGAACGAGTGCAATTCTTTTCGGCGTGTTTTGGATAACGCAGTCAGGAGCGATCTGCTGCCACCGTTGTGGAAAAACTGCTGAGTGGTTATAAATGGTGGCCTTTTAACTCAATACTCTCAATTCATAACTACAAAAAAAGGAGCTGTAAATTTAACGTGTAAATAATTTTGTGAATCTTTTTTTATCTCAATAAACAAAACGTTTTTCTATTGGATAAAATGAGTAAAGCATTTCAGTGAAAGTTTATTAGTTTAATGGGTCATTAATATGATATATTAAAATCATTCATATTATAAAATATTTTTTTAAATCTACACTTTTTATAATTATTGGCCTGGTGTAATTAAACATACATGCAAGAACAAGACTTTTCCTCTTTTCTTATCAGCTGGGTTGCATCTTAGATGAAATCGGCGCATACCGTTAAAAAGGTATGGGCAGGAACCTTTATATAAGCAGAAACCCATTAGGTCAATAATTTTCATTGGCTCCCGGGGCTACGGGCTATCAAAGTGTCAACGTTAATCTTATGGAAGAATGAGGAGCGATTTAATTATTATATTTTGACAGATTTGGAACTAACAAAATACCTCAAGCAGGAATAATAGATGTTCCAGTTGTAAAATGTTTGCAAAATGATAATTAATTGGGTCCAAATCAATTGCATATTTGTGTGTATATCGATCAGTGGGCGAACTGAAGTTCATGTCTTTAACAATTTAGGATAACAGTATAGAATATTTCATTTTACTGTCTAAACCATTTTAGTCAGTAGGCCTAATAAACTTAAATTTATATCTCACCTATAGGTAAATTATACTCCGTAGGTAATATTTTTATTTCTATTATATTAAAAAAAAAAAAAAAACATCTTATAAATTACAATTAATTTAATTCATCTTACAATTAATTAAATTGGTGATGGGATGAAAAAATAATTAAATTGCAATTAAAAATTACATGCATGGATATGATTATTTAAAATTAAATTGTTTATATTAAGGCTGCGGTCTACCCCAACCAAAACAACAACAATGCCGAATGCCGCCTCGCGGCCGTAGCGCTAGGCGCTGCAGAGGTTTACGGGGATCGTGTTCCAGAATTAACCGATTAAGATAGAGATTAGCTGTTAACTTTTTCTAAAAGTAGAAAAAAGGATTTAGTCGGCTATCTTTTTAGAATTTTTAAATAAAATTTCTAATTTCAGTAATAACTGTCTAAAATCATCTGTTTTTTAGTTTTGTAAATGCAGAGGTTTACGGGGATCGTGTTTTAAAAATAACCTCTTAAGATAGAGATTGGCTGTTAACTTTTTTTTAAAGTAGAATAAGGAATCTAGTCGGCTATCTTTTTAGAATTTTAAAATAAAATTTCTTATTTCAGCTGTAACTGTCTAAATTCATCTGTTTTTTATCGAATTTTAATTGAAGTTTTCTATTATTTTTAATGAACTAATTACAAAAGTGTAGCAGAGGGAAATTAGTACCGTCATTCTTCTTTAATATGACACTTTATTTATAGCTCTAGGCTTCATTTGGCAGAAGATAACACGATTCTAAAAAACCCTTGCATTTGGATGCGCGCCAGGGGTAGACCGGGGTGGTCCCGGGCTCCGGTCTACCCCTGGCGCGCACCCAAATGCAAGGGTTTTTTAGAATCGTGTTATCTTCTGCCAAATGAAGCCTAGAGCTATAAATAAAGTGTCATATTAAAGAAGAATAATGGTACTAATTTCCCTTTGTTACACTTTTGTAATTAGTTCATTAAAAATAATAGAAAACTTCAGTTAAAAATCGATAAAAAACAGATGATTTTAGACAGTTATAGCTGAAATAAGAAATTTTATTTTAAAATTATAAAAAAATAGCCGACTAGATTCTTTTTTCTACTTTAAAAAAAGTTAACAGCAAATCTCTATCTTAAGAGGTTATTTTTAAAACACGATCCCCGTAAACCTCTGCATTTACAAAACTAAAAAACATATGATTTTAAACAGTTATTACTGAAATTAGAAATTTTATTTAAAAATTCTAAAAAGATAGCCGACTAGATCCTTTTTTCTACTTTTAGAAAAAGTTAACAGCTAATCTCTATCTTAATCGGTTAATTCTGAAACACGATCCCCGTAAACCTCTGCAGCGCCTAGCGCTACGGCCGCGAGGCGGCATTCGGCATTGTTGTTGTTTTGGTTGGGGTAGACCGCAGCCTTAATATCGAATTGAAACCTTCTTTTGGTGTTATAGTAGTATATTTAATTCTGGAAGTATATTTAAAGCGAATAATTTAGAAGCTTAGAAAATTGTTCTCTTAATTTTCTTTATCATTGTTATTATATACTTAACAATTTCAACGTACAATTTCTTGTTGCTTTGTGTGAAATCATTCAATAATCACTGCCTAACTTTTGGTACTCCTTGTATTTAAACTCCATGTTTAAAAAGTGAATATTTACAAAGTAATGCATGTATTATGAAATGGGATGTACTGAAATATGTTTCGGAAATTATCAGTTATACAACTTTATCTAGATAAGGCAATAAATCCATAGTAGAAATATATATTTCAATGTCGTTTTAAACTCCTAGTTAAATTTATTAATCCTTTTACAACATTACCATGATATTCGATTTGCATTAAATCATTGTAATGGAATACTTATGATTTTCGTATGATGACTATTCTTACTAGTGCAATTTTGTTTATTCTTTTAATTCTGCAGATGGATGAACAAAGTGCTAGAGAGTTAAAAAAATACTTTTACAGCAATTAACCATTTTTATGGGTTCTGGTTTACGTTTTTGTAAATAAATTATGAAGAAATGTTAACTATTCTTCTGTTTGATATCAGTTTATATTTTATATATATACTCAAAGGCTGTAAATAGTAAGCATTTGATGAGGAGAGCCCCTGATGGGCCATCTCTCAGAGTGCTTTTGGCTGTTTATTTATTCTAGGTCATTGAATCAATGTGGGTTGTATACATTTAGCTAAATAACAAAGATATAAGCAATTAAAAATTATTATATATACTACATATTTATAATTATATTAATTTTAATGAATAAACTTTAATCTATTGGCATTTTGTTAATTGTATATAATTAATAATTTTATATAATTTAGTTACACTAAACTAGGGTAAAAAGTATTTCATATGGACAAGTTTTGCTTAGGCTTTGAAGCAATGCGTTTTCTATATATACTAATAATTTAATAACATTTTCATAGAGTGGTAATAAAAACAATTACATAATTAAACTAAACTAACGATGCACTTATCATATACCTTTTCAGTATTTTATTTTTTTATGAAAAGTGAAGTACGCTCGAATCCAATGTACCCATATAATTAGTTTCGACAGCTATAGTGTCGGCAAGTAATTTTATCCCAACATCGTCTCAAACCACTACAAGGGGTCGAGCTATTGTCTCGAGGGCCGCCTAACAAGACTGGAGAGGCCGGTGATCCCATCACGAACCT
This sequence comes from Neoaliturus tenellus, assembly GCA_030545055.2. NCBI lineage: Eukaryota > Metazoa > Arthropoda > Insecta > Hemiptera > Cicadellidae > Neoaliturus > Neoaliturus tenellus. Next base: position 170,919 of record JAQYXR010000028.1, on the reverse strand, counting down.
CTAGAAAAGTTATACTCCAATAATAACACGGCTAGGCAAAAATATAAAATACACTCACCATTACAATGTGAAAATATTTCACTATAGCCATGCCTAATTGAAACTTTTAATTGGAAACTTATTTGTGGGTTTCTACGTATTGGTAAAGATTGTTTGAAAATTGGGATATATTATATTAACGTTATTATTAGGATGTGTTATTGTTTAATATTTTTTTGTTTACGTTAACAGGACAATATTTATAATCAAATGCACCTTATACATTGTGATAGTTATTGCTTTTGTGTTTCAAATATGAAAATAAAACATTTTATCATTAAAACTTATAAACTTTTACGCCGTTCGAAATAATACAAAATATACTAAATTATGAAATTGTTTCAAGATAATTGAAAAATAGGAATTAGGAGTGCCATTATAACTTAATGAATTTATAAAACGGGATAAAAATAATATATATTAAAATATAAACATTTAATCCCTTGTATTAAAGGTATATACTAAAATTATGAATTTGTTGGCAATTGTAAAAAACTCAACGAGCAAAGACTTGTAAATTAAGAAAAGAAATGAAGAAATAACTAATTGCAACTTTATTTCTAGTAGCGCATTTTACGCAATACAAGTTTATTAGGCAATATATTATTTTTTTTCTTTGATTTGTGAACTACAATCTGAATTTACGACTGAACTCATTTTTTGTATGACATTTTCAACAACATACAGGGACGCCGGTGTCACAAAACGCACGCTCCAATAATGAGGGATCCCAGATTGAGGATTCGCTTGAGGTCGTTAGTTCTGCTTGGGTTCACGGAGAAATTACTTTTACACCATCTCCACACCCGAAATATCTCCTAAGAAATATCGTGCATCTTTTTATTAAGCAACACTCACTCGGAGGCACGCATGTTAGTACATCTGACATAAATATTTGTTTTAAAACCTGGTATAATTTTAGCGAATTTCCCATAGGGAGGAAGTTATTAGTGTAGGTCTCATGCTAAGAACTAAGCCCGGGACCATGTTACTTTTTCGATTTGAGGTGCCTATAGATCAATAATAATAGTCATTAAAATCTATATATATATATATATATATATATATATATATATATGTCCCTACACACGATAGCTCTCGTAAAAAACGGTCTGATCGAGACTAAATTTAGTAGAGATGTGTAATCGTATGTTTATTCAGATGGGTTCGTAAACCAGATAGTATATCGAACTACCGAAAGGTGTAATTTTGTGGGGGTTTAACCTTAAAAATGGGTGTTTTTGCTTTTTCCATAATATGCAATTTTTTATTTAAATTTTTTATTTTTACCACTAAAATTAGCTAAAAAACACACAATTTTGTGTATTGGAGCATTGCTCTATCTATATTGGTTACCGAGATATTAAAATGTCTAAAGACAGTACATTGTATTTGGGGCTCCAATGTTAATCTTATGGAGAATAAGGATGTGTTAATATTTCACTTATTAACCAATATTTTTGTATAAAACCTATTTTACTCTATTTAGCCACATTCGGTTGAGATCCATCCATTTGTGGTAAAAATCTTACTTTTTGTAATTATCATGGCAGCAAACCTGTGAACTCTTTTCCCATGTTAATCATGTGGAGAATATGCAAACTCCTTAATTTAGGAGATATTGATGAGACTTAGTATAAGGTTTCATGTGGTCGAAATAATTTTTTTATGCTAAAAATCCCTACTTTCAGTATACCCCATAGCAGTATACATTCATACTCTTTCCCTCTATTTATCATATGGAGAATAGACATTAATTTCCTTATTTATGAGCACATGATTAAGTATTGTTTACAGGTTCATCTGGTCAAAATTAATATTACTAATATGGAAATTCGCTGAGTACGCATGTTTGCTGCGACGGTAGTATTCTAATTGTACAATAAATAAGTTCTATTGTTTTCCTTTTTTGTATGGTTATATTACTATCGATCACTTTTGAGCCTACTTGCATCTTTGGAATTGAGGGTGTTCTCCTCATTATAATCATAACGTTTTTGAGACTGCAAGCTGGAGGCCGTGATCCTGCATCAATTGAATGTCTTGGTTCAATCACCATTGTGCTGAGTGGGCGTTCCCTCCGAAGATGACTACCACCACGTCGTCAGCCACGTCCTAGAGAAACGTTTGAGACTAGACTTTCATAAGAAACGTTTCAAATGACCGAGCCCTGGGCTGTCCATAAGTAATGGGTTTGGACATTACACCATAGTACGTCTAACAACATTTCGCAATTAAAAGAATCCATATACATCCTAATTTTCTAAAACGGCATTTAAATGTCATTGATATAGTGTTAAAGACAAGCGGGCTCATTCAGATGGCGATGGCTTACCTTATTAAATATGTTAGGGCAAAATTAACTTGTACGTAATCAATTTAAGATACTTTTTTAGCTTCACTGATCGTCATGGGCCAATAGGCCTGTGCTGTGATCTTAAGACATATTTTTTTCTTTTGTTTTGTTTGGCTCCATCCACAAGGGTTAACCCTTGTGGTGGCTCCCCCTACCCTCAAGGGCGGTCCGTATCTGGCGTGAGCCTCAACCGGCGATGGGGAGTTGTGGAACAAGTGCCCCAAATCACATTAAGGCGGATTAGACCCCCACAAAACCCGGAATTCACCAGGCCTGTGGTACTCAACCGGCGGTGACCCCAAATGACCATCCGCTGTGAGTGACAGTGGCAGCACTATCCATGCTACTTCTCAACTTTCGTCTGTGAGCAACACCCCCAGATGGGGCTGGAGGGCCCCCCACAGCCGAAGCTGTGTGCCGAGTATACCGACAACCTCTGCCCCCTCGAGTCCAACCCAATATCCGGACTGGCCGAAGCCAGGGGCTTGAACCGGATCCCGAGGTCCCCATTTTAGGTTTTACCTGGGTCATGGATGGTTCCCAACTGGAAACCCGCACGCCAAAGACGCCGGCTACACTGCAACCGCGCCCGAAGGTCACGTAAGCCCCAGATCCCCGACATCCTGACTCATTTCCACCCTTTTGGGGGGGAGCTGGAGTGAGACACCCAGATTGGCACAAGGCCACCTCCTCCAGAGCTCGGAACAGCCGAAGCTGCCCTCCTTCAGTTTATAAAGAGAAGCACGCCCGTTCCCCCAGCTCGGTACTTTGAGCTGGTATAGGGTAGTGAACATCCCAGTTCTAAGGGTGCAGGCCCTGAAGTACAACATACACACTTTACTGTTTGGCCATTACAGCACACCACAGCGAAGGCTCGACAAAGTCTCCGTTCCTGAGAGACAGTGTATACTTCAATGTTAAAGGGGGCCACGCCCGTTCGCCCAGACCCGAAGGACTGGTATTGGGTAGTGGACACCCCAGTTCTATGGGTAGCACTCCTTGAAGTACAACGCGTACCCAGTGTTACGCGTTCCCAGTGTGATCTTAAGACAGCATTAAGTCACTTAGGTTGGCTAGAGATGACCACTCATGTTTGTGCGTATAATGTACTTGCTCAGAATCGAACCAGGGACCGCTGCCATAGCTCTACCACTGGGATGCCGCTCTCATACTTACTTTTAATGTGTAATTAATTTGTTTAATGGATTTTAGTATATTTATCATTATCTTACAAAAGTGGTTAAAAAAGCGTTTAATTACGTATAATACATAGGCCTAATCGCTCTTATTAGGTTGTTTAACACAGTAATTTAAATTATGTGTCTATTCAAGGGAACGGTATGAAGAAAACCTACCGGTAGGTTTGGTGAGTAGATATAAAAGGATGGTTCTGAAACACCCTCGTATTTTTTTTTGACCGCTTTCAGCTTCAAATTGACCGGTTTTTGACCGGATTCTGGCCGGTTTTGGCCAAATATCAGCCCATTTCAGGGCATTTTTTGGGATTTCAGACAGTGATTTCAAGGAGCATTTTAAATATAATCCGGGGAACTACGAGATGCCCTCTTAAGTTAACCATAACTTTTAAATGAAAAGCGGCAGACTCCCCAAACTGCAATCCCACCCGAAGCGATAAATCGCAGTTGCATTGATAACCTCAATCGAATGCACATCCGCTCGATCACATCAGACTTCATAAACACCGCGCCGCCAGCCACCAACAAGTCCGCTGGTCTAGGCGCTAACGTAACAGCGCACCACCCGACCGGCCCAGGTTCAAATCACGCCGCGGCCGGAGAATCTTTTTGAGAACGCCAAATCCACAACTAACGTATACATACGTTTTCTATATATATATATACATTTTATATAAATATTTTTATTCTATATAAATTTATAAATATTTATATAAATATTTTTATTCTATATAAATTTATAAATATTTATATAAATATTTTTCCTATAAATATTTATATATAAATATGCTAGGGTTAATAAAATGATTTAAATAGGTGCAATTATTATCAAATACATTTATGCCTTTATGAGCAGCGGCCACTCCACATCGCATTGCCATAGTGTCGCAACGCGGCAGTTGGCCACTGCTAGGGATTTAAATAGATTAAAATGATTTAAATAGGCGCAATTATTATCAAATACATTTATACCTTTATGAGCTGCGGCCCCGTGAAAATCGTATATCCGCTGGGGTAGCAAATTGCAACCCCCGTGCTTTTTCGGTGAATTTCATTTGTCCAGTTTATTAATATTATTAAAATAATAAATTTTGGTATGGATATATACACAATTATTATCAAATGCATTTATGCCTTTATAAGTTGCGGCCCCGTGAAAATCGTATTGTTTTGCATATCTGAGGGGGGGCTGTAAATCGCGGCCCCCCGGATGATGGATAGGTACAATTATTATCAAATGCATTTATGGCTTTCTAAGCTGTGGCCCCGTGAAAAACGTATTGTTTTGTACATCTGCATTTATGCCTTTATAAGTTGCGTCCCCGTGAAAAACGTATTGTTTTGCATATCTGAGGGGGGGCTGTAAATCGCGGCCCCCCGGATGATGGATAGGTACAATTATTATCAAATGCATTTATGGCTTTCTAAGCTGCGACCCCGTGAAAAACGTATTGTTTTGTATATCTGAGGGGGGGGCTGTAAATCGCGGCCCCCCCCTCCGACATACAAAACAATTCTTATCACATGCATTTATTCCTTTATGAGAAGCGGCTCGCAATTTTCTCAAAAAATAAAAAATTGTCTATATCTCAATAATTATATTACGAACACAAATAAAATTAATTAGTTCAACCCTGTGCTTCCAAATCCTTTATTATCTCGTTCAGTCTGTTCTATTTGATATCCTCTTACACAAGGGGGTTTTTTATACATTTCACAAATTATTTGCGCCACCCTATCTCCTCGGCGTACAAAGAAATCGCTATCGGAATTATTTATCAACAGAACACAAACATTGCCGGTATAATCTCTATCCACCACACCTGCACCAACATCGATACAATGCTTGAGGGCAAGGCCGGATCTTGGAGCGATTCGTCCGTAACAACCATTGGGAAATTTAAAAGTTAAATCAGTTTTTATTAATTGTTGTCCCCGCTTTGGAATGATATAATCGTAAGCACTTTTCAAATCGAGACCAGCAGCTTCTTGTGACCCGTCGAAAGGTTCAAATGCGTTATCGGTCAAGAGATAATATTCATAGTTTTCAGTCATAATTGATTCCTAATATATGAATCATGATTTCCACATCAAATAAAATAAATGTAGATTTTTTCAAAAATATATTTCAATTAGGATTTAAATTAAATCTTTATTGTTCGACTTTAAATTCGATATCATGCTTAAATTTATTGTCTGGAAGTGCTACCTTACCATTGTATAACACATAGAGGCTTCCTTTATGATTTAGTAGTTGCATAATATTGTTCATCGTCAATCTGTTATTCCAGCTTTCTGGAAGATAGAATTTCACATCATCACATGTGACTAAAATTCTCATACCGTATGATGATGAAATTGTATTTATGTCATTTACTAGATATTTTTTACCAACTTCCAGGTCATTCAGCCTCTTGTAAGATTTTCCATTGATTTCATTCAATAAATTATCAAAATTGGAACCATTCATTTTTACCTACATTAAGAATATTACTTCTAAATGTGGTAAAAAAATAATAAATTCTCAGTTCTCAATTAACTTAAAATGTTACACACGAATCAATTCTAAATAAATATGTATATTTGAATCAAACATTTCTAATAAATTATTGTTTTGATCTGTGATATTGACATTGATCTGTTGAATTTTCTTCAATCCATGTTTCAATGATACATAATGTGGTGGAGTTGGGACGGTTGCAATTTTACTACCGAAATCACCGATTGGAAAGAAACTGTGTAACAGCGAAGTCTCTCCATGTTTAAACCAAGCATTGTCGTGATTAACAAAACAGTTTTCCACGATATCACAATGAATTTCAATTAGGTCAAACGGTCTTGTGTTGCTTCGGTTCTTCGCTGAATAATAGTCAAAATATTCTTGAATTTTACTATCCTCAAACCCTAACAAATGTCGAAAAATGTTATCCATGTGAAATTTAACAGGAGATTTGATAAACACTCTGTGCCCTTTAGTTGATGTTTTCAATCCGACTTGCACTTTATTTTTCTTATCATCTTTATCCAATGCATTACGCTCTAAAATTGAATCTACACTTTTCTGAATATGTTTTTGAATTAAGTCTAATGTCCAATACCCCTTGCTAAAACCTAATTTTCCCCCACCTTCAAATGTTATACTACAACTCTCGAATAAATTATAAAAATTGTATTCACAAAAAAATCCCGTGAGAGCGAGTTTATACTGTGCATCACTGTCCAAGTGAATCGGGTGTTCCAAGGTCAAAGTCAACTCGGAGGACTTTCCTGATAATCTGAAATTCACCATTTCTATATTATAAAAAAAACTTTTACATCATAATAAATTTTTATTCATATAACAAATATTAAAAATAATTTATTCAAACCAACAGAGGCAGATGTATTTATTTTTTTCATTTTAATCTCTCTAATAGGATAAGATTATCAATTAGAATAATTCCGTTTCATCAAAATACGTTTTGTGTTCATCTAAAAATCTGCTAGTTACATTTTGATACAACAACACATAATCCCAATCGATTTTACCTGCGAAATCATGAATAAACTTTTCAGACAGCGTTTGATATTTACACAGGATACCCCAGCATTTATCGAAGTGGGGAACCATCTCTCTTAGGAATTCTTCCGAAAATTTAATGCGTCTCAATAGCTTGGCCCAATTTACTCTGTGCGGGTACATCCGCAACATCTCGATTGAAAAATCATAATGGGAAGACAGCAGATCCCAGTTCAAATACCGATCAAACCTCATGATGAATTTGTCAGTCAAAACCCCTCTGGGTTCTTTGGGCTCCACAGAGAGGAGGTCCCATGCTTCAGACTGGTTAGTCGACATCTCTATATTAGGAAACAGACTTTCACACAGTAATAAATTAATTAAAAAAAATAAAATTAAATAAACAATTTATTAACACCAGAAATGTAAAATATAATTTATTTAAACCATTCTAGAAAAGTGTATTTATTTTTATTTAAAACCTCTTTGATTTCATCATACGTTTTTCCATTCGAAAACTGTCTTAAAACTTCTAAACACAGATGACCGCAGATAGGCGGATCGCCATAGTTTTGAAATTGATCTGAATTATAACAAATACCGTCGTTCATTCTTATATATTTTTCCAATTCCAAAGGTGGTGGGGCATTTCCATAAGAATCAAAATAAATCACATTTTTGCCGTTTTTATAATAACATGTCCAATGTGTGCCGGCCGTGTCCAAATTCCCTAGATTTATTATTCCGCACTCTATTTTTCGAGGTACATGAGGTAAAAGCTCTCGTCTGAAAACACCACGGAAGTTCTTCAATTTCAATTTACTAGCCCACACTTCCAGATCACTCATCGTCAACGGGTTTAATTTTTTTTAATTCTTACATCATTTAAAATTTTACTAAGCTGACCATTTATCATTTGTCTTAGTCCAGTACCAGATGGATCTTTTTCTATGATAGTATCCAACTCTTCGTCAATTATCTTTTTTAACCACGGAACGAATTTCTCTTTGATGGTGGGAGCAACTTTCTCTTTAATCAGGGGTGAAGCTAATTTCTTAAAATATGGAATGTTGTTTTCTGCCAACTCCAGAATCTCTTTCAATAGACCCCCATCAATGTTATTTTTCAACTGTGTATGACTTAATATCACTCTTACACCTTTCTTATTTTTCACAGCTTTCAATATTTGTTTATGTTGTTCATCCGTTAACATAACTTCAACATTACCGTTTGTTAACTGATCTCTATTCAAAGTTAAAACAGCCAGTTTCTGTTTTTTATAAGCGATACGCAACTTATTTTTTTGACCCTTAGTCAATCGTATTTTATGTCTATGTTGCATTACGTCTATACGTCCTATATATGTATATTTACAAATTTATATCATATAATTTATTTAGCTAAATTTTTTTCCAAAACTATTTTTATTTCAAACTCTCTGGTTGTTATATTATTAGTAATGGAATTTTATTGTAAAAGGTGTAAAAGAAAAACAACATCGGAAAATATTAAGATTGCCAAAACAAAAAATAAAAGATGGTTGGCAACATCAAATTGTGCAATATGTGGTAGTGTAAAAAATTCATTCATCAGGGACCCACCCGAAGTTTTGAAAGCGAAAGAACTGCACAGACCCGTCGTGAAAAAGTTTATAAAACGCCGGATTGTCATGAAAGGCATTGATGACTTGTGGGCGGCCGATCTGTTGATTATGAAAGAATATGCTAGAGAAAACAAGTGGTACAAATATATTTTAAATGTAATCGATACGTTCAGTAAGTTTGTCTGGTCTGAGCCTTTGAAGAAAAAAGATGGTCCGGATGTGTCATCAGCTTTTGAAAAAATAATTGCGCGGGCGAAAAATGACGGTCATTCACCGCCTAAGCTCTTACACACCGATAAAGGGACAGAATTTAAAAATACATATTTTAATAAGTCATTGAAAAAGTACAACATTAAATTGTACCACACCGAGAGCGAGGAGAAATCGGCCATAATCGAAAGATATCACAGAACGTTAAATGAGAAATTAAAAGTAAAATTCCAAGTTAGAAATTCGCACAAGTGGTACGATATATTGCAAGAATTGACCGATGAATATAATAAACACGACTTCCATCATACTATAAAAATGAGACCTGTAGATGTGAATAAAGGCAATGAGCAGGATTTATTGAAAATGTACAATGAACTGGAAAATAGAGTACCACGTAAAAAGGCGAAATTTAATGTTGGAGACAGAGTACGCATTACGGCTAAAAAAGACGTGTTTTCCAACAAGTACAAACAAAATTGGACATCTGAAATTTTCACGATTGTCGATGTTTTAAATACAAGACCTATCACCTACAAGATTGCTGATAAAAACGGAGAAGGTATAATTGGAGGTTTTTACGAAAGAGAGTTGCAAAAAACTGCGTTTTAACTCTTTCAGTCCCAAATCACTCCCAGCCTATTTTTTTATAGCATGAGCCCGGCCCTATGTGTATCAATTTGATACACACCATGTTACATGCTCAGGGCCATGTGTATAATGTTTGATACACACTATGTTTACGTAATTTTAAAAGTAATAAAATGGAAGCTGATAGGTCAATTTTTTTATTGAAATTTACTTAACCTTATTTTAAATTTATTCTAATGTTTTTTTTTATTTTCTATTATAGATTGGTTAGTAAAATGGGGACAATAAAAGTCAATTGCAACTTCTGCGGTAAGCCTATTTCAAAATCAAACATCTCCCATCATGTGAAGATATGTTCAAAAAATCCTAATAAAGACCATTCACGTTATAAAAAGGAAACATGTGAAAAATGTGGGAAAACTGTTTTGAATGTTTATTTCAACAGACATAAAAAAATCTGTGAGCAACCAACATCATCCGTTACAAGCGGTACCCGTAAACGCCCGTCGCCAAACAGAAATGATTTAGATGAACAGCCTGAAATTAAAAAGCCACGCATTGAAAATCAGAATACCCTTTCCACCGTTCAAAAAGTGTGTAACAGTGTGAGTGGCACGTGTTCTTCTGCACTTAATGTGATTAAAAACCTCTTCAAAAAAACTGATAACCTTCCACCCGTCAGTGAAGATGAACACTGTGTAAAAGAAAGAGCATTCAACAATAGACTTTTGACTTATCAATTTACAAATTGTCGTGGTATAAAAAAACCAGAAATATTTTTAAATAGATATCAAAATTTGATTATCGGTAAGATAAAACAACACCTGGAACAGTACAATTTGAAAGTAAATTTTTCGTTTGCTGCCAATTATAGACGGAATGTTCCTGGTGTAGATAAGCAACTCGAAATAGACACCATGTACTTTAAAACTGAGAATACGATCATATATAAGACTACCAACTTACATAAAGTGTTTGAAGGTGCAAAAGCGAAGATATTAACACGAATGGAAGAGTTCGAGGCTCGGGGGTCAGGTTGGACGTTAAATGAAGTCTTGTTTTTAGAACTGGCAATAAACAAATATGTCCCATTCAGAGGGTCAAGCTATATTAAACTGCCAGACGTTATTAAAAATAAAAAAGCTGTCATAAATGTTAAAAACAATGACCAGAAATGTTTTCTATGGTCCGTACTCGCAGCTTTACATCCTGTTGGTTTAAATCCTCACAGGGTCAGCAAATACCGTGAATACGAACACGACTTTGACAAAGCGTTGAAAGACATTGAATTTCCTGTGAGTTTAGATGATGTGAAAAAATTCGAAAGACGCAGTGGGATATCCATCAATGTTTATGGTTATACTTTTGCAGGAGAAAAAAAACTTAACATATATCCTTTGATTGTGACTGATAATGAAAAGGATCAACATGTTGACCTCTTGTATATGAAAACGGCAAATAAATCTCATTATTGTTATATTAAACAGCTGAGTAGGTTGGTGAGGAATCAAATCAGTAAGCATGTAAATAAAACTTTTATTTGCAGACGTTGTTTACAACATTTCAGTAGAGAAAATCTGCTTCAAAGTCACAAAGAACTCTGTAAGGAACACGAAGCGGTGAAAATTAAAATGCCTAAAAAAGGTGATGTCGTCAAGTTTACCAATCACAAATCCCAAATGAAAATTCCGTTCGTCATGTATGCCGATTTCGAATGCATACTCGAGCCGATAGACACTTGTCAACCACCGGAAAACGGCACAAACACCAATAAATATCAACACCACGTGGCTAGAACCTTCGCATTATACACGACTTATGCGAACGGTGATTACAAGGAACCGATTACTTATTTCGGTGTCGATGCTGGTCAACAATTCGTGAAACTATTGAAATCTGAATTGCAAGATATTAAAGAATTTTGTCTGGTAAACCAAAAACCTATGAACCCGCTGACTGACGAACAGAAAGAAAACGCTAAAAAAGCGAAGACGTGTCATATATGCGGTAAAGAGTTGAAAAATGATTCCGTCTTTGATCACGACCATTTGACTGGTGAATTTCGCGGAATAGCACACAACTCTTGTAACTTGAACTATCAGATTCCGAAATTCGTCCCCATATTTATACACAACCTGAGCGGATACGACACGCATCTGTTCGTAAAAATGCTACGTTTAGATGATAAAACCAAGATAGAAGTCATCCCGAATAATGAGGAACGTTATATGTCTTATACAGTTGATTTTAATATCAATATAAAAGCAAGATTTTTGGATTCATTCAAATTTACCATCGACTCGCTTGATACACTTGTAAAAAACTTGGATAATGATCAGTTTGTACACACACAAAAATTTACGGATAAGAACAAAATGTATTTGCTTACTAAAAAGGGTGTTTATCCATATGATTACATGGACAGCGATGACCGATATTTGGAAACCAGTTTACCAAGCAAGAAACATTTTTACAATAAATTGAACAAATGCGACATCAGTGATTTTGATTATTTACATGCTAAACAGGTTTGGGAGGAATTCGGCATACAGAACATGAAAGAGTACACCTTACTATACAATAAAACTGATGTCTTATTGTTGGCCGTTGTTATGGAGAATTTCAGAGAGATTTGTATACAGACTTACTCGCTCGACCTCGCATGGTTTTTCACAACTCCCGGGCTTTCATGGAGTGCCATGTTAAAGCACACGGGAATACAACTGCAGCTGCTGACCGATTATGAAATGATTTTGATGATCACCAAAGGTATCCGTGGGGGGATATCCCAGTGTTGTAATCGTTATGCAAAGGCTAACAACCCATACATGTATAACTATAAAAAACACGAACCAACTAGTTATCTTATGTATTTAGATGCCGTGGGTCTTTATGCTTGGTCTATGTGTCAAGCAATGCCCTATGGAGATTTCGAATGGGTGGGCACGGATATAGATGTTACGAAGATTGCTGATGATTCTGATAGAGGATACATACTAGAAGTGGATTTACAGTATCCTCAGGAACTGCACGATTCACATTCTGAGTTTCCTCTCGCTCCGGAAAAACGTTGCCCACCCGGTTCTAAGGAGGTTAAACTCCTGACCACTCTGTATGATAAAGAGAAATATGTCATTCATTATAGAAATTTGAAATTGTACTTATCCCTTGGAATAAAACTCACGAAGATACACAGAGTGTTGAGCTTCGGTCAGAGTAAGTGGTTGAAACCATACATAGAGTTAAACATGGAAATGTGGAAACAACAAACAAATAAATCGGCCAAACAGTTCTTCAAATTAATGAACAACTCAATTTATGGGAAAACTGTCGAAAACATCAGAAACAGAGTGGATATACGTCTGGCTACCCAGGAGAAGCAGATCGATAAATGGATCGCGAAGCCACAGTTCAAACACAGAACAATATTTTCGGAAAAACTGTCGGCGATCCACATGAGAAAAATGAGTTTACTGTTTAACAAAGCGATCTATGTAGGGATGAGCATATTGGACGTATCAAAGACACTTATATATGATTTCTTTTACAATTTTATTAAAGTCAAATATGGCGATAAAGCCAAATTACAATATATGGATACCGATAGCTTAGAGATCCTTATAGAGACACCAAATTTTTATGAGGACATGAAAAAGACACTTGACAGGTATGACACCTCCAACTACAAGAAGGGAAACCCATTCAAAATGCCAAAGGTGAATAAGAAAAAATTGGGAACGATGAAAGACGAATTCGGTGGTAATATCGGTTTAGAATATGTAGGACTGAGATCAAAAATGTACGCTAACTGCACCGTGGAGGGTGATGAGCAAAAAAAATCTAAAGGAGTAAAAAAATCTGTTGTGAAAAATGAAGTCTCCTTCGAGGATTACAAGGCATGCTTGTTTGAACAGAAAGAACTATACAAATCTATAAACACCATAAGAAGCCATGGTCACGAGTTGTACAGCATCGAGATGTATAAAAAAGTATTGTCTGTGAGTGATGATAAGCGGTATATCTTAGAAGATGGAATTACCAGTCTCCCGTGGGGACACTATAAGATACCACGGGATATTGAAGCTAAATTATATTTGAAAAGCAACATTTTACTAGAATAAATATAAAACTGTTTGTTTGTTGTTAAATAAGTTGATATTAATTTTTTTATTGCTTATTTACTAACATTTTATTTCTGAATATAAACGTTATTTTTAATGTTATATGTCTGCAAACGTTTTAAAAAATCGACACATAAACGTTATTTTTTATTAATAACGTTGTTGAACGTTTTTCAAAATCGATACATAAACGTTATTTTTTTATTAATACCGTTGTTGAACGTTTTTTTATTTAACTCAGAATTTCTGTGTCAATATTTATCATTTTTATATTTAGATTGCCTGCTAAAAAATTACAAAATGAAAAAACAAGTTTCTTTACTAGAGATGAAGAGAAAAAACAACGGAGAGATCATCAAAACGTTAGTTAAAAAACACAAGTTAGCTGATAAGATGTTTCCAGATGAGATGACCGTGGGGGAGGCAAAAAATATTGAAAAACTTCAAGATAAATGGCTTGCGGAGGACAGGCTGATTCAAAAAGCACAGACTGCAGAACGGACGGCGTTGTTCCGCAAACATCCGGCTATACCCATTGAATACAAACCCCGGATTCCATTCATACCTTTATCTGAATATAAACCGTTAACCGTGCGGGAGGCAAAGAAATTGGACGAATTGCAGGACAGACTAATTGATGAATCTGAAACTTTTAAGGTTCGTGAAGTCAAAGAGAAACGCGAAATCGAAAAACAACAGGAACCAGTTGTCAAAGCGATCAAAGAGCAAACTTTTAATAAAACAAAAACTGAAACATCACCGTTGCAACATCCGTCTGTATCTAAAATTATACATCGAAAACCCACATTACCCGGAATTTTTAGACCCCGCGCCTCGAGTACACCGGGTCGTAAAGTATTGATGGAAATGCGAACAATACCTTTACCTCGCAGCAGTGAAGATGAAGACCCGGTCTTTGAACCTCCCCCTCCACCACCTATGCCGTCGGAAATAGAATTGCCAGAGGAGGACAGGATGAACCGTTCCATCCGTGAATTTACAGAAAGCCAAGATATCGGTGATATTGCGAAGGAATACCTCGCTTCCGGCAAAGATAGAACTTTTGGTATTCGCTATGATTTCAACGCGAACAAGCTAGCCATCGGATCTAGGACCATTACGATTGAAAATAATGATATCATACTGGACAGCACTGGCGACAGATATGCTGGCACACCAGGATTGTGGAGTTTGTTAACAAAAGCAGAAATCGGGGGCGTCTCATCTATAGATGCTGTGGGCGCTACGACGAGAGAGAAGCTCATAAGTGTGGGTGCTTTCACTGCTCAGGACTTTGATAATTACAAAGACATACTGATGAAAACCGACGCAATGTATCAGAACAATGATCCGAAGTCGAAACGCTCCAGGTCCAGTCAGTCTTGGAAATGGACGAATTTGATCAGTGAGATATGGAAAGAACGTAAACAGTCGACGGGCAGTGGATTACTGGTAGATTCACACGCTCCCGTCGAGTACAAGTACATCGATGATGATGATAAACTGATTGAGAGATTAAAGTTTATACAAGCTGAAGAGGAGGCCGGCAATAATGCTTTTAACAATGAAAAAATTGCCATCATAAAGTTTATACATGATAGAATGGAAAAACTTATCTCTCAGCCACGGGGTCTCGACTATGTAGCACGATGTTTAAATGTGTTAAAAAATATCAAAGGGGATGGAATAAATTATTCTGATAAAAAAGTTTTTCGAAATATCAATTTTGGGTTGAGATGTTTGAATTTGTATAAAAACACAAAACTGTTCAATTAGTCTATTTTACTAATAATGATTTAAAATATATGTTTTATTTTTTTGCTCTTTAATTAATATTTCATATTTTTTTATTTCTAAACAGAAAACCGTAAAACCTATATTAGGAATGGAGAAATATTACGAAGAAGCTTCGGATAAAATAGCAAGATGCGAATATGTGACGGTTCTGCCGGTATCTGATTTACACTTTAATTCGCCAAACAATTTTACAACATTCAAACTGGATCATGGAGATTCATTTTATAATAATAGAATATTATTTCACATCCAAGGCGAAGTGGTAAAAAAACAAACAGTGCCGAATACACTAGTACAGACCCCATAAAGCTCGTGGACAACTTCGCGGCCTACCTGTTCAAGAGTATTGAATTGAAAAAACACAATCAAGTTATAGATTCTGTGGATAAAGTCGGTATTGCAAGCACAATTAAAGGTTTAACCACATATAGCAAATCGGAGGAAAACACTTACTACAGCAGCGGATTCAAATCTGTTTACGAAAAGGGAGGCGGTAAGTTTGAAGCGCTGGGAACGCTGGCCCACCTAGGACTGGGCTTCTTTGACAGTCTGAAGTATCCAATGTATAAGGGGGGATTTGAAATAATATTTACTCGCGCGGAAGACGATGATGCCATCTACCGCTGGACTGAGGGAACCGGTACAAGTGCCGTGAATGCCGCGGAAGGAAAAATTAAAATTACTAGTTTTGTGTTAAAAGTACCCCTTGTAGATTATGATCCGGCTAAGAAAGCTGTGCTCATTGATGGACTTAAAAAATTGAGTGAGAAGGGGGAATTAGTATATGAATATTTCCGCTGGGATTGCATTGAGAAATTCGGTGTGTTTGGGTCAACTTACACGTTTGACATAACAAATCTTTACCGGAACATACTAAATCCGGTTTTCGTGATAATCGCTTTACAGACAAGTCGTAAGAATGATCAGACAAAAGACCCCAGCCAGTTTGACAGCGTGAATATAAAGAATTTTCATGTTAAAATAAATGGACAACGGTACCCGCAAGAGCAGCAGAATCTGAATATCACGGATAAAAAATACCGGCTGTTATACGATAGCTACTGTTCAATAAGACAAGTTATGTTTAAAAATGATGATGTATATCTGAATATAAACGATTTCGTCACCAAATACCCATTAATGGTGATAGACACCCATCTCCATCCGTTTTCAGCGGAAAGAAAAAGAAACGATATTCAGATCGAATTGGATTTTACAAATGCAGTTTCTAACCCTATTGCTGATAAAGGCACTACAGCCTATGTCGTCGTAGTATCACAGACCATGTTCACTTATGATATTAAAAAAGAATATATACAAATGATGATTTAAATACGTTTTTTTTCTTTTTTTTCTTTTTTTAATATAAAAAGATTGTTTGATTAAATAAATTATTTATCACCTGTATCCTGCTGAATAATACAAGTATTTATAAACAAGGAAGGGGGGGAGTATATAAATATATAAATATATATATATATATATATATATATATATATATAACTGGTTGGGTGGTTGTAATATATATGGGGGAAGAGAACGCCGTGTAGACCCTGCCTGACAACCACCATAGAATAGTTGAAAAATTTTTTTTTCCCAGACCCTCGAAATCCATTTTGGCCCGTTTTCGATGTTCAACACCGGTTTCTTCGTTTTTCGCGACAAAAACTTATATACTGGCCCCGTCGGTCACTTACGGGCGTCCGGCAGTTGCAGGCTGACGCCGGTCGCGCGAAAAACTTATATACTGGGGCTGCAGCACGATAAGCCTAAAACCCACATTCCCGGTTGGGTATAGCAGAGAAGCACGAAGCTGGTATATTTGTTTTTTTGGGAAGCGACTCCCATACCTGAGTGTTCCTCCTGTTTTTTTTTTACGAGGTGAGATGCAGTTTTTTAGTCCCTGAATTTCGGTACTAGCTAAGCTGTTTAGATTTTTAATAATTTTTAGGGAATATAGGGGTGGAAGTTTAACTTATTACAGAAAGCCAAAAATCACAACCCTACGAGTGTTTTCAGTGTGTGTGTTCTATGAAAAAGTACGTCAATTTAATTGGACAGAGAACCCGGCGGTGGGCCAGTAGGTGCCGTGGCTCTCGACTGACATCCGGAGTGTTCAGTGAACACCCACTTGGAGCAGTACTGGTCGGCCGGTGGCACAGATCTCGGTTCCACCAGTAGAGAGTCCCTATGGTGTGCAAAAATTGGGAGGCGTGTAGTGTGTGATGCCCTGCCTACGGTTGTAGCTAAGATAAGATGGGGGTTGGGGGGCTCCTACGCGACGCCGCGAGTGTGTGTGGGGGTGGCCTGCCTAACTTTGGAGCTAGCCTGCATTTTCATATACGGTGGTTGTAATATATATGGGGGAAGAGAACGCCGTGTAGACCCTGCCTGACAACCACCATAGAATAGTTGGGATAAGGGGGAGTAAAAAGGATTTTACCCTAGCGCGCGGCCGGGCTGTGCGGTCCGGGAGACTAGTTCTCCGCGGCCGCGACCGGCCCGCGCACCTACACCTGACACATTTTACAGTCCCTAGTGCATGTAGAAGCTGACCAAAGAGAGAGATCCGCGGGGGGCGGTCCCTAGCACATTAGTGTTGCTAATACTGGGCGGGGGCGGCGGGGGTTTTTATTTTTTTTATTACTAGCCTTCCTATAAAAATATTTTAAAAGTGAAAATAAATATAAATTTATAAAAAATAATTTACCAACAAAGTGTTTTATTATATGTATGTGATAATCACTGCTACTGGCCCAGGGCTAATTTTTAATTTATTAGTTTTATAAAAATATTTTAAAAAGTTAAAAAATTCCGAAGTCACCAATCCATGCTTTTGAAACGATTTCCATTCCAAAAGTCATAAATCCGTTCTCTTGAATCTGTATGACATCGTATGTTCCCACCACCAGCATACCCTTCACTACACACCCCGGCAAGTCTCTCACCAAAGGGGCCTAATTAATACTATATTAGTCGTCACATAAATTTTACACTAATGAAAAGTACAATACCCTTAATAGAAAAATATGTTATCAGTAATAATATGAATAAAACACATATTGAAAATGAATTATATATTTGAAATATTTACAACAATACACTTTTCTTTAATAGTTTTTATATTATAATATTGATGTTTATAAATGTTGGAATTATCTAAATACTGATTTATGGAAATATTACATTTTTTATATTACACATATATTTTCCGCTGTGAGCCTTCTTTAATACATTTATAGCCAGAAATCCGTGAGATTCGCTCCAACATATTTTACATATATTTTCAAATTTATCAAAAGACATGTCCGATCCAACGAAATCATCATATATCCGTTTGGTATAGTGTTTATTCTGTCTGAAGATACATAGAAAATTAATATTATTACGTATAACCTGCATGTCTACCTTTCCGTAACTTTGACTTAGATAGACACATGATATTTTTTTATGCCTGCCCCTGATGAAATAATCTTTAATACTCTTCTGGTCTTCCATCAAACAATCGTCAAACACCACAGTTACTCTTGCACTCATCCAGCGTGGGTAGCTCATCACAGTTATTGAAAAAAAATGCAATTCTCTTCTTATGTTCTTTCTCGATATCCGCATAGGTTTTTCTTAACTCTACATATGCCGGTTGTTCAATAGATTTGCTGAAAACATACAGGTTTTTAAATATGATACCATTCTTATTGTAAATGAAGTTGAGCAGCAAATTGGTTTTACCACAGCCCGAAGAACCCACTATCAGACAGCGTAGTGGGATGGGCAACAAATTATTTTCAAATGTCTCTTTATGATAAGAAACTATATCCATCACTAAGTAAAAGAAATGCTATTTGAAAATTAACAAAAAATATAGAAGAATGAAAATTCTTTTAAAAATAAAAAACGCTTTTCAAAGTTGCTACACATCAATCATTCATATCTTCTATTTATTTTTATAATTAAATAAAAGATACTATTCTTGATGTAAAATTTCCTCCACCATTTGTATAAAATCATATTTTGTATCTATGATATTATTGTGGGATTCGTAGTACAAATTTTTTTCTTTCATCTTTTCTTTTACACAATTTAAAATGTTTATACCGTTCGCCACGTATTCTTGTTCATAAACTACTATATACATATCATTGTTATCCATCATCGCTTCTTCCAGCGATCTCTTAAATCGTCTTTTTTGCGTCCTCAGGCATTTATAGCGCTTTTTTTCATCATCTAAGCTTGTCATCAAAACACAAAATATGTGTTTTAAATCATCGTTCTCTGGCATCACAGCCACACGTTCTTCCAATTGTTCTATCCTTTTTTGTTTTTGATTTATAGTTTCCTCAAGCTCAAAAATTTTTCTTTTCAGTTTGTATTCCCCATATTTTCGAATCCTGGGAAGTACATCTTCGTACACCCAATCCTGAAAAGATATAGCTGAAGGTAGTTTTGATCTTAAAATCAAGGAATAAAGACCTGGTTCATTTATATAAATAGTATGTTTTTGCTCCATTGAGGGGGGCTGTAAATCGCCGCCCCCTTGAATAATAAGATTTTCATATGTGATTTTATATTTATCTCTAACATGTTTGTTGATCGCATCTCTTTGTCTTTCGTATCCAAGGATGGTGGCGACATCCTTGGCTTTGAACCAGGCATTGTTGTTTTCATCAAATATTATTAAAACCTCTTTATTATTAAATTCAAATTTGTTGTGTATTACATCAATGATATTTTCCATTTTGTTTTACTACGTTAAGAATCAGTTTATGAGCATGTAATTTCTTATTTATTGATTTTTTATAAATCTAATACAAGCAGCAATTATATAAAAAATTAATTTTAAAATAAGAGATTACAACACTATAATAAAAAGTTACTCAAACTACATCGAGATTCGAACCAGGCTCTATGGCACGCAAAAACACAATGCTGACCACTGGACCAAATGGCATTCATATTGGGAGCCGCTGATTACAAACTTCATATTGCCGCAAGGCTGGGTTAACGTTATCAGCTCGGGTCAAGCAGCCGGCCTTTTAATCAGCTGTCAAATGAAAATATTTTAACATTGAGAGTGTTGACATTTTTAATATTTGAGCCAACTAAACTTCTTAAAAAGGCATAAATGAATGTGATAAGAATTGTATACATCCATAGGAAAGATATATTATTTTAATATCGACCGGGGGGCCGCGATTTACAGCCCCCCCTCAGATATGCAAAACAATACGTTTTTCACGGGGACGCAACTTATAAAGGCATAAATGCAGATGTACAAAACAATACGTTTTTCACGGGGCCACAGCTTAGAAAGCCATAAATGCATTTGATAATAATTGTACCTATCCATCATCCGGGGGGCCGCGATTTACAGCCCCCCCTCAGATATGCAAAACAATACGATTTTCACGGGGCCGCAACTTATAAAGGCATAAATGCATTTGATAATAATTGTGTATATATCCATACCAAAATTTATTATTTTAATAATATTAATAAACTGGACAAATGAAATTCACCGAAAAAGCACGGGGGTTGCAATTTGCTACCCCAGCGGATATACGATTTTCACGGGGCCGCAGCTCATAAAGGTATAAATGTATTTGATAATAATTGCGCCTATTTAAATCATTTTAATCTATTTAAATCCCTAGCAGTGGCCAACTGCCGCGTTGCGACACTATGGCAATGCGATGTGGAGTGGCCGCTGCTCATAAAGGCATAAATGTATTTGATAATAATTGCACCTATTTAAATCATTTTATTAACCCTAGCATATTTATATATAAATATTTATAGGAAAAATATTTATATAAATATTTATAAATTTATATATAATAAAATATTTATATAAATATTTATAAATTTATATACAATAAAAATATTTATATAAATATTTATAAATTTATATAGAATAAAAATATTTATATAAAATGTATATATATATATATATAGAAAACGTATGTATACGTTAGTTGTGGATTTGGCGTTCTCAAAAAGATTCTCCGGCCGCGGCGTGATTTGAACCTGGGCCAGTCGGGTGGTGCGCTGTTACGTTAGCGCCTAGACCAGCGGACTTGTTGGTGGCTGGCGGCGCGGTGTTTATCATGTCTGATGTGATCGAGCGGATGTGCATTCGATTGAGGTTATCAATGCAACTGCGATTTATCGCTTCGGGTGGGATTGCAGTTTGGGGAGTCTGCCGCTTTTCATTTAAAAGTTATGGTTAACTTAAGAGGGCATCTCGTAGTTCCCCGGATTATATTTAAAATGCTCCTTGAAATCACTGTCTGAAATCCCAAAAAATGCCCTGAAATGGGCTGATATTTGGCCAAAACCGGCCAGAATCCGGTCAAAAACCGGTCAATTTGAAGCTGAAAGCGGTCAAAAAAAACTACGAGGGTGTTTCAGAACCATCCTTTTATATCTACTTTGGTGAGAGGGGTAAATAAAACTGTTTTTCTGCGGTGTTTTGTGGACTTTATTGGATTTCACCTGTCAATTGGTAATAGCCTGGGGTTTTCAGTGGATTAAACTTTAGCCAAAACAGAGAATGGTTTTCAGTCGAGACTTTATTTTGGAATGCTACAAACTGATTGAAATCTTTTTACCTATAACTTGTCTTAACAAAGTTATAAAATCGTAAAAATGGACTATTAGTCTGTTGTAGCTTCCTCATACAAATACAGCTAACTATTCTTTTGACATTTTCAGTTGTAAATAAAACAATTGTTTGAGTTATATAAAAAACAGTTGTTTTTTAATAATTAATTTTCAAAACAACTCTTATATTATTATTATCCAGGGTTAGGCAAAAGTCTGGACACCACAAGTTAACTTGAAAACGCGAAAGCTGTTATTACATTACAAACACCCACCTATAAAAATTTTAAGCAAATCGTTCTTTATGAAAATTCAGCATTACACATAGAGTATCTTACTGGAAATATAATAGCTCTGAGGTCAATAATATATACGTGTATATTTTAATTTACTAGTTTGCTTTAGGATACAATAAAATTACGTTTAAATAACAATTTAAAATTAAATTTAAAAAAACATTTAATTCACTTATTGAATTAATTAGTTTCAATTCATCAAGTCAAATGATTCAAATTGTTCTTAGCATCTAGTGTTTAAGTAATAAGTATAAGTGAGAAGTGCCGTTCTAGACCACGAACTTAAGACAACTTTACAACTTTAATCCAAGAAACTTACAGCAGATTACAAGGAATCTGTACCTTTGTCCCTTAATCTATCACAATAGTAAAATTTTTGAATTCAAAATAAATAACGATTTAAAAAAGCTACGTAAAAATCATATTTAATTTTTGATAATGGGTCATACGATCAAAAGTTTTTTATCTATAATGACAGTTAGACATAATGGGGCTAATTTGAATGTTCCAATTAAACTATTGTTTGTAAATAAAAATGCTACTTTTGGCAAGATGAATCGTATCTTTAAGTAGAACTTCTTTACCTCTATGTAAATTACAGAAGAACTAGTGTTGATTGCAAATACCATCAATAAAAAATAAGACGAATATGTTTTTATTTTTACACACATTTTCTTATGTTTTAAGATTGGATATGTAACAAAACTTGAAAAGTGAATAACAAGTAAGAAGGTGACTCGAAGCAGGTTGTAACATGGAATTGGAAAGAGGTAATCAAATTACACAGTAATGAGATTAGATGGTCTCTAGGGAATCTTTCAGAGCGGTTCATTACTATTAAACATAGATATACTAAACTTGCTCGTTACAGAAGGTTAACGAAGATATTACTGTAATTAAAAGTGCAATTATATTTATTGATATTAGTAATATTTCCAAACTTAATGTAAAATATAAAATTAACAAGGGGAGGGGACTAAAAATAACAAAATCTTTTCAAATTACCAATACAATTATTGTGGGCTAAATGACATTATTTTGATAGTATTTTGTCAAAAGAAAATATTTCCGAAAGTTTCAGGGAAAGTTTAGGTGACAAGGTGATAGAAAATTCAAGAAACAAAAACATCATCGCATTACAATATAGCTTAATAGAATTGCATTATGTAATAGTGTGTGCAAGGAAAAGCTAACCCTCTCCAAAATCTCTCCTACCAAGGATCAAGTTTAAAAAAACGGGCTATAATTCGCCGGCATCATCCACAACACACTTCAGGCGGGCTCGAACCAACTTTCCCAAAATTTTCATGGTCGTATTCAACTTTACAAAAAGGCCTGTAGTATGACGGCATGTCCAAGTCTCCTT
Organism: Neoaliturus tenellus; assembly: GCA_030545055.2. Taxonomy (NCBI): domain Eukaryota; kingdom Metazoa; phylum Arthropoda; class Insecta; order Hemiptera; family Cicadellidae; genus Neoaliturus; species Neoaliturus tenellus. The sequence goes on along the minus strand of JAQYXR010000028.1, from coordinate 147,245 downwards.
TCCCTTGTGGATAAGCAAAAGCCTATCATTCTTCCAAGGGGGTGGAAAAACCTCCTCAAAAAGGCAAGCATTGTACAGTCTCAGCAACAGCTATAGACTGATAGAACTTTCTTCATGGCCGTGCTACTAATTTTATCAGGACTAGGAGCCAAAGATGGTAACAAAGGTATGATAAGACAAATATAATAAATAACTAATTTTTAACGTATACAAAATTTAAATTAATGGAAGTTGAAGTTTTTGAAATTGGTGACCATGGAACTTCCCGCCAAAACCTGTCCATCACCAAAAAGTACCGGAGCCTTATTAAAGACACAATGGATCTCCACAGATGGTTTTTGCAGTTCTTACAGGTAGTATCCTATTCACAGATCCGTCCAACCCCTCTATATTTATTTTCCTTTTCTCCTAAGTAACTCTCTTGCCACCCTTCTCAGCTCAAAGCAAGGTTCAACTCGTCCGATGGTCTGCACGTTCCTCGGTTGATTACTGTCAACCCACAGAGGGGCCTTGTTACGCTTTGCAGATGAACAGTCGGGTGGTCTGTTTCCCATTTTTAACTCACAAGCGGTCACCCGTTTCTTCAGACACAATAAGGTACAGATAACATAATGAGGAACGTAGTTTGTTTACTTACAAATTGACAAATAGCTTAAAATTAATATTCTATTCTTTTTTCGTTAATCCCCATACACGCAAAACAATGAAAAGTCCATGAATGTAAACAGGTAACTTCACAAATGAAGGTACCAAAGAAAAAACAATATTTTTAAGGATATTGTAATTTTACTAATACCCATGGTTATATTATTAATAAATTGCCTGTAATATATTAAACATACATATTTAAAAACTGTTCATTTATTTTATTGTGAATTTATTAATTGGTAGAATTAGAAATAACAACCCATAAAAATATAATCCTTCAATAAAAATAAGGGTTTTTTTAACGTTACTTTGAGCTCATTTAAAGTTAAATTAGAAATCAGATTTATAAGGGGTAAAAAGTTCAACCTCTACTGTATTTGTATGATATTGTAATTTCAAGAAACACAATTATTGTCGTACATCAAGTACGATTTTGAAGATTGTTTAAGAAGGATATGTCTTGATAAAAAGTGAAAATTGGATATATAAGTGGATTGTTTTAAAGTCTAAAGTGCTCAAACTTCCTCGTGTTGAACAAGCGTTAATTATCAGCAGTGAGACTGGGATCTATAACTCTTAGAGTTCAAACCTGACGAAAGTATTTGACTTATTAATTTTAGTTTCAAAGTTTGAATTAAATGTTTATGAAATGTTACAGAAAAATGTATATTAAGCTTTGACAGAATAACTTATTTTTTATAAGTCAAGTGTATGCACATTGCATATGCAATACAGATTTACATTATTTAATGTAAATCTGGGGATTAATAAAAGTCTGATAAGTAAAAGATTACTCACCTGTATGAATGTTAGAAGGCGCTGAAGGTGGCTTAGAGCCGACTCACGTGTACGCCATTCTCAACTAAGGATTGTATGACGTAAGTAAATCTCATTATAAATTCAGCAATCCAGGCTACTATACAAATCAATAAAAGATTACTCAATATGTAATTCTTTTTGTAGCTCAGACGGAATACTGAAGTTCGGAAAGATTAATTAAAAAATATTTTCAAAATTGCCTGTGCTGGGTTAAAGGATTTTTAACCCAGGCATTGAAGAAATTTGATATTATGTCCACTATTAGACACAATTTTACTTGAGATTTTGTAGCAGGTTTAGTGTTAAGTAGTGTGTTTTGGCCACTTTTAAAATCGACCACGTGCCCACCGAGCCACGTGACGCGGCAGCTGGCGCCAGCTGCCATGTCACATAGCTTCCGGTGGGGGTTAGAGGGTATATATCAGATGCTGTAGTTATATGTTATGCCATATAGGTTGGGGTGGAGATGGCGATAGTGTTGGCGTTAGGGTGAAGTGAATTTGTGCATAAATTAAAAGTTAGTTCAAAATTGAAATTCGTCGGTGTTAAAGAAACTCTAACAGTTGAACAAAAATTAAGAGTTAGTTTAAAATTGAAATTCAAACTTATAACTGGGATCTGGAAAATATGCCAAGGTCATCCAGAGTAAGTTTTAAAAAAGCCTACCCAACTACCACCAGAAATAGTTCAAAGTTGAACTGTGTTGAATAGTGAGTTTTATGTACTGTGAAAAGTGGTGGGGGTAATTTCAAGGTCATCCAAATGGAGTTTTAAAAAATTATACCTTACAAGTGTAAGGATTATTAAAATTTAGGAAGTTTGTTTCTCTTTGTTTCTTCAGACTTTTTCTCTCTCTCCGCCTTAGCCATAGCAACAAGTTCTTCTGTTGATAATGGATGTACTTCAGGAAATTTTAAAATTAATTTAGCTTGATATCCTTCTTTAGTTAATACATCTAAATCTTGGGTCATTTGTTCAACGGTGTTGTAGTCTTTTCCATAGATTTTTCCATCAAGTTGAATCATCATTCTGTACAACATTTTCTTAAATAGGTCTTGTCGTGGTGAGAGCTGAGAAGCGAATGATTATTTATACAAGTATCACATCCTTTTTATTAACTCACATTGATCACGTGATTCTTTAGTTGTAGTTTTGTCTGTCAAAAGTTATTCAACATTGGTAATACTTTTGGAACTTGATGTTATGTTGACCAGTTGGCGATGAAGAAGTTGTAGGTTGTGTAGAAATAAATATTTCATCATCGCAATATTTTGTTTTAGTGAACATCCTTGTATTAGTAGCACTAACATCAACAGTTAAGTGATAACCACCGGTAAGTAAAACTCGCATTTCGTTGGTTAAATCTTCGAGTTGTTCAAAAGTTGTAATGGTGTTGGTATCATAAGATGCACACTTGACTTTGAGAGACATCTTTTAGTTTTTATATTAAGCGATAGAGTGAGCGAGATGTGTACGGTACGAAAGGTAGTCGTAGACTGATGAATTTTACAAGTAGATTTTCGCTTTTATAATCACACAAAAGTGGGTCAAGGTCATCCCGTGGAATTTTTAAAAAAAGCAACATATTGTAATGTACAAAGACATCACAATATGTTGCTTCTTTTAATTTTTTTGTTTTTTCTTTATATCATATTTATTGAAAAACAATTACAAACAAATAGTTACAATGTTATGTACAAACTAATCAGTAGTAGGTGTTACATGAATAGTTAGTTCAGTTGAGTTGTTTCCACTTGGTCCGTGCGAAACCAAATAGAGTGCGCCGGGTTGAACTACACGAAGATCTTCATTTTGAAGAAGTTGTACAAAGCGTCTTGGTAGGAAGATCTGAAATTTTGGTTCATCACCAACTGTATATGGAGCCTCGCTCAATGTGCAATTAATAGCATCACCTACTGAAGTTTCCATTTTCTTAATCGTATGAATGATGTAGTGTTTTTCTTCTTTTAGTTCAGAACATTTCTTTGTAGGTAGAATTGATGATTTAGAATGAGCGTTGAACTGATCAACTAAACTTTAAAGTAAGTTCTGTGATGCCATCTTGATGTTGTTGTTAATCTTCTTGTTAATAAGAATGTCCGTCGGAGATGTTGTCTCTTCGGAGGTTAGAGTAATACTCATGCTGCGTCATGGTAGCGCTCTCGCTTTTATAATCGACACTACCCCCACTACTGACACTACACCCACCACTTTGTTGAAGGAAATTGTTCAAGCGGTAGGCATTCTTTAAAGCGCACTGCGACCTTCGATGTTTAAAACTTTTTGATGAAATACAAAGTTCGTTGAAGTAGCATTGGAAATCTTTATCAATTATTGCATTAATCACTTCGTTGCTTGTAAATGATTGTATCCAATTTGCTTTTTCCAATCCCCTTGTGTAGATAATTTTAAACTCTTTGCAATAATGATTCATAATGTGCGGCATCATGTTATAATTAATGAAACCTTCATCCCATCTTAAGTTGTGAAAATGTTTGTTCAACCATTTGTTTGTAACTTTCGCTTTAGTTGTTAGTCTATTAAATGGTACTGGAGGTTTGAACAAATAATGATAAACTACTGATGTGTTCATGTCCAAGATTACTAATTCTTTAATAATAAAATTACCATCATTTCCTCGGAAAGCTTGAAATTCAATTATACCTCTTTTAACTTCCATTATATGTGGCGCATTAGAAAACGAAACCCGTTTATTCATGATGAAGTCTTACTAACAACTGACTTAAAAATTGAATGAGCCGATGTTTATAACAGACAGGATTGTTCTTCTTCTTTCACTTCTTGTGCCACTTCATCAATATTAAAATTGGTGTGATAGTTGTTTAATTGTCTCCACATTTCAACTTCTTGAGGTATTCTATTAAAGATTGAAGTATCCACGGGACCGTATAAAATTGGAACAAAAGGTTTTTTGTCCAATGTATCAATTAGATAGTCTTTAATTATTGCACTTGAAAATATTAGTTGTTTCAAATATCTGGTGACGGGACCGGTAGTACAACTTAAAGTGTAAAATTCTTCTTTAGTGAAATATAATTTAACATTATGTGTAGTTAAATCTCTGAAGCGAACAATTTGTCCTCCACGATGTTTTACTATATCAACTTCAATATTTGATTCCAATAAACTTAATCTTGTTCTTCTTCCAAATGTGTTGTTACTTAAATAGCACTCCAAAAGATGTAAATGTTTCATGAGAGATTCCCAAGTAGTTTCACTGAAAGTAACCATTTTGTTTCCATGATTTAAAATAACAATTGGTGAATAATCCATTGATTTTAAAATTCCAACTGATATACTTTTTGTCATGCATGAAGAAATTGGGTAGATAATCCGAAGAAATACTTCTGTTAAAATATTGGTTGTAATGTTAACTTCAACCTTCTTCCTTTTTACTTCTTTTTCAGCTTTTTCTTCTTCTCTCTTCTTATGTTTGTTAAACTTTAGGAACTCGTCCATTTCTCGTTCAACTTGTTTTTCTATATCTGAACTATTATCATCCATTAGAGGTGTATTTTCTTCTCCGTTAGTAGAATTCATCTTGCGAATGATGTTTCCCATACGACGGTTGAAGATAGAATGAAGTTTCCACTAATTATTTTCTCGCTTTTATACTTTTCGTAAAATCCTTGAAATTTATACAATTACATAATTGTTTGTTTTCAACTTGTATTTTACAAACGAAATTCTAACCTCAAAAGTTAAGGTAGATAATTCTAACCTCAAAAATCTGCAGTCATTGTAATAATTCTTCTTAAAGTACATTCTTCACAATTCCGGTGAGCGGTGTGTAAGTAACTATTTTATCATGTAGAATTAGACAGTATGTCGAAGTTCCATCCACTACTGGTTCTTCAAATTCCATTTCAATTTTTATATCCACACTTGATGATTTTACCGATTCATTTTGTTTTGAACAATCGATTACAATTATTGGAGCCTTAGAATAATACTGGTCAGGTGATAATAGTGGTGTATTAGTCTTTCCATAATATGACGATTGAAATCTTGCATACATATCGTATAAAATGGAAAAACGTTTTTTGCTGAACATGACATTCAAATTGTCATAGGGAAAGAATTGAGAGTTTAGGAAAACTTTACAATTCTTTATTTTACAGTGATCAAATTGACCAGCATTTGCAGTGATAACATCTTTTCGCTTAGTTTGAAAACCGAGTATTATGTACCTTGCTCGTTCCAAGTAAGTTGATGTCTTGACGGTCCATGTTTGTCGTTCTGTCTGAGGTAGTGTAGGGTATTCATGAAATTCCCAACTTCGGAATGGCATCACAATATCACGGTCAGATTTTAACTTTCTCAATAATAGGATTCTATGTTCATCGACCAATCTTACATGAGGTACTCTCCAAACAACTTTATCCAACTGTAGTTGCCATTCCAGTTTATCTTCCGTAGTTGCAGGGTCTGCAAGTATCAAGCCCTTATTAGTTGAAGATCTGAGTAATACTAATTCTTGTTTGACATTTATGATTACCCGTTTGTAATCTTCAGCGAATCCCAAAAGCAATCGTAAAGGTACATGAAAATCAAAGTGACCGTTGGAAGCTGGTGTTATAGTGTCTTTATCGGGGGCAACCCATCCGGCGGTGACTATTGAATTCTTCTCATGCGGTGTTAATGATGTTAATCCTTTCAATGTCGTTGTTAAACCAACCTTTTTTGTTGAATCAACCGTCACCCCTGATATTTCATATCTTATTTCATCAAAAAGATATGCCATCGGGTTATTTATAAAAGGAACTGTTGAAGCAGTTTTTCCATCCAATTTTAATACCCGTCCTTCGATGTACAAGTAACTTTCACACGGTAACGTGTAAATATCTTGTTGTTGAATGGGAATCCTTATTTCATCGTTATTGTTTAATTTTGATGAAGTGTAAGGGTTGTGCGTGTGATATTCCTTCTCCCATAGTGTTTCGTCGAACGTTGGTCCTTGAGATATATCCAGGATATCCATCGCTGTTAAGTTTCAATCCAATCTTCTGTAGAAAACGAATGTTGTCCGATGTTAACTCTTCCAATGTCGAGGAGCTACTGAGCTCCCGACTCTTCCGTTGCGGTTTAAATGATAATCCCATGTTGACTTTTATGTTGCTGCTCTGATGTGTATCCGTATAGTAATTGTTTCTCCTCTAAAGTCAACACTATGACCGTCTTGATCCAATATGTTCAGTACGATGTCTGAAATGAAACTGGTGTTTAACGGCAGGTATATCAAGTTTTGTGGCTTCTCAACAATTTTAAAACCGGGAGCCACTGTTGGATAAAATGTATGTAAAATATGTTGATTAACTCCATCTCTATACGATCCGTGTATAATGTTGCACGTAACATCGATACTATTTACTTTCAATATTGTTACAGTTGAATCACCTGAATGAGTAGTTCGAGGAGTTAAGATTTTCTTTTTTGTATCTGTAAATCCAAGTAAACTGCCAATCGACTGTTCCAAGCTGACATCAATATAATATTTCGAAGTTATTTCTGCTTTTAAAGTATTATTGTTTCCTTTAACGGTGATATTGTCTTCTCCGAGTTGTTTCTGTAATAATTGGTTTATATCATCGATTTCATAAGCTCCAGTAGGAAATGTAATTATTTTCAATTCTGAGTATTTTCCTGCAGCATCCTTAGTTTCATAATAATGTAGTAAATTGTTCTTCCCTTCCGTAACATTGGGAATTGAGTTGTAGGTAGTCAAATCAAGTAATGCCGCTTCCCATAATCGTTCCTTGGATAGACGCAATGCTGGGAACAGCGTACTTTTCAATGTGGATGAATTTCCACTCAGTGACACTGTATACGATGACATCTTAAAGCTGACTGACACTCTTTGCTAGAAACTCCAAACATAAATGCCCACATATTTCAGTATTGTTAGGTTCTTCTCTTTTGTCATTGTAAAAAATGTTTTTGGAGTTTTGAAAATAATGTTGAAGTTCTTTCGGCGGTGGTAGATTGCCAAAACTGTCAAAGTAGTAAACGGTTTGTCCAAGCTTTTTATAGCATACCCAATGAGTGCCTGGACCATAGGTGGAATCCAAATTTACTATTCCAGTTTCATTTTTCCATATTTTAGTTGGTAATGCATCTTTCATAAAAACTCCTCGAAAGAATGGTATTTTCAAACATTTTACATAATCATTTAACTGATGATTTGTTAAGGCTTTATTTGGAATTATCAATTGATTCTTCTTATTTAGTACACACGGTATGGTTTTAGGTATAAACCTGCTCCGTTTTTTACCATTTGCCAAACAGAAGTCTTCTTTACATTTGCCTTGCGAGTTCTACGACGCCCTTTTTTAATGTTTCCACCTCTTTTGGGAGCGCCTCTCTTTGCAGGTCTTCCTCTGCAACGTCTTCCACCACCTAACTTTGCTTTCGTCTTCATGGTTGTAGTTACTGCCCAAGCCGCTGCTTTTTCTGCAATACTTGCGTCACTTGATTTTACTCTTTGCCAAGCTTTTTCCGCTAGAATTTTATCCGCTATTGATCTATTTGTTGAATCTTTATACTTTGAATATGCTATATCGTGTTCTTTGCAAGCTTGATCTAATTTATTAATTCCAGGATCCCCTCTTGCTAAACGTTTTGCCAACTTAGTTCCAGGTCCACAATATTGATAACCTCCGGGCAGATGTAATTCGTATGGTAAAGCGTCTATCGCTCGATTTACAACAGCACCAACTGGAATCCGTCTGAGCAGGGATAATGCAGCTGATGTTATACCACGTCCTCTCTTGCCAATGTCCTGACGACGACTGAATGATGCGGTCTTCATTATGCTGCTTTATGTAACCAACGTCTTCACTCTATGAAATACTTTATGATAATGAATCCTTTTTGTGTATTCCATACTTAAATATTCACAAGCTTTACCCGTATATATCGATGATTGTATCTTTAATCCATTTTTCTCTCTTAGCACCTTCAATTTTATCGTGATTTGATTTACTAATTATATGATTATGCATATCAACAACTGCATTACCTACAAGATTCATTACATACTCTACATTGGTAGCATCTTGGTAATCTATAGGATTATCAAGAGCTGTGATACGTTTACCATTACATGTATATACAAATGGATCGTTATTAGAGGTTGCTATAACTTGATTAATAGTAGCAACATCATTCGGATCTATTCCTGCTAATATGTTAGATATTCTTCTATTTTTTCCATCATATATATTGTTTATTTTATCTGAAACTATAGTTTGTTTTACAACAACACAATAATTATCATCTTTACCAGATTTAACATGGGTTAATCGTCTACCTCCACATATAAAGTTAAGACCAGTAGCTGATAGTTGTGGTACTTGTGTTAAAATAACAGCATCATGTTTTTCAGTGCCTAAACTTATATTTGATAATTTTTTATTTTTTCCATCCCACTTGTCATTTTGTAGTTGTAGTAAGGTAAACTTTTCACTTCCTTGCATAAACTCATCACCTTTCTTTGACACCACTTGATTTTGTTTAACAAAAGCAGATGTACCTTTCTTCAAGCTTTCATTCATTTGTCCCACGGTGGCAGCATCCGATGGTGTAGAACCATCTTTAAGATTGGACAACACTTTTCCATGGCAATCAATAACAGCATCATTATACAAAATACAATTATTATTAATATATTTTATATTAACACCATCACTTTCTTCTTTAGGATATCCAATATCGTTTATAGTATATTTATGAAAGGAAAATCCATCCTTTTTCTTTTCTGGTATTACAGACTGCAAGTAACGCTTATTGATTGTATCTGTATCATCGGTTGGATCTGCCACATTAGTTATTTTATAATTTAAAGCATTGTACATTTTTCCACTTTTAGTCTTTTGCAACAGTAAAGCGTAATCCATCGCAGATAGCAAATAGCCTTTATTAACAACATCTCCATTGTTGACTGGTTTTGCAACATTAATAACCCTGTGAGATTTTGCATCATACAGTTGGTTGTTGTCAAGTTTTAAACTTGTAGATGTTTCCTCCTTTACTGTTTTTAAATTTGTTGCATCTCCATCTTCTTCTGGATCTTTAACAAACTTTAAACGTTTATTATTTATGTTATAGTCACCTTCGGGTGTTTGCGGTAATCCACTTCTTTTTCTGTTTTCTCCAACTTGCACTCCTAACGCGGAGTATCGTCCGAACTTGTCGACGCTCATGTTAGAACTGACACATTATACACCTGCAACTCTTATATATCCGCGGACAATTATACAATTATGCCGCGATTCCTGAGTTCGTCAATCAGAGCTACCCATTCATTATTTAAACCTGTATGACCAGTTTCCATGGCTTCATGCAATAGTCTCATTCTATCAACCAATTTATTGATGTCGTTGTAGTAAATCACATTTGTATTGTATAGATTTTTCATCAATCCTTTACCAGATGTTGAAGTATCTCCTTTACTATTTTTACCATGTTGTTCAAGAAGTGATAAATCCATAAGTGATAAAGATTTTCTTTTCAGTGGTTGTCTCACCGCTGGTGCAGTACGTAATGTTGGCAATTTTCGTGGAGGAAACAACTTTTTTATAACGATGTTATATTTTGTTGCACGTGAACGATTAATCATTCCATCCTTTAAGTAGTTTCTTTTATGAGCGTTAGTATTTTGTAGAATCTCCTTAAAAACACTTAAATCTTTGGATGAATATCTTAGTGGTATGTTTATAAAAATTAATTCATATAATCCTTTTGTTCCTTTATATCTGTGCTCACCAATAATGATGTAATCATCTTGTGTTATTTCAAGCTTTGAATCGCCGATCTTCAATTCATTCCCATCAATTCTTGCTCCGTATATGTGTGATCTACTCAAATTTGGGTTTGATTTCATGTCATGTAGCATTTTCATTATATATTTTCTTCCAAGAGGTCCATGTTGTAATATATCGCTACTCAATTGAGTTAAATTTGGAATAGATTGTTCTGCTTCTGGTATTGGCTGTTCTTCTTCCTTTTCAACAATTGGTTCTTCTTCTTTTGTTTCTTCTTGCTCACTAGCACTTGTATATGAATCATCATCTTCTTCTTTTTTTAATGCTTGTACTTCTTGTTTAGAAACTGGTAGTAAAACATCTCCTTCATAACGAGGTTTACCAATAGTTTCTGATATCTGTTTTAAAGGTTCCGTAATAGGTTTAAATGTAGTCTCTAGAAATTCTTCTCTTTCACTTAAACCCATCCTCAATGCACGATTCTTCATCCTAATAGAATTACTGAGTGATTTTATTTCTTTCAATAGTTTTTCTTGATTCACCATGTTTACACTGTGAAGTTCAACGTGTAACTAGATGTAGCATCGGTAGTTCAACGCATAAATACAAATTTATCCAACCCTATACGATATCTACCATTTTTAATATCTTCTTCCTTCATAATAACGAGAAAGCTATATTTCTCATTCCATGCTTTGCCACACATCTCTTTAAATTTTTCAAATGGCATATCCGCATTTACATGATCATTATATATATGCTTTAAATTTGTTTCATCTTGCTTGAAGATGATCAACATATTTGCATTGTCTCTTATAAGTTGTTTTGGAATTTTACTGTATGTTTGACCAATGTAAATGCTATCAATATTATGATGTCTTCCCATAGCAAAATAATTCCTTATTGTGTCATGATTTTCACAAGAAACATCGTCAAATATAAAAATTGAAAATGGTTTTGCTTCATTTGGTTGCATAATTGTTTCACTGGCATTAAACTTGTAAAAATTTACTTTAGGTACACTTGCAAGTACTTTATCCAATAATTGATATTTTGGTTGTTGCAATGATTTTGAAAAAATGTATATATTGTTAAAACGCAATCCTTTAGGATTAGTTATAAGGTTAAAAACAACATTAGTTTTTCCACAATTTGAAGGACCAGTTATTAGACATCTTATCGTATTTGGTAGTAATTCACCATGTTTTCCATGATTTAACTTATCATTGTCAACTGTCAATTCATCAATGTTATTGATATTAAATCGATCTTTTTGTTGTACAATCTCCATCTTGTATAAAGGTTAAACACACAATGAGCTATTAAACAACTATACTAAGTCTTTTGAAGGAATCCAAGAGTCTTCACTTTTATTAAACCCTAACCACCGGACTTTAACCATATCCTTTTTCCTTTGTAAAATCTTCTCGACAAGATATACATCACCGACTGTTGATTTCAACAATTCGTGTCCGTAAAATCCACCTTGAAGTAATTCACCCTTGTTATCCTTTAATAAATAGACGGTTTCAGGTATAGTTGGTTGCACTTTATAAATTGTAAATACTTCATTAGTCCAATTTGGTAGATATCTTTTACTAAATACACCTTTGTATTTGCTTATACGAACTTTATCGTTGACCTTGAACTTCTTTGGTTGCAATTTTTCCAATTTCGGTGTTGTATTATTTTTAATGCGTTGTAATACAATTTTGGCATTAGCACTATTTACCTGGATAGGTTTCATTCCAATGGTACGATGATATTTGTTGTTATACTCTTTTATAAGTTGTGGTAATATGTCATACCACACGTATGATCCTCTTTTTGAAAATTGTTTATACATCGCACCTTTTAATGTTCTATTGAATCTTTCAATTATTGAAGCTTTAACTTCAGAATTTGTAGAATAATGATTTATTTGATATTTCTTCATCAAAGCTCCAAAGTCTTTATTAAAATATTCTTTTCCATCATCGGTCTGTAGATGTTTAATTTTAAATTTATTTCTTTGTATTGTGGTTTCCATAGCTTTTGTAACACTTTTACCAGTCTTATCCTTCAATGGTAAAGCGTCAGCTATTTTAGTAAAACAGTCTATAATTGTTAAAATATATTTAAATCCTTTATTTAATTTACTGTGCGGTATCATTTCAATGAGATCAGCTTGATAAAGATCATTCATTCTTTTAATGATTGTACTTCTTCTTGGAAATCTTCTTCTTGCTGGTTTATGTAGTTCATTTACAATCTTGTCCTTCACACTTTCCATCTTCAGATGTTGCTTGTACACCGCATGTAAAAATACTGATCCATAGAATAGTTTATTCTCATTTATATAGTTTGAATATAGGTCAAGGCCATTTCATATTAGTGTAAAAAAGAGGGAACATAGCATTGGGCTTGCCATGTCCCCACTTCTTTACGGAAAGGAAAAAGGAAGAAGGTAGAGGACGAAGAATAGGTTTACTGGTCGATAGGGTTTAGAGAGTAGTGGCCGAATGGTAAAGTATTAATTTTATCTTCTAAAATATGGCGCTTGTCATCTTTGTAGCTTAATGCCCACTTTGTTTGTTTGACACTAAAAAGTTGATGATTATAACTTCTAATAGTGTTGAACGTTGCAGTTGTTTCAACATTTTCAAACAAACATCTTTTATAATGTTCAAACTGTACGTTCTTCTTCAGGAAAGAAGTTTTTATTCCTTTGGCCTTCTTCGTGACTTGATGTTCGTTCCTCTCGTTTATGTACAGTTGAAATGAATACAGTTTGGACATTAATGCTACAATTTCCATCATCGGCACACCATTTGTTTCATCTTTAAATTTTCCCAATACTTTCTTATTTCTGTCATAGTCGTAATTTGGATGATCCTTAGGATAATCGGAAAAGTCGAAATCATCTTTATATATAAAGGTGCGTAGATCTTCATACATGTCATTTGTTTTAATCCAGTAAATTAGTGCATCCGTATCCATATATGCAATACCAATGATCTCTCTTCCATAATAGTTAACCATCTTCTTATAATGAAACTCGTACATATGTGTTTTTGAAATATCCAAGATTGACATTCCAAGATACAAAGGACGATCCATTGTAACTGACTTCTTGTTCATGGAAATAACAACTAGATTTTCATTAATAATTATAGATGACCCAAAGTTTGGTTGTTGCACCAATTTCTGTAATTTTACTGGATCAGTTACCAATTTGATATCCTTATGTTTCCTTTTGTTTTCCAAAGTCTTGCCAAATAATGCGTTATTCATTAATTTGAAAAAATCTTTTTGAAAACTTGATGTAGCGGTGGCTCTTCTTCTTGTGTTGTTGTCGATGTAAGGTTTTAACCAACAAGATTGAGAAAATTGTAGTACTCGATTAATTTTTGTAATTCTCAATCCTAAGTCTAAAGCTTGTTGTATCATCCAGTAGTGTCCAACATATCGAGACTTGTCGGTTAAAGTCATCATTAATTTTGGCCATCTTCCAGTAGGGGAAATTTCAGTCTTCGGAAGAAGTGGTAAATCATAATGTTGATCATGAAGATGTTCAGGATATTCAAAATTAACATCAAAAATGTAACCAGTTTCACCATGCTTTGGTATATCCATTATGTTTCCAGTCGATTCTGGATCTATCCATTTAAAATTATCATATGGAAGGGGATTCGACATTGCCCATCCGTATAAGTTATTTGCATCAAAATAACCCAGGAATGTTGTTGGTTTTGATGCATCATAATCGGGCAGATACTTGTTGTTCGCCTTGAAATGTCGTGTAACGCTTTGCGTTAATCCCCCTCGAACTCCTGACTCTAACATCATAACCATATCTATATCAGTAAGAAGTTGTATTTTACAATTTGTTTCTTTCAACATAGCTTGCCATGCTAATCCAGGTGAAGTGTACGAATGAAGAGGGTCCAATCCATATGCCGCAAAACATGTATTTCTAAATTCTTCCATTATATCACATAGTAAAGTTACATCCAATTTAACATAAAAATCTGAATATTCTCCCAATGTTCTAAATCCTAAATCGTTCCATACTTTACATGCATGATCATAGTCCTCTTGAGATATGTCCATGTCATAAAGTTTACTTTTGAATTCTTCTTTAGCCGGAAGTGATGTTTCATTAAATCTTTCTAAACTGTCTATGTAATCATATGGAAACACACCTTTCCGAAGTACCAAATCCAGTTTGTCGTTATTTACAATCTTCTTTGTTTCGATGAAATCTTGTTTCCTTAAATTTTCTGAAAGTTTGGACAAACTCGACGGCATAAATCTGTAGGAGTCCAAGAATCTTAGTTTCATGTTTCCAACTTCTTTGGAAAAACTTATGAACTTCTCTGAAGTTTCAGCTAACACATCGATTTTACCGTCGTCTCTTCCTAGTTCAGGTATTATAAAATGAGCATCGTACCCACTGAGGTTATGCAGAACCACAGGAATAAATAGTGGTAAACGATAGCTCAAGTTGCATTTATTACAAGCAGCACCCCTGTAATAACCTGTGAGGTGATCGTGATCTTTAACTTTATAATTCTCAATAGTAAAATCATTTTTGCATAAGAAACATCGAGTTGCATTTTCATGTTGAATTTCTTCTTCTTCCTCCATCGGTTTCATTGGTACAATATTTGTATATAATCTTTGTGCATTTCCAGCTATTGAATATAAGTGATCAAGAAATATTTTTTCTACATTTTCACCACGATATACTAGAGGTTCTGAAGTTAATCCATATCTGTTTAAATGTTCTTCTGATAATGTTGATTTAACCATTAAACAAAAACTATTTGGTTTGTGCATTTGATATTTGACACTTTTTCTAGCTTCACAATTTTCATCTTCTATAGGAATTAGTGTTGATTCAAAGTCCGCATATACAACTATAGGGATACGGTATTGATGATGAACCTTTTGAAATGTAACAAATGCTCTGTTTTCCGAAGGTAAATTAATCTTTGCTTCATAATTATTGTTACATAGCCTTTTGTGCTCTTGTAACCATTCTCTTCCTTGTCTTCCTTCTCGTTGAAAATTAAAACATCTCTTGCAAATTATCTTTCTGTGTCGATCTTTAGAAAGCTGCTTGTTAACAAGAGAGTCGAATTTCTTTATGTACACATAGTGAGACACATCTCCTCGCGTTAGTAGTAGTAAATCCGTATGATCTGGTAGCTCTTCTTTTACAACACGTAAAGGATACACTTTGTTTGAACTATCTAATGCAAAAACATTGATAGATGTACCAGGATTTTTCTTTTCAAATTTTGATATATCTTTCAGTGATACAGGGTAAGTAATTCCTTGAAAATTGTACCTATGTCTTTGATTTTCATAGTGTTGGTTAGGTTTATCGAAATTATTTGGTACAAACTTAGATGTCATTGCATATCTAAAACATTCATTATCTTGATTTTTCACATTAATACATGATCTTGTATCCTTAATTCTTTTGGGCAAAGGAATGTAACTAGATCCCATTAGTCCATATCCATGTTTGTGAACTCTTATATCTAATACTTCAATACTTGTAAGACTCCATCCGGATCCTCTTCCTTCGTGTTCCTGAATTTTGGTTAATATTTCTTCTATACAGTTTTCAACTATTGAATCAATGTCTGAACTTTCCATGATAGTTTGGTTTTTTGTTATGAATCCTCTTGGTGATAATTCTTCTTGTACATTTATAAACATAGCTTCTAGTAGTAAACCAAATTTAAGAAAGTTTAATCTTTTCAATTCTTCTTTTAAAGTTTTACTTATGATTGGTTTTGCTTCTCTAATAAATTCTTCTAGCTTCAAGTTTTCATTTTGAATCTTATGATGCATTACTACTTTACCGGGTAATGCAAATACTTGTAGATTCGGTAAAGTAGTTGAAGATGTTGCTATTATTTCATCTTGTTCTTCTTGTTGTTCTTGTTCTTCTTCTTGTTCTTGTTCTTCTTGTTGTTCTTGTTCTTGTTGTTCTTGTTTTTCTTCTGGGTTGTTGTGAATTAGTTCTTTATGACAGTCTAATAGAATTTCATCGTGAAACGATTCCGAACATTTATCGCAACGATACATGTTGAGATGTTTACTCTTCGAAATTTCGCCAAGAAATGAAATGGGCTCTCACGTTCCTCCTTTTATAACGGTTCCCCCACCACTATTTCATCTTCTTCACTATCCAAGGAAATCAAACGATTTGAACAAAAATATTAACCTTCTACAAACTAATTGTTCATTCGTGTTCTTTATTCCCATTGGAGTTTTAGTATATACTTCTTTATATTCAAGCTTTAACGAACTTTCCCCCACCCAACTAATTTTAGTTACTTTTAAAACCAAACACCTGCCCTCCAAACATCTGTTAGGACAGATGTTATGGGACAGATGTTGGGGTGGAAATGGCTAGAGCACAGGCACTTGGTTGAACTAAATTTGCGCATAAATTAACTAGAGTTGAACTAAAAAAAAATTCGCATAAATTAAAAGTTATTTCAAAACTAAAATTCAACAGTGTTAACCAAACTCTAACAGTCGAACAAATAGGTCAAGGTAATCCAATATTAACGCGAGAACGAGGAATAGAGCACTAAGTGGCATGTTAGTCCATTACCACAAAGTGATCTATTCCTCGCTCTCTATTCTACATCTACTTTTTTGGGTTTACTTATTTATATCAAAATGTTCAAATTTTACTATGAAGAATGTCTATTCTTGCTCTTCAACTCTTCGATTGTTTTTAGCAATTGTAACAAATATTCGTTAGTTTTCACCAAAGTCTTTATTTTGCTACATCCAATTTCAATAGAAGGTATTATAAGTTGTAATTTTATAAGTTCAATCTTTTCTTTCTTGCGAATTTCTCTCTTTATTATGTTGTTCCTTATTTTTGCTGAAGATTTAAACTCCATGTTGTTTCTGCTAAAGCCACAATAATAAAAGTCTCTTCAAACAACCTGCATTTATACACATTCCCCCACCATTTTATAATCCCCGATCCTTTCCCCCTTCTTTATAGGATTTGAAAGGGATAGGGTGTAGGGTGGGGGAAGGGTAATTTTGTTATTACACTAGTTGTGCAAGAAAATAGCCGCCAGTGTCCACACCTTGTTCATAGCACTCCATCATAGATTGTGCCCACTGCAACATGCGGTCTCTGTCATTTGGTGTGACAAGGAAAGAATGACTATCACCATACAATATAAAAGAGTCAATTCGTACATAACATCCTGAGTCCAACCATTTATTAGCTTCAGCCATAAACTTTTCTATTGTATCAAATGGAAATTGTGGATCAATTGCTATGACTTTACGTTCTTCACTAAGTTCAACAGTATAATCATCATCGTCCTCATCATCTTCACTTTCACTGTTGTTACTTAAAGTGTCTTCAGATTGTTCAAAAACATCAGAAATTTCGGAAGAATTGAAATTTTCATTCAGATGAGGAGGCATTTTAAAGCAAGAAATATTGTAAACAGCAGAGACGAAACGACAAGAGCGGCGTGTAGAAGAAAAATGAAGGAGTGACCAACGCTCGCTCCGCTTTTATAATAGTATGCAAATGAGGGGTAGGAGCTGACCGTGACCAGTCATCGACCCAAAGGAGTGGGGGGAAGTACTTTTCTTACTACTCAGATGGAAGTAGGTTAGTAGGTCACAAGACTTAGAGTGTTAAAAAATAATGGGGGAGAAACACAACGCTATAACGCATTGTGTTTCTCCCCCATTATTTTTTAAGCAACAATTTGGAAAAAACTAAGTGAATTTACTGTTTACGCCCCCACCTTGTAATATGATCCTTTTTATCCCTGAGGAGAAAGTCTTGAGAATCTAAATTGTTAAATCTCTTCTCTTTACACAAATTCTCACAAACTCTAATTTTATATTTTAAGCCGTTACATTTTGCCAAAATGTGTTGGTGGTCAACAACACTTAGAAAAAAATATTTCAAACCTTTCTTAAGCCTCTCTCCTCTGACGGATATTATTTCAGGATCATCTTCAACGGTGGGGGTTTCTGTCAGTTGTGGTCCAGAAAGATGTTTCACGACATGTACACGGCAAAAACTTTCGTTTTTAACACATTTCCTCCCACAAGCTGATCCTTTTTTAATTCCCCTAGTAAGCATTTCAGGGCAAGTAGTGGGACGGCTAAATGCCCTACGACGCTCTTCTTGTAATGATCGAAATTGCTCTGAAGGAGCGGGTTTAGGGGCTGGTTTAGGGGCGGGTTTAGGGGCGGGTTTAGGAGCAGGTTTAGAGGATTCAGTTTTATGATAAGTATGCTCTTCAGGTAAAGTAAGTGGTGGGGTAGGAGGCAATGGTGATAGTGGGATGATGGGTGTACTAAGGCGATGAAGAATAGTTTCAAATGAAGGAGTCTTAGGATGGGGAGCTGGCTTCTTCGGTGGCGGCATGATAGTTGATAGCGGTGCAGAGTCATTTGAGAGCGAAGTCGAAGGCGAAGGCGGTGAAAAAATACTACGAGGTCTAGAAGAGTTGGTTGGCGGAAGAATAGCTCCAGAAGTTGAAGGTTGAGATGAAAGCTGGTTTTTATACCAATCCGGAGAATTTTTCAAGCGAAGAGTTTTGTTTGATGCAGTAACAGCCGTAGAAGTCGAAGTTGAAGTTGAAGTAAATGAAGTAGTAGAAGTAGTAGAAGTAGTAGTCGGCACAGAAGACATCGTTATAACTCCAAGTTCACAGCGTAACGTCTGGAATCAGAATGAAACACTAGCCACGGCCGACGCGTCTTTTATAACGGTATGCAAATGAGAGGGGTTAGAGCCGGCCATGACCGGTCATTGGCCCAGGAGGTAGGGGAAGGACTGGTAGGGGAAGGACTGGTGGGGAAAGAAGTGGTGGGGGAAGAGGGGGGGGCTCCATTTTTGGGGGGGGCTCCATTTTTTCGGGGGGGGGCTCCATTTTTTGGGGGGGGAGGGGGGGGAGTGGGGGAGGGGGGGGGTCATTGACCCTTCCAAAAGTGGGTCAAGGTCATTCAAGATTTATAATGATCCAAGGTGATGGGAACAGTAATACTGTTCCCACCACCCTGTTTGCCTAGCGGTTCCCACTCCCAACCCACTAGTTACGTTCTGCGAGGGAGGTCCCTGGACCGTCCGGGTCTACCGTAACGGTCCTGTCCGGGTCTACCGTAACCATTAATTTAAAGGGAAACTGGAACAGCTAATGCAGAAACGCAACTCTAACACCCACCCAAGCTAATCCCACCCATTATATTCCTAAACAAAATGCAAAAACCTAGTCCGCATACCTACAATTTGCGGATGTCCCACCCCTTCTAAGTGAAGTTCAACTGAACTTCTGAATTTACAGTTAATCTACCCCCTAACATCTAGCTGTAAGGCAAAACAACATTAATTATTAGTACCAACACTTAAAACTAACAACACATCATTATTAAAAACCAAATAATTCAACACAACCAAATACCATCATTTTCTTAAAATTAATACACCTTAATGCTAAACACCTCGTAAAATTAAAACACCTTAATGCTAAACACCTCTTAAAAATTAATACACCTTAATGCTAAACCCAACTTATAACTAACATCGCAATGCGCAAATTATTTCTTAAATTAAATACAACTTACAACTAACACACACACACACATACCACATTGCATTAAAAAACGCAACGTAGTATAAGAAGTTCAAATATATATAGGCCTACTATATATTTGAAACCTCTTGCTGAGTCGCCAACAACCTTTCGCTATGAAAGTTTGTTGACGACTGACGCTAAGATCAGGCTCGTATTGCTCCTCGGATTCTCGAGTAGTGGGGGAAGTTGTTTCACTCCAGTACAGTGTTCAATCCAGTCCAGTTCGCAGCAGTATAAAAGGAAGGCGAAGGAGTGGGGAGCGGCGCATGGGCAGCGACGCAAAACCAAGGTTTGAGGTTAGAATTATCCATGCGAAGTAGCGCTAAAGTGAGTAATACAGGACTAGGCGCATGCGCAATAGCATAGTCACTCTTCCGATCCAAAGTACTTGTTGCATGCGCATAGGTTTGAGGTTAGAATTATCGTCAGCGACCGACGATGACCGGGTGACCGGTCATTGGCCTGAAGGAGTGGGGGAAGGAGTGGGGGAAGGGGTGGTAGGGGAAGGGGCGGGGGGGGTGCTCCATTTTTTCGGCGGGGGAGGGGGGGAGGGGGGGAGGGGGGGGGAAGGGGGGGGCATTGACCTTTCCGGTCATTGCCCTAAAGCCCCCTACTTCTCTTACCATCTGTCCGGCAGCTGCCCGGAGTAATTGCCGCTATAAAACCAGGTAGTTGGTCGGCATCTGCCGGCATTTGGCTAGGGCTATTACTGCCTCTATAAAAGCGGATAGTTTATCGCGTCACAAACATTCATTACCTTGCATCCTCGCAGTGATCACCTCTCATTAGTTTTTATTTTATGACTACTTCGTTACTTCTAACATGCAATTTAGCATTCATCAGCATGTGGCTTCCTAGCCACTTCATTAAATGAGTCTAGTTAATTCTAACCTCAAATATTACTACTATAGTGTTCTGTTTCAATATCCTTTACACTTCATTTTATACCTCAGTCTTCTTTTAACTTCTGAATGTAACACATTAGCTATAATGGTTGCACAATGTTTAAGGTTAAAACTTTTGCGAACACAACATATATTACGAAGTACTTCTAAATCTTCAATTTCAAAGTGTAAAACTAATTTAAATAGAGTTAGGAAGAAATACAGTTTTAACCCGTTATATTCTTCTACAACTTCGCAGGTTAACGTTGACGATAGTGTTATTCACGACATTTTACGTTCTATGTTATGCTTTCACAACTTTGAACTTATTACTCCTATCGACTATGTTCAACAGGTTTTCCTATTTTACTCCCACCATTCCTTATATAAATGTGCTCACCGCAATTCCTACTTCATTATCCTCTATTCTCTTCAGCTAAGCTAGGGTTTGAGGTTAGAATTATCCATGGCGGCCGCCATGTCTAGTTCAGTTTTACCACATAGAGTCGGCGACCAGTTATTGATCTAAAGGAGTGGGGGAAGGGGTGGTGGGGGAAGGTTGCCATTTTATAACCCCTCTCCCTAGGCGGCGCTTCTCATTCGATCGCCAACTTTCAAACGATAAACACCTCTCCCATGGCACAAATGAATTATCCCACTATCACCAACTAGTTCAACTTTGAACTATTTCTGGTGGTAGTTGGGTAGGCTTTTTTAAAACTTACTCTGGATGACCTTGGCATATTTTCCAGATCCCAGTTATAAGTTTGAATTTCAATTTTAAACTAACTCTTAATTTTTGTTCAACTGTTAGAGTTTCTTTAACACCGACGAATTTCAATTTTGAACTAACTTTTAATTTATGCACAAATTCACTTCACCCTAACGCCAACACTATCGCCATCTCCACCCCAACCTATATGGCATAACATATAACTACAGCATCTGATATATACCCTCTAACCCCCACCGGAAGCTATGTGACATGGCAGCTGGCGCCAGCTGCCGCGTCACGTGGCTCGGTGGGCACGTGGTCGATTTTAAAAGTGGCCAAAACACACTACTGTGTTATGTTATATTATATATATTAACCTAGAACTAATGTGAGAGGGAGACAAAAAATATATTATAAGTTTTCTATACAAATCCTACTTAAGAAATAAAATTTAAGCAGTCGACTGCCTAGACTGCCTAAATTTTTTCTCTTATGAGCCTTTAAAACTGTAACTTGATCTCAAACAAGGTCTAGGTACTTAAAATTATAAAGCAATACAAAATACAATCATATTTCAGATATGGACACAGGATAAATTCATTGGATGGTTAAAATTTTAATTTTTCAAGCTAAGCCATCGGTTATTGTATTAATGGTTGTGCGAATTTCATAAACTGAATATCATATCTTTATTCACTTGAGATAAGTCTGTTTCAAACAAGTATCCCAATATCTCAACTCGTCTATAATGAAGTCCGACTTAACTACAATCAAACCATTGAGTGTGTCGATGTGCAATCTAGAAAAACTGTTGATTTATCATGAGAGTGAGCATTTGTATTATTGTTTTATACAATGGAATCTATTTAATAGTTTTCTTAGTAAAAAAATCCAGCATAACACCCCTTTTTCAAAATACGCCAATTATAAAAAAATGTGTAATATACCAATAGACTTAATTTCATCGTTACATTAACCAATTAACCATGCCACTAGCATTTCTAGAAATATTCGCATTGATCCCAATATTTACAACATTTACCAACCATACTAATATTCCAATGTTCACGAGAGTATTTTGAATTATTAATATACTAGATGGCTTACCCGTGCTTCGTAACGGTACTCAAATTTGCAATGCAAACCTGAAAACTATTTTGGCCTTCAGGTAAGATCGTTCGCTACGCTCACTCGCCGTCCCGTTCAGCTCGTTCGATGCGCTCACTCGCCTCAAGTTTGTAATAACATAACCTTTAATTTTGTTAGTAAAAATCTTACCTCAATACTTTAAATGAGAACAGATCAGTTGAGCTCATGCCCTACGCTCAATCGCCGTTAGGTTCAGCTCGTTCGCTGAGCTCACTCGCCTCAAGTTTGTAATATAATTTAATTTTTAATTAGGTATCAATCTTACCTCAATACTTTAAATGACATCACTTGCTTATACATTAGTATTCCTAATGTAATCATGTGTTACTCACTAAAATGGAGCTTGCATAGAAATAACAATGTAACTTAGAAGACGTAGGTTTATGTCGAGCCATAATACTTTTGGAAGGATATCGTCAATTTTTCTGGGGTTTTCACGCCAAGAGCTTAAATGTAGTCAAATATATTAATGTAGTTGTTTTGAGTTCTGTGAATGCCTAAACAATTTGTGTATCGACATTCAAAACCGAAGTTCAAAACTTAATGTGATCTAGTGTGATAACAGTAAAAGATAGAGCAAAACCTCAAATACAAAAGTTGTAGATAATTCCGCAGTAAGGTATTCCATCAGATTTCAGATGAGATACACCCCTGAGCCCCTAGAAAGCAAAAACTAAAGTGGGAACCCGACTTTTCAGCCACCAAGGCAATTGTTAAATGTCTCTATTTCTTAAATAGTTGAAGAGGGTATTCTTACATGAATTTTCCTGGAGTTTCACATCAAGAGCTCTCAATCAAGTATATGGTTGTGGGGGTTTTGACTTCTGCGAATGCTTTAACACTTCGTGTTACGTCCTTCCAACTTCCATTTATAGATATAGATGAAAAGTCTGATCAAAATTTGTTACGGTTGAGATATTCATAAACGTGATATAGACATGTTTAAAGTGCGTCTTCAGTTGACCTTTTTTAAGCAACCGAAATGACTATAAATAGTTCATATTACATAAAACAATTCATAGAAATACCTCAAATACCTCTGTCTATGTTTTAATTTTACAAATATACTAATACCTCAACAGTGAGTGCAATCATTCTCATAAGTAAATTATACAGTATGCCTTCTATGGCAGCTTCTTTCCGTGAATAAATATTTAATACTCAATATTTCTTGAATGGATATTATTGATTATATTATTAACAAAACTGCATTACAAAAAGTTTTTACGGGGTTCTTACACACACATTTTTTAATCATGATACTAACGTATAATTATTGAAAACAATACATTTCAATGATTCAGTTTAGGACAATATATTTAAAACATTAAGTATTTCCAGTGAAATTAAGTTTTACCATATCTGTTGTAGAATACTTTTGATATGTGGAAGGCATCTGTGGGATTTTTGTCTAATCGAAACAATTAAAATTGACCATAGAATTCAGACTGTATATTGAAAAATAAGCCGTTTAATATAATTTTTGAAATGTTCTTCTGATTCTGTTTTAACTTTAATTGGATGTAGTTTCTTATATATTATTTAATGAGGATTTAATTCAACACTATTGAATTTTCTTCAGTGCAAGACTGTTACAGTATGTGTTCATATGCAAGTATTTAGTTTATTTTAATATTTTTTACATCACCAAATTCTTATTATAATTATTCGTTTTAAACAAATTAAATGCCGTTCAACTTAAGGATCTCTAATTATGACACAATTACAGAGATTAAACAAATAAAATAAAAACATAATCTTGATTTATTTTTTTAATTTGTACGTAATATTACTTGTGCAACGTATTTTAAAAGTTTTAAGACAAAACACATTAAGCTCTGCAGCTTGGTGACAAAGGAGGTGGTTTAATTTCATTTTAGATCTGCTTTCTAGATAACATTGTCTACAGTTTAACGAAGGTGAAAGAGATACACCTAAAATTAATGTAATATTACAGTACGTAAATAAAATAATAGTAAAAATACTTTTAACAATATTAAGTTCTACTGAATTTTTAAATATTATATAAAATATAAACATTATTTCATTTACCTAAATAGTAGTTTAATTAATTTATACCTAAAGGTACTTTAATATACTGGGTGTTCCAATTCTCTAAAGGCCTTTATAGATTTCAACTAGACAAAAAAAAGCCAAAATATGTTACTCCAAATTTCCAATACTACATAGTTAACTACACAGCTGCTATGTTTATATATTTTTACGAATACATTTTAAATTTAAGAACGATTTGTAATAAGTTTAAATATGGCATAAACTCTTTTAAGGTAAAGCCAAAATTATTATTAAATACATGTTTACAGTTATATTTTTACAATAATATGTTAATATGTTTTACAGATAATATTTTACAATTATTATCCTGCAGCAGATAGCTAATTTAACAGTATGAGTTTCCTTTTTTATTATATATGCTTGAATATAATTTATTATTATAATTTATTAAAATTAATAGTCGACATAGCTATGTACAGATCTTCAGTTCTCATAAACCTTATTCTCTCAATTATTCAGAAAACAAGCGTCTAAGTTAATTTGCCTGATATAATTCTTGAAATCATAACTATTAAATATTATTTATTAAGCATAAAATGCATGAATTTCTGTAGCGGGCTGATAATGATGATCATGAGTGTGGTTTTATTATTTGATGGATAAATAATTCTAGTTTGTCATGCACTATGTTGTACATGTTATTATCTATCACATATTCCTTAACTTACTTTATTTGGCAAGCTTTAAGATAACAAATTGCACAATTTTAACTCTCCTATAGTAAGCCCTGGATTACCTTTATTTCTTGCCCCATAACATAATAATAAAGTACAATTAAGGGTTATTATACAGTTAAGCATGTTATTTACAATTAAAACTTATTACTGGACAATATGGAAAAACAATAATAATAATTAATTCATAAGTACATATCAAAGATATCATCACCTTGTTTATCTTATCTGTTTGTTGTTGAGTCTCATCTTTTTTATAAGAATATTTTCTCCAAGAAAGTTATGAAAAAATTTTGTTTAGCTATTGGGCACAGGTTATGTTATGGTACTATATATATATATTTTTTTTTTAATCTGCATGTATCGTAATTTGGGTAGGCGGTGCAATGTGTTTCATTTCATGAATAACACTTCCACTGAGGAAATTGATTTTAAATGTTTAAGTGAAAGTGTGTACGAAGATATTAAATTATTTAATTTTTTTAAAGAGCTAAAAGTTGATTTTAAGGTAAATAATGGAATAACTATTTTTAGTGCTAATGTAAGAAGCTACAATAAGCATGCCGATGAGTTGATCGTGATTTTGAACAGTTTCAACACTCAATTTGATGTTATTGTCCTCACTGAGACTTGGTTGAATGAGAGTTGTGCGAATGTGAGAATGGATGGGTATGATGTGATTATGAATAAGACTAGTAGAAATCAGAATGATGGTGTGATTGTGTTTGTAAGTAAAAAGTTTGCTGTGTGTGTTGAAGAAGTAAGTTTGTATGGCGCCACAAGTGTCGAAGTAAATATATCGTTTGGCAGTGATCGGCTCTCGGTCCTGGCCGTGTACAGGAGTCCAAGCTCAGACAATGACCTTGAACTGTTCATTGATGACCTTCAGTCGTACTATGACGCCCGGGGTGGGGACTGGTCTATGCGCTGCATTGTTGGCGACATAAATATTTGTATCTTGCCGGAAACGTTGGAACCTCTATCGCAACGATATTTAGATGTTTTGTACGGGGCTGGTTTCATAAGTTGTATTAATGTTGCGACAAGGGTAACTGGAAATACTAACAGCTGCATTGACCATTTTTTTTATTGATGCCGCGCATGCAAAATTTTTAAGATCTGCTGTAATTAAATCTGAAATGACTGATCATTATATAGTAGCTGCGGAAATCAAAAAAGAATGCAAAACTAAACTAAAGGATAAGCGTTCAATCTCACACATTGATCAAAATGTCATTCGTTTACTGTTATCTGAATGCAACTGGTCACATGTATTGAATACATACGACATTAACCGTAGTTCTAGCGCATTCGTAGATAAACTGCAAGACTGTATTGCTCAAGCGACCACAGTTAAAAACCTTTCATCAAATAATTTAAAAATTAAACCATGGATCTCATCGGGGCTGGTCAGGTCCATTAGAACCAGAGACAAACTTAGTAAAAATGTGAAGAAACAACCTTTCAACCTGGATTTATTAGCTCGATACAAAAATTATAGAAATCTTCTCAACAAACTAATTAAGTCTGCCAAGGAAACATACTATAAAAATAAAATCAATCAGGCCCAAGGGAACTGCAAAATGCTTTGGAAAACCATAGCCGAAATCACGAACACAAGTAAAAATAAAGATCGTTTCCCTATCGAACATTTCATTAGGGGCAAAGATAACGTGGATGAGTCAGACATTATCAAGACAGCAGATAAGTTAAATGATTACTACGTAAATGTCGGTGCCAACTTGGCCAGCGCTATTCCGCCTGTCCCCCGGTGCGTCGTGGACGACGCGGCCTATCAGCCCGGCACCACCTTCCAGCTGCGTCCTGTCAGTGAAGTTGAACTCTCCCGGATTGTTAAAAATTTAAAAGGGGGGTCTGCTCCGGGATTGGATAACATTCCTGCAAGTGTAATAAAAAATAATTCCGAAGTAATAAAAGTCCCGCTGGCTCATATAATTAATCTCAGTTTACAACAAGGCATTTATCCCGATATTTTTAAAATCGGAAAAGTCATTCCTATATACAAAGGGGGGATAAAGACAAATGTGTAAGTTATAGACCTATTACACTGGCTAGCGTCCTGGCAAAATTAATTGACAAATGTGTTAAATCCAATTATAAAAATACGTATTTGACAATAACATTTTATTTCATAATCAATTTGGCTTCAGGCGCGATATAAATATTAATGATGACCTTTTTCAATTAACAAAAGAACTCCACAATGTCGTCAGTCGAAATAAGAAAAGCTTGCTTGTTTTCATTGATTTAGCTAAAGCATTTGACACAGTTGATCGCCAAATTCTTTTAAAAAAACTTTCTTACATCGGAATTAAAGGATCGGCCCTAAATTGGTTTAAAGATTATCTAAGCGATAGATATCAAGTAGTTTCAATACTAGATAAATGTAGTACAAAAATAAAAATTGACTATGGAATTATTCAGAGTTCGACTCTTGCACCTTTATTGTATCTCATTTACGTCAATAATATTGGTAGATTAAATTTAGAGAAGGGTAGCCTTTTTTTGTATGCAGACGACACGGCAATTCTCTTTGAGGGCGACAGCTGGGAGGAGGTGTACGCGGTGGCGGGTCGGGGGCTGGTCGCTGTCAAGCATTTTTTCGATCAAAATCGGCTCACATTAAATCCTCATAAAACAAAATACTTAGCCATTTCATTGCGAGCTGATAACGATCCTATCGATTACCAGCTGAGATTGCACACTTGTGGCGGCCAGAATGATTGCAATTCGTGTGAATGTGTAGAGCGAGTGTCTAATTTCAAGTACCTGGGAATCGTTTTTGACAACCAACTTAAGTGGACAGACCATATCCAATCAATTCGAGTAAGGCTTAGGAAATTCATCTTTGTTTTTCGCACTCTCGGCCGAATTCTTAACCGTCAAATATTAAAAACTGTTTATTTTGCTTATGTTCAATCCATTCTACAGTACGGTATAATTGTTTGGGGTGGTGCCCAAAAGAGCTCAATTATACCATTGCTAATCACTCAGAAAGCCATTACTAAATCTGCGCCGGGAAAAAACACTAGATTTCCAACTGATCAACTATTTGATGATTTCAGAGTCTATAACATTCCACAGCTATACTTAAGATCTTTAGTAATGTACATTTTTAAAAACAAGCATACTATTTTCAATCAATCTGTTCACCATTATTCGACAAGATTTAAGGCAAATTCAGGTATACTTTTCCCAAGAATAAATAAATCAATCAGTACAACATGCCCTTTTTACTCTGCAAGTATTCTTTATTCTAAATTACCGGAAAATCTCAAACGTCCCAGTCCTTGTAGTATTTCCAAGTATAAAAAATTAGTTAATGAATTCATTTTAAGAATAGGCAGGGGAGGGGTTTCCGAATACGTAACGTCGGTTTACCGGCAGTGAGGGTCCTATACACAGAGAGAGTGTCAAATAACGGTAGGTTTGTATGAGTGTCAGATAGGTGTGAACGGTGTGTGGGGTGTGTGTGCGGTGTGTGTGTGGGTGGGTGGTGTGTCTGTGTGCGCGTGCGGAAGTGAGATGTGTGTATCTGTGTGATTGTGTGTACGCACGAGTCAAGTCTCGTTGGGTAATCCTGAATCGTAGAGTATTAGATGCATTATCAGTAATCTTCAGGAAATTAAATTTAAGACAGAATTGTTATTCCATTATTCCATTATCTCATAATTTGCATTAATAATGTGTAAAATAATCTTTTACTGTATCAATTTTTTAACTTTAAATTTATATTGATTCCGATGTTAATTGTAGTCTTAACTACCGTGAAAGCTGTGTATATTACAATTCAATTAACTATATCCATTATGGAACAAGTTCTCAGTGTATTATCTATACTGATAAGCATAAGGAAGTTTAGTTTTTATGGTATACTGATAAATGGCTCACTTTCTGCCCACAGGCCTCGGCCTCTGCGGAAAGTTATTATTTCGTTGTAATGTTGTACAGTTTGTATGTTGTTCTATTTTGAAATAAATAAATTTGAATTTGAATTTGAATTTGAGTTCGTATTTTCAAAATGGTGGCTATTTAAAATCGTTAAGCTTAAATACTTAGAAATGGACGATTTTTAATTATTTGTAATTTAATCAATTTAATTTCAAATCCAACAATACAAAAATTAAATATTTTTCCATAAATAAGAAAGATAGAGCAATTTAAATGAGGCGCACTAGTCCTACGGGTGTGGTCTGAGTAAGCGGCCCACTGTTGAGCTGGGGTATCCACCGCGCTCTTCTGAGGCAAACCGCTTGTATGTGAGACTATTCATAGTTAATTCACTCTATCTCGCTTATTTATAAACCGATTTCCTACATTTTTGTATCGTTCAAGTTAATATAATTTTCAAAGACAAATAAAATTTTAATTGTAATAATCACTTTAAGTTTTTTAACTTAATTTGTTTTATGGAATTTAAGTTCAAATATTTCAAAAGGCCTTCATTAAGAAAATGTGAATAAAAATAATTATTCCCTAGCTAAGCCTTTAACTAAGAAGGCTATGTTTACTAAATTTCAGTTTATTACAAGCCCGTATCGAATAAAAACATAATTAAGTAAAATAAAATAATAATAATAAATAAAAAATGGGGCTCTGAGGTTAACCATGTAGTTTTTTTATATTTGGAAAATTATATTTGTTATTGTCTTTGGTTAAGGAATGATGCCTGCGAAGGCGGTGGAGGGTTCAGGAACGAACATGATACACGATACATTAAATAATTAATTACATGCTGAAAAATATTATTAGTTATCATGAAAAATTATGTAAGTTATCATGATTCACGTTCAAGACTATCTACAAACAGTATCAATGTGATATATTTAATACAATCAATAACACTGTTAATACCGTTAATAATCAAGAGGCACGTATATCTGTATAACAAAAATTGTAAACATTATTCAAGAACTAAGAATTCTTCCTAAGCACTGGCCGACAAATAGACTCCATCCTGATATGTGATTTTCGTTTATCCTAGTCCTTGCTAACAATGAAGTACCCTATAACAAATAGGTAGCATAAAATATAGACTGATTAAATAAATTTTTACAATTGTAAAATTTGCATTACAAATAATTTTAACTTAAACAATAAAAAATTACAATTGTTGCATTTTTAACACATACGGATAATTAATAATATGGGAGAAAATTCAAATAAGTCTCACTTAAGCTGCCTTATTATGTTAAAATATGCTTTTCTAGGTCACTAAGAGGGTGAAAGACTAATCAACCTCAAGGTGAAATCCGAGCTTTCACAAAGGCTCCTTCAGTCAATTCACAAACACAAATTTTTTTACTGTGGGTTTTTGTGGTTCAAAAGGTTAAAATTAGTTACAAGTAAATGTATTAAGTGTGATTATTATGGTTATTGCCTAAGTAGTTTTAACATTTAAATATAAATTCCATACATCACAAGGAGGGTTATATTTATAATGTTTATATTACTATTGACATAGGTTCAAACATACTTAATCTGTTATAGGACATTTTACCACTCTGTATTAACATTTTGTGACTATGATGAGTGAAACGAGTACAGCCTTGTTTAAATTATATTGATATATTTCCACCATACCCCCTATAAGTACAAATAGAACAATAAATACATTTAATTTAATATAAATACAACCATGTGTAAAGAACAATAAACAACCGTATTCATGTAACTACCTAACCGTATTTGTTTTAGTTCTGAACTAGATATTGCAAAATGGGAAATTATTTTCTTTACATTTATTGAAAGTTGACAAACAAAATTAATATGCTGTTATGTGGTTTTATTTCAATTAATTCAAAAAGGCAAATCTAATTTATTGAAAACATTAATTAAATCTAAGCACTTAGTGGTGTGATGTGTCTGGAAGTTGAAAACTTCAATATAGTTGTTTGAAGACTATAGGGATTCATTCATCAACTAAATTAGTAGAAATTTTAGCGAAAACATTATCTATCATAAAATACCAAAATTTTTATTACATATAAATATATATCTTCAGGTACCTACTATTAAAACCAACATGTAGACGAACTTGAAGATGATAACTTTCATTCGCCTAACTAGTTACATAATGATATTTTTAAGTATCTTAGTGTTTCGATAAGGAATTGATCCAGATTGCAAACTTATAATCAAGATTTTAAAAGCTATAATGACGTAAAAATTTTAATTAGTATTTTAACATATAACTATATTTATATAGTAACACAGTGCTTAAAGCAAAGTAATGAATAAAAATAAAGAAATTTATATCAGAAAAATAAACGAAACATCGTTTAATCCACTTTAAAGTTTAATGAGGTAGATGTTGTAAGGAATAAGAAAGGCTTGACTTTTTTAATTAAATCATCAGGGATCCTCCCCAACATCCTTTTACAATGATCTCGTTACAAGAAACCATCTTTTACCTTTGAGGTCAAGTTCCAAATTAAATTTTACTAATTAAAACAAAATCTTAGTATAATATACTGGAATAAAAAATAATAGATATGAATTATTAAAATAAGATTATTTTATCAATCTATTTAATTAAAATATTATTTTTTAGCTATCTATTATATTTATTATTCATTTGTCAGGAAACTTATTTAAATTTAAGTATTGATTTAAAATCTATATTATACCAGTTATTTCTTTAACATCTCCAAATTAATTTAATATTTTTTACTTCTTCCTTTTACATCCTCAAGTCGAAATGTCATATGTTATGTATTTATCATAAGAAACAAATTTTAGAGCTACGACGTTTTTTTAATAACTGTTCATAAAATTTTCTTAATAATCAAGGTTTAGGTGGAAAAGTTTGGGAAACAAGTCAGCATTCAAATATTTTTAAAGAAGCAAAAATGCTTATAACTACCCTAATTCATAATAATTACTAAATGTAAATATATTTTAAAGACATTATTATGTTTATAACCTATATTCTAAAAATGCAAACAAACAAAACCGTACAAGCGCTCCAAATTTAACCAGATGTCAGATATTGAACTTCCGCCGTTGGCGTCACAGTATGTTTCCGGTTCGTCAGACTCTCTTCACCCCAAAAGGGCGATTTATTTTCTCACAAATTTCCAAAATGTCTCCATAATAGTCGCCATTCGACTTAAAATAATGTAGGGAACTAACAATACATTATAATGCACCCTACTTAAAGATTATTATTTTTTACCATTGCCACACTTCAAACACAACAACAAATGAATAATAAAATATTAGTAAATAATTATTTCATTAGTTCTTGGGGTACATATGAAGTTCAATGTGAACATTAATCAATTGGGTCCATGTTCTAAAAAACTAAACACTTCTGTATAGTTGGGCTGTTATAAAGACGAAAATTGTTCAATTTTCTCATGTACATCCATTGAAACCCTTTGTTTTGATTTGACTCCAATGGTTATAACATTTTGCCGGAGTGTTATTTAAAGGATAAATAATTTTACAATATCGACTGTATAAAAAAGAAAATTAAAGTCAACACAAAATACAGGGTGCGGCAAAAAAACCGACCTATTTTCTTTTGCGCACCGCTCAGCGACAGGACATCTGAGAAAGGTGGGTGTAGGCTTGTTGGAAAGCAAATTTTATGCCATTTTAGTAGTTATGGAGTAGTGGTCGGCTAACCTACATGTTTAAACCTACATTAGGCATGTTTAGTAACGCGCGTTCGTTACTGGGGCGTATTTAGTATACGTCTCGTCAGTAAACATTAAAATGTCTTTATCAGTATTTAACTTAAATAAATCATTTGCTTGTCGAATATTTTTTGCTTTGCATGGTCAGTGGGCTTTAATTACTGAACAATAGCCAATTAATTGGTATGAATGGAGATTAAGATCGAAAAGCAAAATTGTGAAACGGAGGGGTCAGCCATGTTCAAGGCATCTTGTTAGCCTACCGGTTAGTGTCTTGGACTCTGGTTCAAGAGGTCACTTGTTCGATTCCCGGGGTGTCCTCAACAATGTGATGGATTTGAAATACTCTCCCTTAAAAGCATTTAGTGTACATTTTACAATTTTCTTAACAAAATGCGTCTGGCGTAGACCCGAGCAAATCACTAGCTTGTTTTCTAATGGGACGACGAGGACTGTTTTCCACACAGCATCCATGTTCTCTGGCGTCCGCGCTGAACTTGGACGGCCTGTTGGCTCCGTTTTCAACTCAAAACAAGTTGATTTAAAGTTAGTAACCCACTGCATAATTGTGCTAAGATACGGAATTCTAAATGTTGACCTAATTGAAAGAATGCACGAAACTATGCCGCTGAGTAGCAATGATTGAACCACCAATATTGAAATACGACTTGATAACGAAGTAGCGTTGTTCAGGCGACTACTAATCCATGTCTACTAAAATGGCATAAAATTTGCTTCCAACAAGCCTACCCCCACCTTTCTCAGATGTCCTGTCGCTGAGCGGTGCGCAAAAGAAAATAGATCGGTTTTTTTGCCGCACCCTGTATCTTTATTACCTTATTTTTAATGTTCCAAATCTCGATTTATCTTCACAAAGAATTACTCAAGAATTAGGCGTATTTTTTACTTCTTTAATAGTATTTATTATACATAAAATAATAAATCTTTATATTTTTTTTTAATTTTTAAAACTGATCATCTCAATATGTCGTAAGGTTAAGAAGAATGAACTCCTTCTAAAAATATTTACCAATAAAATTATAAAATTTATTCCCTAGAACAAAAAATCAGATTTTACAATATTTATCATTCATCATGTAGCCCAAAATAAAACATGTTTAAGTTCAACACAAAGAACTCAGTGCGATTCAGTTTGACTTTTGTTCTTAATTTTTTTGTATATTAACCAATACACGAACTTCATTCGTTTCGTGTATTATTGGATCCATTTTGTCTCAAGTAGGCGTTCCAACAGTTTTAACTAATTTATTAAATGCTGTAACCTTTTATTTCTATGGTTTATAGCTTCATTATTTCTCTTCTTTTTTATATTTTTATTTATTTATTAGTTAATCTAGCTTACTCTCAGTAATAAAACCAATACGTCTTAAACATTGTTTTTAAGACCGTTTCTCTAGCTTCTTATGGTGAAAATTTCTTCCAATATTTTTAGCATATCGTTGATATTGTTCGAGCAATGAAGGAGGGGATGTGTTTAAAAAATATTTCATGTATCACCGGATGTAACCGACCACAGTGCAAACCTTTTAAAACTAACGGAATTATTTTTTCACAAAAACAAACCTTATCATTAAAGGTTATTTTTGCGCTATATAGACTGACACTTAGTGTAGAGGGCGTACTTAAAATGGTCTATCTAGACCAGAAGTCATTATTTTTTAATACAAATTCCAATTTACAAGAAATTTTTTCCCTAGACGTAATTTTTACTAGAAGTTAAATTTGTACTAAAAGTAAAATTAATAAAATTAAATTTGTACCCCTAACCACAGATGACCCAAAAGGCACAGGAAATATTTACTGTGGCAGGTTAGTTTTTCATAAGAATAACGTAGAGAAAACTGCACATCCATTTTCTCTAAAGGTATATTTAGATTTAAAAACTAAAAATTCACATAAAATATTTATTGAGTTTTTTTTCTTCAGAAATCTTGTATAAATTAGGGTAGTTTGTGTCAGTTTCTTCCATCTAGATGATAAATTTCTCACATGATAAAAGAGGTTCATTTAAGGGTGATATTCAGTATAAATGAAATTTATCTGCGGGTGCAGGAATATAATATTGGACTTAATACATACAGACATTGGCCCATGCGGGGACTTTCCAAGATAATATTTTTATAATTTAGCCTTATGTATTTTATTGAAAAATTAAAAATTAAATTCATTTGAACTTTGATTTACCCTGTAAAAACACTAAAACATAACGGCAATATACTATTTCCACAAAAAATCTGTAAATAAGAGCACCAAAAACTATAGTTTTCAACCAGTTTTTTTTTTTTCAATATTTATAAAGCAAAGGTCTTGTAGATAGAAGTTGGATTCATATTCCCCGTTACCTCATATATCAACTAAAGGAATATAGCTAAAAAGGGAAAATATGTACTTAATTTCACTGGAAATTACATATTCTATATTTACACTTTTTTAATTTAACAGTATTTTATCCTAATAACATTCTGAAATGTTTATTAAGTTCATAAAGTCTTATGAACTATACGGAAACAAACTATACGTAACAAACGGAAACAAACTATACGGAAGAACAAGTTACTTTTAGACGACGAACATTTCAAGAGAATAAGCCACATTTCATAATGCCTATTGTTTCGTTAACAGTTTAAGTGAGAAGTATTGTTCTTTAGTGCAGGACTTAAACTGTGACTATGAACTAAGTATTGTGCACAAGTTTGACACTGGTGTATTCTTTATTTATGTAGTGGTAATACTCATATTCAGGAACATTTAACACATCCTTATATTTTGTAGCACATAAGAGAAGTCCGTTGGAATTCGACAACAATTCCGTAAAATGATTGAGTTATGTAAGTGTTTTCGAATGAAATATCTTTAAAAGTTTTGTTTAAATTATTACGCTGAATGATAATACCATAATCACACTTTTAACATTTAATTTAATTTAAATGAGTCATTTATTTATAACTTTATGAATTAATTTATTAAAGGATAGAAATTATAACTAAAATGAGGAATATGACAATTAAAATGTTTTTTATGTCTGAAAGACAATTGTGGAATTACTACAACTAAAAACGAAGTCAATAAATCACGTAACATCACACAATTTAACTTTTTAAATCTCTTTATTTACCAAACTTTTTGAGCTCTAGGTGTTTACCTGAAATAAAGATGACAAATAAAATTGTAAACCCCTTTGACAACTAATATTAAAGTATGAATCGCAACACAAATAATATTATATAGTAATTTTTTTATTTATATTTTCGGCCGTTTCAACGAACATTTTTTACGTTTTGACGGGGAACGGGATAAGCCCAGATACCTTTATTATCTGGCGTAGCCGTGTTGTTAGATAGCTAATTCATTAATAATCCAATAACGTTAAATGCAACTGAGTCCTGAATATAACCTTAAAAACAAGACTAATTTTTTCTCATTATCGATCTACTAACCTTTGAATTCAAAAGTGATCACTATAACCATCATCTATCCAGCCAGTTTTATTATAACATTTTATTAAAATATAATGTCCAAGGCTGGTGAAGCCTAAATGTTATAGAATAAGATTTGTGGTCTTGGAAACTGTATAGGAAAATAAAATCAACCAAAGAAAAGGTGCCTAAACTGTTAGAGTTTAAAACCTGTGGAAGTTTTAATTTCCAAACATCAATGTAAAATAAAAAAGGAGTTTTTGCTAAAAGGACTTTTTCCAAACCAATCTTATATGCCAAGTAATAAAATTGAGTACGTTGTGTGTTATCGTACATAAAATATGTGAAAATACGTTTATATCTTTGCTATAAATATATCCAGTAAACTTATTATATTATGGTATTATTCGTCAACTTTTATCGAAAAATATTTTTCCATTTAAAACGTTTTGAGGGCTTAATAAAATATTTTATATAAGTGGATAAATTCTATCCCCAAAATATAGATTTAACTTAGCAGGCAATAACAAAAGATTTAACGATCATATATTTATAATAGTACATTTATTATGTCAATATATTTGTATTAAAATAAAAATCATAAAAATATAGATTGCATAATACTCTTGAAAGTAATAAAAGTTTCATTCAATGTAAAATATGCCAATTACGACCAAGAAACTAATGCATATATCTAATAAAATCTTTTTACTTCTGGTGGGCCGACCGCCATCAAATAAAATTATCAGTAATTACATTAAAGGCTAGTTCCCCAACATGGTTGAACAAAAGCTTAAGATTAAACCAGATGTTTCAG
The DNA here is from genome assembly GCA_030545055.2 of Neoaliturus tenellus. Taxonomy (NCBI): domain Eukaryota; kingdom Metazoa; phylum Arthropoda; class Insecta; order Hemiptera; family Cicadellidae; genus Neoaliturus; species Neoaliturus tenellus. The sequence continues at coordinate 109,944 of JAQYXR010000028.1, read as the reverse complement.
CCTGATTTAACATTACCATCTTTCCTGATTTAGTTATTCTTAGTTAAGGAATGTTGCCCTTAAAATGGTAACTTTCTACCATTGAAGTCGCAGGGCTTAAATCCCTTGGTTAAAGTAATTATATGAAGACTTTTCAGCAGTCCTGCAAGATAAGAACAGTTTATTTATGTTTAAACCCATTGAGTTTTAGGTTTGTTAAAGGTGAAGGATAGGAAACAAATTTAATAATGATAAGTATAAGACCTGTCGCAAAATTAATTATAACATAACCTAATTTTTTGTCTTTAATGTAGCAAGTCTATCCAGCTAGTGTGACCACGACAGGAATAAGTGGAACGATCCATCTTCTTTGCCAAGCTGCAAGCCCAGCCACTCTTTCGGCCTTTTTTACACCTTAAGAACACAGCTTTCTAATTACAAAAAGCAACGTAAGGTGTTTTCTCCTAGTTATCCATTACATTTCTTATGCATAAACTAAACAGCTTTAAGTCTATTAATTACATTTATTATCTTATCTTAAAATTATAGAAGTCTTATATCTTTTATGATATCCTTATACTTCTAAAAAAAGTTTCACCTCTGTTTTTGTATATAAATATAACAACTTGTTTATTGACATCATTAATAAATTTATATTAAACTACAAAGATTTTGGTCTATTGTGATTGAGAATGACGATTGCATAAAGCGGTATCGGGTAGTGCTTCTTTTCGGATGAGTTGCTGCCTGACCTATATATGGCAGAAATGTTTTTTATTACTTTAATTTTAAAATGGTTTGCTAAATTTAAAATAGTTGTAGATCAAGTGGTGTATGAGAATTTTCTATTCAACCTTTAAGCCACTCGTAAGATATTTAGGCTACAACTTTAACTTAAATCTCACTTATGATTTAAAGACCTTCATGATACAATCAGTGCATGCACTACAATTGTTTTAATTAAAAACTTGATAAATGACAAGAGCAAAATGTAGTTATTTCTCATGCCTACAACCTCTCAGTACAATGTGTAAGGGATGGGGCCCGTGATCCATTAAGGCATGTCAAGTCCAGCTATCCATTTGTATAGTGGAGTGACTCTCAAACATGTACATAATAGCTAACAGACTCCACGGTACAGTGTACCAACAAGGTTGTGGTGCGATACGGGTTAACTGTTATAGCATACCAGTAATTCAAGCGATCTAATTAATTGATAGTCTGCTTGGAAAAAAAGCAAAAACAATATTTTATAACTTATAAACATGAGCTCAAAAACGATATGGATTTAGAAACAAAGTAATTACTTATAAAGTAAAACTTTTATAATACAGTATAAAAATAATTCCGTCATTTTTCTTTATACAGGGTGTTCATAAAAAATGTTTACAAACTTCGGGGGCTGATACTCATTAATTTGAACAAAAAACGCCACCTTGACATACGTTGAAAATCCTCCGTTTAGCCACTAGCCGCCATTTTATTACACTAAATAATTTTTTATTTCCTTATCATATATGAAATTGTATCATCTTTATATGAAGTAAATGAAATATTTGACATGTACCTTTATCACACCAATGTTCATTTTCAGGGAGGAAAATATTTGTTTCCGATGTATATTTTCAAAATGGTGACTATTTTAATTTTTAAACCTAAATATCTCGAAAACAGTTACTATACAAAAATTGTACAAGAAAAAAAAGTTGAGAAATTAAAACGAATAAAACGAAACTTGTATGGATCTGACAACAAATAATAGAGCTATGCGATATTAGAAAAAAATCACCCTAATTTGTCTTTACTAAAATGACAAATTATTGCCATATATTATTAAAATTACTACATGAAATGCTCAATAACTCCTTTATTTGTCTTCTTAAATAAAAAAAAATTGGTATGGTTTGTTAGATAATTTAATTTAGGTCTAATCGTAAGAATATTTCGTTGGAGTCCGTGCATTGTTTGTTTCTTAGTAAATAATTTAATGATGAATTTTAACGTATGTTACTTGGTGAAATAATTTACATCGCTGCATTGAATTTTTTCTTTTTTTACTCTGGTATATATTTTTCTGAACTGTTTTCCGTAATTTTAATGTTATATTTTTATTGTTTGTTATCTTGGTAAAATAATTTACCAAGCAAAAAAAAAAATGTTCACAGAGCTGGATATGATTCTTGGTAGCTAATTGAGTGTAGCCTACTCCTGACTGTAGCCTCTCTGCTATTATATGTACCTGACAATTGCTAATGCAAGTTTGCAAGTATGGCAACGGCAAATAAATTAGTGATTTCTGATTTTCGTGTGCTAGTGTTCAACAACTCGGAGAATTTGTTGTCCGTTGGGATGCCCTGGTTATAACCAGTGCAGCATAACGGAAAACGAACTCTCCAAGGTAATTTAATATGACAACATTTTACTCTTGTAAAATTTACCATCTTCGAGATATTTGAGTTAAAAATTTTTGAATGGCCACCATAAAAAAACATTGAAAAAAATTATTCCCTGAAAGTGAACATTGGTTTGATAAAGGTTCATGTGAAAATGTAAACTTCATACAATGATCAGTTAAGGAAATAAAAATTATTTAGTTTAAAAATCAAAATGGTGGCTAGCGGGTAAACGAATGATTTGTCGAAATATGTTTCAAAACAAGTTTTTTGTTCAAATTGAAGAGTCCTATCAGCCCCCGAAGATTGTGTCATTTTTTATGAACATCCAGTATATTAGCCCAACGGTTTTATTTACGGATTATGACAATAAGTGATTAAGAAAATACAGTATATATTTAGTCCCTTTTGCTTTAGATTCTGAGTTATTGGGTTCTCCACGAATACAAGTAACAAGATTATCTCAACTTTGATGAGCTTTGACAGAATCGTGTCCCCAGGAATCGTAAACTTTGTTAGGATCTAGGAAAGAAACCCTACAGCTAATATTAAAACTGTAACCAAATATACATTTTATAACAAAATTAATGTTTCAATGTTATTTAAACATATTAATGCACTATATTAAACCAGATTCACTTCAAAAGTATCAATTATAATGCAATATTAATTAGAAATATATATTTAAAAAATCTTATGTATCATAAACTTTATTTATTAGTATGAGCAGTATCTTCACGTTCAATGCAAATTATTTTGTATGAACAATGTTTTTTCTTTCGTTTTACGATGTAGCTTGACTCATATTTAAAACGTGTTGACATAGCAATGTTTTTTTTATTTAATTAACTTATGAGTGTTGTAAAATACATATTGCTAAACTTGACTTGTTTAAGTGAATAAGACAAATTAACATCAGTTGAAACTATGATTTAAAATTAAATATTAGTTTCCTTTGATTGCTTTTATTTTATTTATTATGTAAACAACGAACTGCTGGTTTTCCTTCATTATCGGTTTATAAATGCACCTCGTGTAACCCCGAATATGCATTAGCTGGGATTACAATGGTCTGTAAATGGTTTTGACGCCCATAATGACTACGAGTGGTGCCAAGCCAGTGAGTTAGTTTAATGAGAAATGAGCTAACACTATTCTCAAATTATCCTAAAATGCTAATTTATTTAACAGCTTATTTTAATTTTACTACCACCAATAGATGATAATCAAAAGATTTTATTTTCTAATAGTAAACATAAAAATTACACATTTCAACAATTAATAAAACTAAAAATCCTGGATGAAATTTAGTTAATTTACATTTTTGTTAATGAACTCTAAAATTATTACATATAGTAGGCTACCTACTGCAGATTAAGGTTTTTTATGTTTAACATGACATAAATATTAAGAAAAACTACCTTAAGAAAAAATTAAAAATGCACTCTTTAAAACTGAAAAAGGTTTTTGTAAATGTACCAGTTCATTTAAATTACGATATTTTACAGTCACTTATCAAATTGTGTGTTGGATTGATTATTTGAGAGACGTCATACGTATTTAAAAACAACTACGTTCTTTCTAACTTAAAACCACCAATCTATGAGAGTGACTTCAATAGTAGGCCTAATACCAACCTCAAATATGTTTACATAAAAAGGCTTAAGTCGAAATAAAATTTTTGTTTAACTATAAGAACATTATTGTATTTATAAACGTAAATTCTATAAAAAACCGACTTTTTGAATAGGTAACACGACTTAGGATAAAGATTTACAATATAATTTGGATTAAAGATTTGAAAAATACACTCTGCAACATTTTGTAAGTGTTAAGCATTCTTACTTTTATTGAAGCACCACCACAAAAGATTACGTTTTATAAAATTCATGCCGAATAAAATTTTCAGGCTAAAATGTTAGTCTCAGATGAAATTTTTCTTATACAATTCTACAGACATAAAAAACAGTGACCTAAATTTAGCCATCCTATACAAGTATTTATACTGTAATACATTGTGTTGTAGTGTTGTCTGGGAAAGATAGGAAAATAAGATATGATAATTTATTTAATTAATCGGAGGACCATTCACGGAGAACGCCGTCAGACGTAATGAAAAACCAAGTAGTCATAATTATAGGCTTTTACTGAATATTAAATAACTTATACCGAGGGAAAGGGAGAGCTGGACGTCCTTTTGCTTGGTCTTAGAACTCACTACACAACACTTGTCGAAATGCTTGGGCATATGGAACGCAAAGTTTGTTATTATTCTTGGCACTGTAGCCACGCACAAAGCCGGGGCAGAGTTTAAGCACAGTCTCGGTTGAACGGGAAGATGATCTTGATTGTATGTACAAAGATCAAGCCAAAAGAGATCAATACTTTTTAAGGAGAAAACAGGTCAATGAAATTAATATTGTTTCGTGAGGTTTAGAAACGATTATTGGAGATTGTTCAAAATGGACGAGAGACAAAAGTTAACACAACGATCAGCAAAGCGGAAGCCAGTCAACTGAGGTTGCCGGAAAGTGAGGGGTGCAAAGTGTTCTTCTTCCTCTCTCTCTTTTTCCCGGAAAAGTAGTCAAATCAACAACAACGTTTAACATTAGTGGTATCAATTACAAATTCGTGGCAAAAAATGGTTGTATATGTCTACAGCTAATTAATTATAATTAGAATATTTTTGAATTGCCTTAATTCTAAACAAGTGTAATGGCCATAATACTTTTTGTGGTGCCTTTAAAAGGCCACCTTCCAACAAGTGATTTGTGTTAACAATGTTTTGTCTCGTTTGTCTTTAGTGATGTGACACGGTGGTGCCTAGGTGGTGTGAATAGGTGGTGCCTTTAAAAGGCCACATTTCAACCAAAGAATCAGTATCATACGCGGTTTGTTTCTTATCACTGATTAAAGCGTCATCGTATTAAGCGTATCGTTTCTGGATAAGCAAAAGCACAGTTAGTAACCGTGTTAAGTACTGTTTAAAACTGTACGCGCAAATATTGCAACACTGTTGTATTTATTGTTGTTCCTTTCATAAAGATTGCGGTCATGCAAGAAACTATGGTGCAAGAAAGAGGACTAACCTGGAATGCTGCTCATGGAGGAAGAGACAAAACTTCCTTGTCAGTGACGTCAAAGAGACACAGTTGATGTATTTTTATTTTGTTGTTATTTTTCACTTGTTTTGTTGTTATTCATTCACTTGTATTTTTGGTACCATATATTAAATCTTATACAGTTATACTAGCTCTCACACTTTTTACACACTGCCATGTTGAAATATTGTCTAGTCAGCATATTGTATTATTACTGTGTTAATCTAAATATATAAAAGGAAAAGCCCTCACTCATTGACTCACTCATCACTAATTCTCCAACTTCCCGACTAGCTAGAGTACTGAAATTTGGTATACTCATTCTTTAGGCTCAAAATAGGAAAGTCTAACTATTTTCATATTAATATTCGCAAAGGGCTACGCCCTAGACGTCCTCAAAGTCACCATGTTATTCTTATGGAAGCAACATTTTTGTATTGTAACATATGATTATGGAAATTGAATTAGGTTTGTTTACATCTGCCACATTATGATTCTTTCAAGAAAATGCTTATATGCATAGCTTATATGCATGCAAGTAACCAGGTGTGAGATATAATGTTTATTTATGTTTGACATCGTCAAGATTATTGTGATGTACTTACTTTTAGTCTGGTGTACTGTGGTTGTATTAAGTGCAGTTTACTTTATTTCGTATTTTATTACTATATACTTTTTTACTGTTCATAGGTACTAACAAATGGTTTTGCAAATATAGTTTTTGAAGCACTTTAGGGCTCCGCCACACTGGATTTCAAAATTACTTTAGGGCATTCGCAGGGTTGAAATTTTTGACATGGACGTTCCTCTTTGCTTATTGGTGCTCACTAAGAAGCTGTTTTACCATTATAGTTCTCGAAATTGTTTAGGGCTCTACCTCAAAGAAGCTGACAATTACTGTATAGCCTACGTGTTGAAATTTGACAAGGACGATTCTCTTAGCTCATAGGTACTATCTATCTAATCTAAGAAATGTTTTGCAAGTATATGAGCCGTGACGTTTTGCCCACCATGTGTGATGTCACGTCTCATTGGTTATAGTGTTGTTTTTTTTTTCTGGCCAGTGTTTTCTGTATGCTGTCATTCTGGAATATTCGGTGTTGTTTTTCTTCTTTTCACCAGCTGTGACGCAACGTCCTGAAAAAGAGTATAGGTGCCGTTGGTGAACCGTAACCGCAAGACGTACAATTTTGATATCCGTGTTTCAAGAGAAATTATATCAATTCAGACTTTTCTACCTCGTGAGAAATGTGCTGTCATGCGGTGATTTAAACCGCCCAACGCATCATTTTGGGTGAGTCACGAGAATTTTCCAGTTTAATTCAGAAATATGTTCGATGCAATTGGATTTGGTCAGACGACCACGTTGCAAAAATGTCCAGTCTTCTGAAAAATATTCTTTTAGGCCAGAACCAGTGTTCTGTAAATTTTGTTTCACTGTCTCAAGCAAAGCAATCAATTTTGTTCTCCTTTTGAGACTGCATTTTGGGCCATCCACGCTTTTCCTCTTAGAGTTCAATTTTTGTTAGTGAGCTGAACACATGTTTTTCAAGTTCCTGTAATAATTAAGATGTTTCAGTGTTTGTTTTGCATTAAACATTGTTTGTTATTGCTCTGTGCAACTTTATATTGGCCACCCAGTGGTCTGATGGGGTTATTGTAAGTTGTAGAGTCAAAATAGGCTCATAGCCTAAATGGTGATGCTGCCAAGGCTTTTCTTTTATAACCCAGTTTCCTGTTTAGTTTACTAGGGTTTGTGGGTTCTCAAAGTGGCCTAAGGCCCTGAGCTAGGCCTATGTAAAGTTTTATCAATTTTGGTTCATAATTAAAGGATTAGGCCTAGTTTTTACTGTTGGTAGCACACCAGTTTGGGGTAAAGTGTCAGGTAATCTTAGGTCCACAATAAAGTAGCCTTGGAGTTAAGTTCTGGTTTATATTTTATTTTGAAGCCTCACTTTTGGCCCAACTTTTAAAGGTAAAATTTTTAAATTCGGTCAGTAACTTTTTGAGATATGAGCCAAATAGAAGGGCAATGTCCGCCAAAACTGAAATTTTGTTGTGATGTTAAAAATGGATTTATTTTATGCTTTAAACCTAGTCAAATGTTTTCAACCTGTTCAATTTAGCTGTAGAATTAATATTAAGATGTAGTTTAACTATTTTCCATGTCTCAAGTATTTTGCCTTAGTCACACCCCCTGTTTTAGAGATTTTCTGAGTAGGCCTATAGCCTATCTCATTTCTTTTGCTGTAATTTCTCTAGTCAAAGTAAAACTGTCTGTCACATTTAAAATGTTTTTCTGTCACAATTTTCAAGAAAATTTGTAAAATGGATTAAATCTGAAAAGTCAGCATTTGTGGTTAGTAGTGGCAAATTGTCCAAACTGGAACAGTGGATATTTTTTGTGGCAATTCTACCTTTTGCACTGTTGACACTAATTGCCTACTGAATGTGTCTTAAATGGAAAAATATTGGCAAATTTTGGGGTTTACCAGGGTCCAGCTGGGGACTTGGTCCCACCGACAATGCCCTGCAGATGATGGTTCCGGCCTGGTCCGTCCGCCTGCCCACCTAGGGGACATACATGGCCTTGGTCCCCACTTGCCGGAGCTGCAGGCCGACGCTCTTCTTTCCAGTGCCATGACGCCATAAACGAACTACTGTGATATGCCACTCCACCAATGAACTGTGATATTTTGCTATTTATGTGTGACAGTATTTATTTATTTATTTGTAGTCTCTATGTTAGGTTAGTATCCCATTAGGAGCCCGCCCTGCGCCACAGGTCTCCGGGTGGAATTATTTTTGTCAACCTCAAAATTCGGCACGCCAATTCTTTTGTGTATTTTGTGTTTGTAACTTCTTATGTTTATTTATTGAAATTTATTTGTTGTTATTTATTTATTTATTTAATTTATCAATGCCAATTTTAAAGTTAAAGTTTCAGAAAAGGGGAATTTTTTAAATACCGTTGTTTTTGAATTTTGAATATCGATATTCTGGTTGGCCAACCTTGGTGACATTGACTTCTGGTAAAATTCTTTTGTTATCAAATTTATCACTGTGGACCTTTGATGTTCCCGATTTTGCTCTGTTTTTGCTGTTGTTAATTTTGCTGTATTTACTTTGGGTAAAAAATTAAAATTTTGGTTCCACAAGTTTGTTTTTTTGTTCTGAACTCCTGAGAGCGTTGGTGAGCCCCTCCCGTGGAGCGCCTTGGGCAAGCACGTTTCCAAAGGTCGGGTGCGCTTCCGCGGGGGTGCGGTTCATATAGTTTTGAAGCCCTTTAGGTCTGCACCCCACTAGACTTTCAAATTACTCTAGGGCCCACGGGGTTGAAATATGATGGAGGTATCCCTTTGCTCATGGGTACTCACTAAGAAAAGGGTTTGCAAATATAGTTTTTAAAGCACTTTAATTATAGTCTACCCCACTCTATTTCAGAATTACATTAGGGCCTTCACGGGGTTGAAATTTAACATGGACATTCCTCTCTGCTCATGGGTGCTTACTAAGAAACGGTTTTGCAACTATAGTTTTTGAAAATCTTTAGGGCAGTGCCCAACAGGACTTCAAAGACATTTTAGGGCCTCCGGGGTTGAAATTTGACATGGACGTTCCTCTTTGCTCATAGTTGCTCACTAAGAAATAATTTAGAAAATTTATTTTAGGGCTCCAACCCACAGAACATAAAAATTACCATTTATGCTAAGGGATTAAAATCTAACGTGGGTGCTCCGTTTTGCAAATAGGTGCTCACTTAGAAACGGTTTTGCAAGTATAGTTTTCGAAGTTCTTTAGGACTCCGCCCCATAGGACTTCAAAATTATTCCAGGGGCTTCCCCCCACAAATCCTCAAAATTACCATAAATCCTACAGTGTTGAAATTTAACGTTTATGTTCCGTTTTGCTAATAGGTGTTTACTAAGAATCAGTTTTAGAAATATAGTTTTTTATGTTCTTTAGGGCTCCGCCCTACATGATTTTAAAATGACTGTAGGGCCTAAGGTGTTGACATTTGACAGGGTTGTTCTTTTTTGCTCAATGGTACTCATTAAGAAAATGTTTTGCAAAATTCCTTCAGAGCTCAACACACAGTAATTTGTTGTTTCAATGTCATTCTTAAGGAAGTAGATTTTGTTGCTCTTTTAAAGATTTTATTACCTAAAAAATAAATTCAATCACGGGCGAAGCCGTGACGGGAAACAGCTAGTATTATATATTTTCTAATCTTTGTTATGGCTTGTTAAAAATGGATGCCACACTTGATAAAAATTCTTGTGTTAAGTTATTGTCTAGTCAGTATATTGTATTATTACCATGTTAGTATTTTGTATTTTCTAATCTTTGTTATTGCGTGCAAAAATGGATGAACCGTTGGAAGATGAATAAATAAAAAAGTGTTTACCGTAATTCTTGTAGAAAAGCCCTATTATTTCCTAATAGAAGTGATTATATTCTTTCCTAAATATATGATTATAAATAGCCAATTAATTAAAAAACAAAATATTTTAATGTATAAAATAAATGACAAGAAGTATCAAATAAATTATAAAAATTGAGTATTGCAATTCATGAAATAAATTATATAAAAGATTGAATAGTAAAACTCTACCATTAAAATTTTTAATTAAATTTTTTTCCTCTATATAAAATATTATCTAATGGCTCTTGAATTTGTATAACATTGACCCAACTGTGCTAACTCATGTTGGTAGGTGTATATTCCAAATTTCCTCAGAAAACGTTCTCTACAAACAGACCATGGCCATTTGTGAGATAAAATATACAATAACTATAATGGTAATTTCAAATAACATCTCTATTCATTATAGTACAAAAAATGAAATATAATAAATTTACAAAATTGCCCCTACTCTCATCTAAAATGGACAAGTAAATATATGATTATTACTTTAACAAAATGTCATCGATCGTAAAAATAAAATAATTTTTATCTTGAATTTAATATAAAGCATATTAATCCTTTCTGTATTTGTTCACTCGAATTATGTAGGTTAAATAAAATACCATATTACTTTAACGACTAAATTTTATAATCTTATTACAACTAAAACATACTCAAACTAAAGGACTTAAGTTTCCATTTAACAAAATGAAAATACAGTTTTAATACTGGATGAAGTGCTTGATAAAATTTATCTGCTTCGTACATTCCCCGGAGCCTGTTGTCTTTGTTTACCTAAACATCCTTTGACGTCGCCTCCAGATGTATTATTGCAATTACGGATATTTGAAGTACAATTTATTACTTATATTACGGAAACAATGTTAAGTGTTCATTTTAATTCAAGTAGAGAAACCATTCTCCAAAACGTGTAGGTTTTTCTTTTAACACTTGCATACTATGAATCCATCATTTAGTTGCTCGTTATGCCGCATCATTATCAGTTAGTATTGCCATTGAAATTGTTATGCAAGATACGTTTTAGGATTTCTATTATATAAAAACACTGTAGGTATATATCTCATACCAAAACATGCAATATTAAACTTAGCATATCAAACAATTAATACGAAAAAATAGTATATGTTTTCAAATGTAACTGAAAAAAATGTTTTCATCCAAATTGTTAGATACAAATACATAGCGTGAAAAGTTTCAAGAAATCTAATATCATAGAGCAATTATCAAATACGGAGAAAATAATTCCATTTACAAATTGCCAAAATCAGGGAGTTACACAGAAGTTTGTAGTCACCCAAAATTAACGAAAATAATCAATGCATTTTTTTAAGTGTTAAAAACCGTAAGAAAACCGATAAATAACTACTCTATCTACTTTTTCACAATGCAATGTAGGAACTTCTTGGTCGCTTGTGATTTCATCTTGAAATATATGATCTTAAAACCACGCCTTGTTTCTTAGAAAGCAAAGTGAGGGTTGTACTCCAAGCATTTATCTTCCTACATGTTTCCTTCTTTCCGTTGTTTGTTATTTAACACTCACCTAAAATTGCTTTAGCTCAGTTTATGCCAAATTAACTTATAATTTGTAATAATTACAATCATGTAGTATTTGTTAGTAAAAATAGTAATAACATTCATAACATAAATAAAAGTTACTTTAAACGTTCAACTATAAGTATCTCGAATTTAAGTTGTATGTTAATTGTTTCTCAATTTCTACTTTAAAGTTCGTGTCTAAGTAAACTACAAAACACTTACTTTGTACACACATATGTACCAATTAATACAAACATTGTTTCTCCGTTAGTATTTTGTATATCTGTCATTTAACTTCAAGCTGGTTAACTTTCAGGCATCCTGTACCTTGTCAAATAACGAAAGGAAAATATTCATGATTCTTCTTTAGTGCCTTTTAAGGAAAAATGCCTTTTAAAAAGATGTGTAAAAAGTAAATATTGTTTATTTTTTATAATATGTATAAAAAAAACCATTATTTGTGAATAATTTTATCTAAGGATTTATAAAAAATGCGTAAAAAAATATAAAGCAATTTTTTATACAGTAAATAATTTTGTTATTCTTTAACAATACGTAGTAAATCAAATGTTGTATTTTGTTATGCAGATAATTAGGTTTGATAAGCACTTTGTGAACTTATTCTAAAAATAATGATATTTGAAGTGATTAAAGGCGACAAATATAATGTATGTGCAACTTTTACAGATTAGTAAATCAAATACATGAAATTGTTGTTTTTTTTCCTTAGTCAACTGTAGCATACTTCCTAAAAATAACCTAATTAAGTCGTCAGCTGGTCTGCATTAATAAAGCGAGGCAAAACCCGACCTCATCCTTGATTATAACTCGGGAGTTTCTTAGCCATTAATCTTTTAGAAACAAAAGCTTACCTCAACCTTACTTTTATGACGGATATATTGCAAGATAGTAATAGAGTGTCGTATGAAAGTTCTTGAACACTTTTTTCGAAAGTTGATTTTTTCCAATACAGACTAAGTGATAGAACTTCGTATCGTCCGTATGTATATATCATTTATAAAAATCTATTTTTCAATTCAATCATGGGTAATTTTTTTACATTCTCAAAGGGATGTAGTACAAGAAGGTATAAACCTTAATGTAACCATAGGTTGATATAATCTATGGCAAATTAAATGTGTTAGTCCAGTATCATGTCGCAAACCCCAAGCACAAAAGGATGACATAATCGAAAATTATACTGTATTTTCCAGTTTCCATGAAAATTATAGTGACAAAACTAAAAGTACAACATATTAAACCTTGATCTTAAAGACAATCTAGGTCCTCTTGGTCAAAATACTGAGTTCTTTAAATGATATACTATGATCAAGGCCTACTCAGATTTTTTAATGTAAAAAAAGTCATGGATAACTTCTCACATTAATTTGAAGATTAAATGTCTATTACGCCTTCCTTTTCACTAAAGACATTACAAAATAAATGGTTAATTTAGATAGGTTCATTATTATCATTATCTCATAAAATATTTTACATTTAGTATTCCTTAAATTACGTACACTATTCTAACACCTTAACGTGATGGATATACATGGTGTTAGGGGTCAGTGTCAAAATGTAGAAGTTTTAATTATGCGTATAAAATGCGACAAAAATAAGTAATTCAAGCACTTATATCTCACTAAACCTTCCAGTAACAGTCATTTTTATTTTTATTTTTTATTGGTTTTTATTTCCTGTCACTGCTTATGTAAATCTCGTCTTTATCAAGATTTACATGACCTATTGATATCTCTCAGAAAAAAAATATTTTTTAGAATATGTACAGTTCGTTCAAATGAAGCAATCATAAATCCTTGTATAATCTAATTAAAAACAATATTTTTGAATGAAGAAAAATTGAGGCATAACTTTGTTGAAAAATTTTGTAATACGTCAAGCTAAAAACTGTTAAATATCATTTTAAAACATAGATATGGAGAACATTTGGTTATATTTTACAGTTTGTAGATTGACACATGAAAAACCTAAATTTTCATCGGAAGTATCATGAAATGAGAAAAAAATCTAAAAATGACTATTACTGGAGGTGAAATGAAACATAACTACCTAAATTGTATATTTTCATTGCATTTTACATGCATAATAACACTTACATTTTTTTACTTACTACCAAACACCCTGTACTACTCATGACATTGCTTGGTCTTTAATTTTTTTGTAGTTTATTTGAATAATTTATAATTACAATTAAAGAAAATACAGTGAATTCTTGTTATATAAAAGTATTGATAGAAAAAAATATGTTTTAATAAATGCAATATGCCGTATACGATTATCTTTTAGTATCAAGCTTTGATGTGTCAGTGTTAACGGACGTGAGGTGTGTAGAGTAACACAATTCTCACCAGCTGTGGTGGCGACACGACGACGCTCCACTCTAACAGTGTTAATGGCTAGATGGGGATTATGTTCCATCTAGTTAAGTACCGCTCTATTTCACTTTACAGACCAAGCTATGTTCTTTATTGTATCATTGTTAAACGCCTTAGCTCCTAATAAGTTTTACTTAAATAGCAAGTTTCTAAATGTTTGAATAAAATAATGTTTATATTAATATGATACAGCTAATAAGTAGTGTCTTTTGGTTACTCCTGGCTCAGGTCAAGGTCAGGGGTTGGAAGTGGCAGGTGTGGGGTTGGAAGTGTGGGGTGGGGGTGACAGTGATGGATGGGTTTGGGAAGTGGGTCAAGGTCATCCGGAGGGGGTTTTTAAAAATTTATTTATTCAATCAAAGCCTTCTTGTGATAGTTGCATGAAAGGAGAGCTCCATAGGTGTTTACAGTGCGAGTTGATAGAGTAGAATGAGACATGTGTCCATGGAAGAACGATCATATAAACCCGGTAATATAGTGAATAAGAATAATTGGACAGCGTCGTCAATAGGTGTAACAAGATTGAAATGTTGATACTGTAGCATGTCAGTTAAGACAGCGTGCAAAACAGTATCAGTACAGTATGCAGTGATGCACAGGCTAGGTTTTGCAAAGTACAACGGGTGTAAACTGTAGTATTTCTTAAGCTTAGCCAATGTAGTACGCGGTTTAGAAACCGTGGAGTTAGATTGTTTCTGTAAAATGTGTTTTGTGCGTAAAAGTTTTAGTTGTAAAGTGTGCGAAGCCATGATAATATACGAAGGGGAGATGTGTACTCTGCGACAATCGGCGAGTATATGACCGGCGCCCGCGAGTGTGTCTGAATATATAGAGACTAATTAGCATAATAAGTGCAAACATATGTTAGAGTAAAAAAGCGTAAGTCAAAAAAGTGTTAGAGACTTGCGGATAGTTGTTCACTGTTGCCCTATCGCCACTATAATGACGCGCGCGCGGTACCAATGCTCGTTTTATGGGGGTTGTGTGGCCCCTCCCAACCCCTTCCCCAACCCCTCCCCCTGAGAGGATGACATAAAAGAACAGAACTTCGGAGAGCTCAGTTATTTGTCGGGCGGCGCCGTGAAAGGTTGTAGCAGGGAAAAACATATAGGCGAAGAAAAGTATCGGTAGCCGCAGAACTTAATTAATTATTCAGGTGCAGGATTGCAAGTAATGTTCCGTGGATAATGAAGTGGGGTTAAAACTGTTGATTGAACAGGTAAATCTTGTATTGTAGCAATAACTATAATATTAGACGGTTGTAAAGTGTATGCCCTGCTGGTGTGCAAGAAATATCCCGTGCACGACTAAGTGGGATTACAATTGCCAATTGGACAGGTAAATCTTGTATTGTAGCAACAAGTATAATAGTAGACCGTTGTAAGGTGTATCACCTGCAGGTGTGCAGGAAATGTCCCGTGCACAAATATAGAGACTAATTAGCATATTAAGTGCAAACACATTTTAGAGTAACAAGCGTTAGTTATAAAAGCGCCAGAGACTTACGGATAGTACCTCACCCGACCGATTCCGCCACCGAAATGGCGCGCGCGCGGCAGCAACCCCCCTTTTTATGCGATAGATGAGTCACGTGCGACGCCCCTCCAACCCCCTCCCCGAGAAAACCGCATAAAAGAGCGAGGTTTGGGATAGCTCGGTTATTTGTCAGTCGACTGCGGCTACGGTCACAAGAGTCAGAGGAAGAGACGGATAGTTTAAGAAAAGTATCGGTAATCGTGGAAGTTAATTAATTAATTATTCAGTTGTAGGATTGGAAGTATCGCTCTGTGGATAATCAAGTGGGACCACAACTGTGATTGAACAGGTAACTACCGTATTATAGCAATAATTGTAATATTAAACGGTTGTAAAGTGTATAAGCTGCAGGTGTGCAAGTAATGCCCCGTGCACGATCAAGTAGGATTACAATAGTGAATTGTACAGGTGAATTTATGCTGTAGCGATAATTATAATAGTAGACGGTTGTAAAGTGTATAACCTGCAGGTGTGCAGGAAATGTCCCGTGCACGACTAAGCGGGATTATAATTGCCGATTGTAGAGGTATTGTACATATTAAGCGTTAAAAATAGTGAGTAAAACAAGTGTAAGTATTAAACGTATGTTACTAGTTGGTAGATACTAACGGATTAGCTCTTACCGCTGTGGTGTCGCCGGCCTATATGGGAGCCGCGCGGCCGCGCCGCGGCTTAAATAGGGGTGCCCACTCACGCGTGACCCCCCCCCCCCCCCCGCCGACCGGAAGCCGGAAGCCCCCCCCCGCCACCGCCCCCGCCTCCTCCCGCAGGCTGCGTGTACCGGCGATTAATTTCCGTTGGAACTATAATTAAGCGTCGGAAGAGGGTGGATAACAATCGACGATAATTATGCTGTCACGCGATGGGGAAAGCTGCGGATGTACTTGTCAGCGGATGTAATTTGATGCTATCTAATGCAAATTGAGAGGTACAAGGCTCCTACTTGTCAGCGGATGTAATTTGATGCTATCTAATGCAAATTGAGAGGTAGAAGGCTCCACCTGCGTTTTAGCCGACCCACATGTAACAAAGCACATCCGTTTGGAAATTTCCACTGACGTTGCTGGAAAGTTCCATACCCCTTAAACCTCTACCGGGCCCCCCCACCACTCTGGGAGCCGAGAACTACCCTGACGACTATTGCCGCCGCAGTCGGGCTCGGAACTCCGGACGCGGCGCTCCGACCCGACTCAGAGGGCAACTCAAATGTATAAGCGGCCGATATATATTTGAGTTACTCTTGTTGTTAGGCTATTACTATTTAATATTTCTTCTGTGTGTGTGTGTCTATGCAAAGTGTTATTTGGTTTTAGTCTTAAGATGTGTTAGTTTTAAGGTTTAACTTGCGCATTGCGATGTTAGCATTAAGGTGTGTTATGGTATTATTTATGTTTAAGAAATGTGTTTTTAATTTTAAGTATTGGTTTATGGTGTGTGTGTGTGTGTGTGTGTGTGTGTGTGTGTGTGTGTGTGTGTGTGTGTGTGTGTGTGTGTGTGTGTGTGTGTGTGTGTGTGTGTGTGTGTGCCTATGTCTGTGTTTATATGTGTACTAATAATTTCCACAGCTAGCTGTTAGGATGGGTAGATTAAATCAAAATATAAATGTAAATTGGAGAAGTTCGATTGAACTTCATTAAATATGGGTGGGACATGCGCGTTGTGCCGTAGGTAGCGCATATTTTTTATTGCTTTAAGATTTTTAATTTTTGTTAGGAAATAATTATATTTGGGTGGGTCTAGATTAAGGGTGGGAGGTTAGAGTTGCGTCTTGCATTAGCTGTTCCAGACTCCCTATTGTAAAATTGGAATGGTCAAGTCCAGTGCCCAGGCCCGAGGCTGGCCGCCCGTATCACAGACTACCAAACTGGATCGCCACGTGCGTGCGGGCCAAAAATTAGGATCCCTCGCAAGACGTAACTTTTTGGGTTGGGATTGGGAGTGTTTGAGGAACACAGGGTGGTGGAGACGGTTTCGACCGCCTCTATCACCTTGGATCATTATTATTTTTTGGTGACCTTGACCTCAATCCATTCATGCATAACCCCCCCCCGCCACCGCCCCCGCCCCCGCCCCCTCCCCCTCCCCCTCCCCCGCCCCTGCCCCCGCCCCCGCCCCCCGCCCCCTCCCCCCCCCGCCCCCGCCCCCGCCCCCCCTTCCGCCAGCCAAGTGCTAACAAATTTACTTATAACTTGAGAACGGTTTGCCGGAGTAGGGCAAGCGATACATCATTGGAAAGCTCTAATTAAGAGTAATATTGTGGTAAAGACAGAATTAAATTATTTTCTTTTATTAAAATTTATTATTAAAAGAAACCCCCACTCATTGACTTGCCTATATAAGAGTGTCGTGGTTTGCGTTGGGACATTCATTGCCAATAATAGCTATAGTGAACATGTCTAACCCAAAATGCTCCAATATTTTATAACAAATGTACAAAAGTTGAAGAAGTATTGGAGGTGGATGAAGAAAACAATGAAGAAAACAATGTAGAAAACAATGTAGAAAACAATGAACAAATTGAAGTGCCTTTGTTAAGTGAAAATGTTGTAACAAGAATATTTGTGGATCCGAATTCTCCAATGGATATTATAGGAAGGTTTGTAATTGAAGTTATGACATGGATAGAAAATGAAAGATTAGTAAACATAGCATCACCAAATTTTAGTTGATGATAGACCCACCTTTGGTGTATATTGGCGTAATAGTGATCTGTTATGGCTATGGGCGGAGGCATATGTGGAGTATTTGCAATTGGAAGAAAATATAGGCTTTAATCATTACTTTTCAGCTTTAGTCTTAACCTACTATTTTTAACATCTCACTAAAAATCTTACCGTCCCCCCTCCCCACTACAACTGGGAGGTTATAAAAAGGGAGCAGTGGAGAAGCATTTCATTTCGCTGCTAAATTTCAAAGAGTAAACATCAACAAGATGCATCAATGTGAAATTTGCTTAGAAACCTTTCATGATAATATTCTACTAGAAATACACAAAGAGTTATTCCATAATAATAATGAAGATGTAACAGAAACCGAATATGAAGATTTAAAACTATATGGAGAAGAACAACAAGAAGAACAACAAGAAGAACAACAAGAAGAATCATTAGCAGGACCCTCGAATGCTATACCAAGTTTAAAAGTATATGCTTTAGAAGGTAAAGTAGTAATGCACCACAAAATTCAAAATGAAAAATTGGAATTGGAGCAGTTTTTTAAAGAAGTGAGTACAATTGCAAGGAGAACACTCACAGAAGAATTAAGAAGACTGAACTTCATTAAATTTAGCATATTACTAAATGCTATGTTTACTAATGTAGAAGGAGAAATGTCACCAAGAGGATTTATAACAAAAAACCAGACCATCATGGCAAGTTCAGATATTAATTCAATAGTTGAAGATTGTTTAGAAGAAATATTAACGAAAATTCAAGAACATGAAGGCAGAGGATCTGGTTGGAGTTTGGTTAGTATTGAGGGTATGGATATTAGAACTCATAAACACGGCTACGGATTAAGGGGTAGCAGTTATATTCCGCTCCCAAAGAAAATTTCAGACACCAAATCGTGTATAAATGTTAAGAACCAAGATGTGGAATGTTTTAGATATGCAATGACGACAAAATTTGTACCTCCTCAAAATTCGGAAAGACCCAGTGAAGAATATGAAACTTACAGATATAGATATAATTTCCAAGGATTGACTTACCCAGTGGCTTTAAGGGGATTCGCTACTGAAAATGGGTAAAAATCATGAAAAATTCGAAAATTTTATTTTTTCATTTTTTTGTAGTTTGGACATTATTACATCAAAAAAATATAATATAAGTCATGTCTGAATGTTATTTCCATGAAAAAAATATAAAAATTATGCGTTACTGCACGCTCGCGAAATTTCACGATTTTATGTCATCGTAATTATTACGTTACATTTCTGCTTAGGTTTTATATATAAATATATTCCCGTATTTACAAATAGTCAGAACAATAAAAGCCTCAAATAAATCACTCTTTGACAATTTTACTTACTTTTATACTCTTTGAAAATTACACACAAAAAACAAATGGCATAAACTAGAGTCAGATGATCAGCTGCTCAATGTCAACAAACTGAAATGAGTTGGTCTGCTGTTTGGTTTTTGTGTTGTCATAGTGATTATTTTGTAAGCTAAAAAACTAAATATGGGTAGAGTAAAGAAAATAGAAGAAGAGGGTAAAACATATGGTGCAGGAGAATTTTGAAAAACAGTGAGTAATTCAAACTTTCCGAAGATGGACTAAATTCGTCATAAGCCTAAGACTTATATATTTTTAATATTTTTTTTAAGTAGGCCTGATGGTAATTTACTTTTTTTTGTGTTAATAAGATAATGTAACAATAAAAAAAAGTTTTTAGCCAAAAAACTGTTCATTTATATCATTGATTTCAGTAGGCCTACAGCTTTTTATTCAAACGCTGTTTTCCGCAACTTTGAAATTTCACGTTTTTCAAGACAAAATTTGATATATCTTGAGAACCATTAGAGGTACATTGATGAAATTTTTACTACTAATTCTCGACAACATTAGGCAAATATTTAGGTAGAATTAGGTATCTAAGTTTATCAGTTACTAAAAAATAATTTTTTTAAAAATTAATTTTTTTTCTACTAATAAAAATTTATGTTAATATGTCATCGCAAAAAAAGTATCGGAGATATTATCATGAATCTACCTAAATATGAAGTTTAGGCAATTGTCTTTAAAAAAACAACAAAGTTATGAAGATCCATAAAGAACTCTCTTCAGAATATCGATTTTTAAAAACCCTTACAAATTGACCGAAAAACCTCTATTTTATTTTTTTTCCACATATAATTTATATTTAAAAGTAAACCAATATTTTTCTATTTTTTTACCTCATACTCTGCATGAAAAAAAAATAGTTGGTCCACTTTCCTTATGATTTAAAATAAATCACCCTTTTCAGTAGCGAATCCCCTTAAAGGACATCCCAAAGTTCGAAAAACAAAACCCTGGAACATCTGTTAATGTTTTCGGTTTGGACAGTTCGAATAAAGTGTACCCATTGCGTGTGGTGAAGAATGAACTACCAGATCATAGGGTCTTACTATTACTTACAAGAGGTGATGTTTCCCACTATGTATGGATCAAAAAATTTGAAACTCTTGTTAGTAATCAATTATCTAAAAATAGAAATAAGAAGGTAATTTGCAAAAGATGTTTCAATTTTCAACGAGAAGGAAGACTAGGAAGACAGTGGTTAGAAGAGCATAAACGATGGTGTAACAACAACTATGAAGCCAAAATAATGTTACCATCGCCAGATAAGGCCGAGCTAAAATTTGAGAAGATATCTCATCAGTACCGTATTCCCATTGTTGTATATGCGGATTTTGAATCTACACTTGTTCCTATTGAAAATAATGATGATGAAGCCAAGAAAAGTGTTAAGTATCAAATGCATGATCCAAACAGTTTTTGTTTATTAATTAAATCTACACTGTCAGAAGATCATTTAAATAAATATGATCTAACATCAAAACCTGTTATATATCGCGGTGAAAATGCTTCTAAAATTTTCCTTGACCACTTATATTTGATAGCAGAAAATGTACAAAAAATGTATAGTGATATTGTACCAATGATACCGATGGATGAAGAAGAAGAGATTCAGTATGAAAATTCAACCCATTGTTATTTATGTAAAAATGAATATACTTTGGAAAACCACAAGGTACGTGATCATGACCATCTGACAGGTTATTATAGAGGTGCCGCGTGTAACAGATGTAATATTAACTATCAAATTCGCAACTTTATACCTGTAGTTTTGCATAACCTTAGCGGTTATGATGCACATTTTATCATACCGGAATTGGGACGAGATGATGGAAAAATCGATGTGATAGCGGAAACTAGTGAAAAGTTTATTAGTTTTAGTAAAACGGTTGGAAATATTACGTTTTTTAGACTCTTACCGTTTTATGCCATCTAGCTTAAGTAAACTCACTGAAAACTTAAAGAAAGAAAATTTAATAGAAACAATGAAGATTGTTAGTAAAGATAAATTGGATTTGGTTCTCCGCAAAGGTGTTTTTCCCTATGATTACATCGATTGTTTGGAAAAATTTGAAGAAACATCACTTCCGCCAAGAGAAGCCTTCAAGAGTAAGTTGTATGAAGAGGACATCAGTGAAGAGGATTATCAACACGCTTGTAAAGTATGGAACGAACTAGGAATGACAACATTGGGAGAATATTCCGACTTTTATGTGAAATTAGATGTGACTTTACTTTGTGATATAATGGAAGAATTTAGAGATACCTGTTTTGAAGCATATGGATTGGATCCACTTCATTCTTATACATCGCCTGGACTAGCATGGCAAGCTATGCTGAAAGAAACAAAGTGTAGACTTGAACTTATTACAGATATTGATATGGTTTTGATGATAGAGTCAGGCGTTCGTGGAGGATTGACGCAAAGTGTAACTAGACATGTAAAAGCTAACAACAAATATCTCCCAAACTTTGATGCGTCACAACCAACAACATTCTTAGGTTATTTTGATGCAAATAACCTATATGGATGGGCTATGTCAAATCCCCTTCCATATGGTAATTTCAAGTGGGCGAACCCAGATTCGATCGGCAATATAATGGACATACCCAAATACGGTGATACTGGATACATTTTGGACGTCGACTTCGAATATCCTGAACAACTGCATGATCACCACTACGATTTACCACTATTGCCAAAGACGGAAATATCACCAACTGGTAGATGGCCCAAATTAATGATGACGTTAACCAACAAGTCGAGATATGTAGCTCATTATTGGACAATACAGCAAGCAATAGAACTGGGATTGAAAATAACAAGAATCAATAGAGCAATACAATTTAATCAATCTTGTTGGTTAAAACCATACATCGACAACAACACAAGAAGAAGGACTGCAGCAACATCCGCTTTTCAAAAGGACTTTTTCAAATTAATGAATAATTCAATATTTGGCAAAACGTTGGAAAACAAAAGAAAGCATAAAGATTTAAAATTAGTTAGCGATCCGGCGAAATTGCAAAAATTAGTACAAAAACCAAACTTTGGAACGAGTATAATTATTAACGAGAATCTTGTAGCTGTTACCATGAACAAAATCTCAATAACAATGGATCGTCCTCTATATGTGGGAATGTCTATCTTGGATATTTCTAAAACCCACATGTATGACTTTCATTACAACAAGATGGTGAAGTTTTATGGAAGAGAAAACATCGGGATAGCATATATGGATACAGATGCTTTCATTTATTGGATAAGAACAGAAGACATGTATGAAGATCTACGTACTTTTGTATATAATACTGACTTTGACTTTTCAGATTATCCTAAAGATCATCCCAACTATGACTACGATAGAAATAAAAAGGTGTTGGGCAAGTTTAAAGACGAAACAAATGGTGTACCAATGGAAGAAATTGTCGCTTTAATGTCCAAACTGTACTCATTCCAACTGTACATCAGTGAAAAAGACGAACATCAAGTTGTGAAGAAAGCCAAAGGCATCAAGACGTCATATCTAAAGAAGAAAGTACAGTTTGAGCATTATAAGAGATGTTTATTTGAAAATGTGGAAACAACCGCAACATTCAACACCATCAGAAGCTACAACCATATATTGTATAGTGTAAAGCAAACAAAGTGGGCATTAAGTTATAAGGATGATAAACGCCACATTCTTGAAAACAACATCAACACATTACCATTCGGCCACTATTCCCTAATCCCCATTGACCAGTAAACCTTTTCTTCGTCCTTTACCTTCTTCCATTTTCCTTCTGTAAAGAAGAGGGGACATGACAAGCCCAATGTCATGTTCCCTCTTTTTTTACACCAACGTAATATGGCCTTGACCTATATATCCTAACCGTATAAAAGAGGATAAACCATTCTAGAGATCAGTACCTTTACAAGCGGTGTGGAAGACACAACTGAAGATGGAAGACTTTAAAAATAAAATTGTAAATGAACTTCATAAGCCAGCAAGAAGAAAATTTCTTAGAAGAAGTACAGTTATAAAAGGAATGAATGATCTTTTTCAAGCCGATCTCATTGAAATGATACCACATGGTAAGTTGAATAAAGGATTCAAATACATTTTAGCGATTATAGACTGTTTTACTAAAGTGGCTGATGCCTTACCGCTAAAGGACAAGACTGGTAAAAGTGTTACAAAAGCTATGGAAACGGCTATACAAAGAAATAAATTCAACATCAAACATCTACAAACTGATGATGGGAAAGAGTATTTTAACAAAGACTTTGCAGCTTTAATGAAGAAGTATAAAATAAATCATTATTCAACAAATTCTGAAGTTAAAGCTTCAATAATAGAAAGATTCAATAGAACATTAAAAGGAGCAATGTATAAAACATTTTCCAAACGAGGATCATATGTTTGGTATGATATCTTACCGCAACTTATAAAAGAATATAACAACAAGTATCATCGAACCATTGGTATGAAGCCTAACCAAGTAAATAGCGGTAATGCTAAGATGGTATTAAAACGTATTAGGAATAATACAACTCCTAAACGCGAAAAAATGCAGCCTAAAACATTTAAAGTTGATGATAAAGTTCGTATAAGTAAGTACAAAGGAGTATTTAGTAAAAGGTATCTGCCAAACTGGACTAATGAAGTATTTACAATCTATAAAGTGCAACCAACAATACCTGAAACTTACATCTTAAAGGACAACAAGGGTGAATTACTCGAAGGTGGATTCTACGGACATGAGTTGTTAAAATCATCAGTCGGCGATGTATATCTTGTTGAAAAGATTTTACAAAGAAAAAAGGATAAGGTTAAAGTACGTTGGTTGGGATTTGATAAAAGTGAAGACTCTTGGATCCCTACAAAAGACTTGGTGTAACAATTTATGAACTCATTACGTGTTTAACCTTTACACAAGATGGAGATTGTGCAACAAAAGGATCGATTTTTTATTAATAATATTGATGAATTAACAGTTGACAACGACAAGTTAAATCATGGAAAACATGGTGAACTACTGCCAAACACAATAAGATGTTTAATAACTGGACCGTCAAATTGTGGAAAGACGAATGTGGTTTTTAACTTAATAACAAATCCTAAAGGATTACGTTTCAACAACATTTACATCTTTTCCAAATCTTTGCAACAACCCAAATACCAATTATTGGATAAGGTACTTGCAAGTGTGCCTGAAGTTAATTTTTACAAGTTTAATGCTAGTGAAACTATAATGGAGCCAAACGAGGCTAAACCATTTTCTATATTTATATTTGATGATGTATATTGTGAAAATCACGACACTATTAGAAGTTATTTTGCCATGGGAAGACATTACAATATTGATAGCATTTATATTGGTCAAACTTACAGTAAAATTCCAAAACAACTAATAAGAGATAATGCAAATCTACTTATTATCTTCAAGCAAGATGAAACAAATTTAAAGCACATATATAATGATCATGTAAATGCAGACATGACATTTGATAAATTTAAAGAAATGTGTGGCAAAGCATGGGCTGAAAAATATGGATTTCCTGTTATTATGAAAGAAGAAGCTATAAAAAATGGAAGATATCGTATAGGGTTGGATAAATTTGTATTAATCCATTGAACGATTGATGATACGTTTAGTAATAGATTGGTCTTCGCAGCGTAAACATGGTGAACCAAGAAAAACTATTAAAAGAAATAAAATCACTGAGTGACTCAATTAGACTTAAAAATCGAGCATTAAGAATGGGTTTGAATGAAAGAGAAGAATTCCTGGAGACTACATTTAAGCCTATTACAGAACCTTTAAAACAGATAACAGAAACTATTGGTAAACCTCATTAAGAAGGAGATGTTTTGCTACCTGTTTCTAAATTTGAAGTAAAGAGTTTGAAAAAGGAAGAAGATGACGATAATTCTTACACAAGTGATAGTGAAGTTTCTCAAAAAGAAGAAGAAACAAGACAAGAAGAACCAGAAATAAATGTTGAAAAAGAAGAAGAACAAGAACAACATATACCTGAAGCAGAAAAATCAATTCCAAATCTAACAAAATTAAGTAGTGATATATTGCAACAAGGACCTCTTGGAAGAAAGTATATCATGAAGATGTTATATGAAATAAAAAATAACCCAAAATTACACAAGTCACATGTATATGGTGCGAGAATTGATGGAAATGAATTAAAAATAGGAGATTCAAAAGTACATTTGACTGAAGATGATGATATTGTTATTGGTGAGCATAAATATAAAGGAACAAAAGGATTATTTGAACTGATTTTCAAAAATATACCTATAAGATATACGCTTCAAGATTTAAATACTTTTAAAGAAATTTTGCAAAATACTAATGCTCATAAGAAGAATTACTCCAAAGATTCAATGATAAATAGAACACGCGCAACTAAATATACAGTTGTAATAAAAAGATTGTTTCCCTTGAAAAAACTACCAACATTACGAACTGCACCTGCTGTGAAGAAACCGCTTAAGAGGAAGTCATTATCACTTATGGACTTATCACTTATTGATGAATATGGTAAAAAGAAAAAAGGAGAAACTTCGACATCTGGTAAAGGTTTAATGAAAAACCTATATAATACAAATGTTATTTACTATAATGATATAAACAAATTGGTTGATAGAATGAGACTATTACATGAAGCCATGGAAGCTGGTCATACAGGTTTAAATAATGAATGGGTGGCTGTAGTTGACGAACTTTGAAATCGTAGAATAATTGTATAAATCATCACGGATATATAAGAGAGCAGTGAGCATACAGTGGATCAGTTCAATCATGAGCGTTGACAAGTTCGGACGGTACTCCGGGGTAGGAGTACAAGGAGGAGAAAACAGAAAAAGAAGTGGATTGCCGCAAACACCTGAAGGTGACTATGATATGAGTAACAAACGTCTAAAATTTGTTAAAGACCCAGAAGAAGATACAGATGGAGCAAATTTAAAAACAGTAAAAGAAGCAACTTCAACATCATTGAAATTAAACAAGAATACTTATGATGTTAAATCACATAGAATAATTAATGTTGGTAAACCAACTGACAGTTCTGATGCAATTACTAAAGAGTATTTATCATCTGAACTTTTAAATACTTTAAAATTGCAATGGGGTAATAATTTAAAAGATGGACAGACATATGATGCTGGGAATCATAGAATTACCAACGTGGCAAATCCAAAAAATGATAAAGATTCAGTTAATAAAGAATATTTACATTCTATTATACCGGAAAAGACTCAACACGGATTTTCTTTTTATAAATTTATTATAAATGACATTGGATACCCAAAGGAAGACGGCGATGCTGTAAACCTGAAATACATCAAGGACAACTGTATTTTACAAGATGGTGATGAAATCGATTGTCATGGGAAAGTGTTGTCAAATGTAAAGTTCGGTTCTCAACCAAAAGACGCTGTTACTATGGAACAACTATCTAAAGAATTAAAAAGGGGAACATCGAATTTTGTAAAACATGAAGATGCCGTGCTAAAGCGAGGAGATACATTTATACATGGAAATGAAAAGTTTGATTTAATGCAAGGAAAAAATGATGAATGGGATGCGGGACATAAAACAATAACAAATGGAAGATTTGGTATAAAAGATTCGGATGTACCTTTGATGGTACAAACATTAATTGCGAGTGGTGGTAGATTAGGTACATACAATGGTCGTAATAGAAGAATAAAAAATATTTATCCTGGTTATGAAGATGATGATTGTGTTACATTGAGACAAACAATAACTTGGGATAAACACTTTGGGACCAAATATGATGCAAAGATGAAGAAAATAATTAATATTTTACCAGGAGAAGATTTAAATGATGCTGCTACTATTGGACAAGTTATAACAACGTCAAAAAGTGATTCGACCGCTTACACGTGTAATGATAAACGTATTATGCAGTTACACGATCCTCAACATCCGAAAGATGCTGTAACTTTAGATTATTTAATAAGAATAGTGGGAAACTTACTTATCGATACCCACAATCATATAGCTAGTACAACGAGTCATGTGATGATTCAACCCGATGAACGAGAAGCTTGGATTAAAAATAGAATCATAAATCAGTATATAATTAATTTGAATAATTAAATATTTAAATATAAAACATTGTGCACGAGTTATTCATTTATGTAAAGCAGCTCGTGGAGTAAACACGCTGGTTATATAAGACAACATAATGAAGACCACACCTCTCAGTCATCGTCAAGACAGCGACAAGAAAGGACGTGGTATAACATCAGCTGCGTTATCCCTGCTAAGACGGATTCCTGTTGGTGCTGTTCTAAATCGAGCAATAGACGCTTTACCATACGAATTTCATCTGCCCGGAGGCTATCAATATTGTGGACCCGGAACTAAGTTGGCAAAACGTTTGGCAAGAGGAGATCCTGGAATTAATAAATTAGATCAAGCTTGCAAAGAACACGATATAGCGTATTCCAAGTTTGCAGATTCAACAAATAGATCAATAGCGGATAGAGCGCTAGCGGAAAAAGCTTGGCAAAGGGTTAAATCAAGTGACGCCAGTATTGCGGAAAAAGCAGCAGCTTGGGTAGTGACAACAGCCATGAAGACGAAAGCTAAGTTTGGTGGTGGAAGACGACGCGGGAGAAAACCTAGTAAAAAAGAAGCTGCAAAAAGAGGCGGGAACATCAGAAGAAGACGTCGCACTAACCCTAAAAGGAAAGTCAAGAAAACATCCATATGGTCAATGGTAAAAAACGGATCGGGTCTTTACTTAAGACCGTACCGTGTGTATTAAATGAGAAGAATAAATTGATAATTCCAAATGAAGCATTAACAAACTATCAATTGTCAAAATATGTGAAATGTTTAAGAATACCATTCTTCAGAGGAGTTTTTATGAAAGATACATTACCAAATAGAGTTTGGAAAAATGAAACTGGAATAGTAAACTTAGACTCTAATTATGGACCAGGTACTCATTGGGTATGTTATAAAAAACTTGGAGAAAATGTTTACTACTTTGATAGTTTTGGAAATTTACCGCCACCAAAAGAACTTCAACATTATTTTCGGGACTCCAAGAATATATTCTACAACTACAAAAGAGAGCAACCTAGCAATACAGAAATATGCGGACATTTATGTTTAGAGTTCCTAGCGAAGAGCGTCAGTCAGCTTTAAGATGTCATCGTATACAGTGTCGCTGAGCGGAAATTCGTCAACATTGAAAAGTACACTTTTCCCAGCGTTACGTTTATCTACGGACAAACTATGGGAAGCAGCATTATTGGATTTGACTACATACAATTCAATTCCCAATGTTACAGAAGGAAAAAATAATTTACTACATTATTATGAGAGTAAAGATGAAAAAGGAAATTATTCACAATTGAAAATAATTCCATTATCTACAGGAGCATATGAAATAGACGATATAAACCAAGTATTACAAAAGAAACTTGGAGAAGAAAATATTTCTATAAAAGGTAATAATAATACATTAAAAGCAGAAATAACTTCAAAGTATTGTATAGATTTTAGCTTAGACCACTCAATCGGCAATTTGCTAGATTTTCAAAAGAAGAAATGAATTTTAGCTCCTGGAAATGATTATACTGGCGATACAACAGTAACAATATTAAAGGTGAACAGTATTGATGTAACGTGTAATATTATACACGGATCATATAGAGATGGAGTAAATCAACACATATTACATACATTTTACCCCACAGTAGCTCCTGGTTTTAAAATAGTTGAGAAGCCACAAAACCTGATATACCTACCGTTAAACACCAGTTTCATTTCAGACATCGTACTGAACATATTGGATCAAGACGGCATTAGTGTTGACTTTAGAGGAGAAACAATAACTATACGGTTACATATCAGAGCGGCAACATAAAGTCAACATGGGATTATCATTTAAACCACAACGGAAGAGTCGGGAGCTCAGTAGCTCCTCAACATTCGACGAGTTAACACCGGACAACATACGCTTCCTACAGAAGATCGGACTAAAACTTGCCAACCATGGATATACTGGATATAGCGCAAGGACCGACATTCGACGAAACCCTATGGGAGAAGGAATATCACACTCACAACCCTTACACTTCATCAAAATTAAATAATAATGATGAAATAAGGATTCCCATTCAACAACAAGATATCTACACATTACCATGTGAAAGTTATTTATATATCGAAGGAAGAGTAACAACATTGGATGGAAAATCTGGTTCAACTGTTCCTTTTATAAATAACCCTATGGCATATCTGTTTGATGAAATTAGATATGAGATATCTGGAGTAACAGTTGATTCAACAAAAAAAGTTGGTATATCAACAACTTTGAAAGGATTGACTTCAGTAACACCCCATGAAAAGAATTCTTTAATCTCGGCTGGATGGGTGACTCCTGATAAAGACACTATTACTCCTAATTCAAAAGGTTACTTTGATTTTAATGTGCCTTTACGATTGCTTTTGGGATTCGCAGAAGATTACAAGAGAATAATAATAAATGTAAAGCAAGAACTGGTACTGCTCAGATCTTCAACGAATAAGGATGTAATATAAGCGCCAAGTGGAACAAAAGATGCCGATTTGGAATGGCAACTTCATTTGGATAAAGTTGTATGGAGAGTACCACATGTCAGATTGGCGGATGAACATCGAGTATTATTATTGAAAAAATTAAAATCTGACCGTGATATTGTAATACCATTTAGAAGTTGGGAATTTCATGAATACCCCATATTGCCTCAAACAGAAAGACAAACATGGACTGTTAAAACCTCTACTTATTTAGAACGAGTAAGGTACATAATAGTCGGTTTTCAGACTAAACGAAAAGATGCTATAACTGCGCACGCTGGTCAATTTGACCATTGCAAGATAAAGAATTGCAAAGTTTTTCTAAACTCTCAGTTCTTTCCATATGACAGTTTAAATGTTTCATTTGACAAGAAACGTTATTCCATTCTATATGACATGTATGCAAGATTTCAATCGTCATATTATGGAAAGACAAATACACCACTACTATCACCAGAACAATTTTATTCAAAAGCTCCAATTGTTGTAATCGATTGTTCAAAACAAAATGAATCTGTGAAATCTTCAAGTGTAGACATAAAAATTGAAATGGAATTTGAAGATAAAATACCAGATGGAACTTCAGCATACTGTTTAGTTCTACATGACAAAATAGTTACTTACACACCGCTGACAGGAATTGTGAAGAATGTACTTTAAAAAGGATTAATACAACATCTGCACGATTTTGTAAGGTTTTTACAAAAGATCAACAATATCTAGGTCATCTGCGAGTATAAAAGCGAGAAAGAAGAGCTGGAAATTCATTTCATCTTTGATTGTTGTATGGGTAACATCGTCCGCAAGATGAGTTCTACTACATCAAGTGCTAATGAAGAAACTACACCTCTTATGGCTGACAATAGTTTGGATATAGAAAGACAAGTTGAACAGGAAATGGAAGAGTTCCTCAAGTTTAAACATAAGAAGACAGACAAAGAGGAAGTAGAAAAAGAAACGAAGAAAAGGAAAATTGAAGATAACATTTCTACCAACATCTAATGGAGGTATTTCTTAGAATATTTTATCCTATTTCTTCTTGTATGACAAAGACTGTGTCTGCTGGAGTAATGAAATCATTGGATTACTCTCCAACTGTTATTTTGAATCACGGATCTAAAATGGTAACCTTCACTGAATCTTCTTGGGAATCTTTTACGAAACATATACATCTTTTGGAATGCTATTTGAGTAACAATACGTTTGGAAGAAAAACAAAACTAGGTTTGTTCGAATCAAATATTGAAATCGATATTGTTAAACAACGTGCTCAACAACTAGTTCGATTTAGAGATTTAACTAAATATAATATAAAAATACATTTGACAAAAGAAGAGTTTTACGCTTTAACTTGTGCTACTGGTCCTATAACAAGATATTTAAAACAGCTAATATTCTCAAGTACAATTATCAAAGATTATTTAATTGATGCATTGGATAGACAACCATATGTTCCAATCCTATACGGTCCAGTAGATACTTCAATCTTCAATAGGATACCGCATGAAGTAGAGATGTGGAGACAGTTACACCGCAATCAAACCAACTTTAATTTAAATGAAGAAGAAAATCAAGAAAACAAGGAAAACGAATCACATTTCAACAATCAACAATCAACAACAAATTAAACAGACAAAGAATATTGTAAGTAAGAAGAAGAAGAAGAATGTTGGAGTATAAAAGGCTGTCAATCCGCATTGACATACCAGTTGTGTACTGAACGTCATCATGGATAAACGAGTTTCATTCTCTAAGAAGACGGAAATAATGGAAGTAAAGCAAGGTATCATAGAGTTTCAGGCATTCCGTGGTAATGATGGAAATTTTATAATCAAAGAGTTAGTGGTACTAGATATGATAACATCTGTTATTTATTATCTGTTCATTTTTTATTCATGCCTCCTTTGCCGTTCAACAGATTAACAACCAAAGCTAAAGTAACAAACAAATGGTTGATGAAACATTTTCATAATCTAACATGGGATGAAGGTTTTATAACCTACAATATGATGCCACACATTATGAATCATTTCTGCAAAGAGTTCAAAACTATTTTTACAAGAGGATTGGAAAAAGCAAATTGGATACAAGCATATACAAACCATGAAGTGATAAATGTGCAAATGGAGAAAGATTTTTATTGCTACTTTGCTAACATCTGTATTGCATCTAAAAACTTTAAACATCGGCAGTCTCAATGTGCTTTAAAGAACGCATATCGTTTGAATGTCTATCTCCAGCAAAGTGGTGGGGGAAGCGATGGGTATAAAAGCGAGAGCGGCACTATGACAATGCATGAGTATTACTCTAACCTCCGAGGAGTCAACACCTCTGACGCGCAAGCACAAGAAGAAGAAGACGAACAATAGTAAGAAAAAATTATGGCATCGCAAACTTTTCTACAGTCGCTTGTTGATCAATTCAACAAACATTCTAAATCTACAATACTACCGACTAAGAAATGTTCAGAATTGAAAGAAGAAAAACATTACATTATTCACACTATTAAGAAGATGGAAACATCAGTTGGAGACGCCATCAATTGCACATTGAGTGAAGCACCCTACACACCTGGTGATGAACCGAAATTTCAAGTATTTCTTCCCAAACGCTTCGTTCAACTGCTGCAGAATGAAGATTTACGACTGATTCACCCCGGCGCACTCTATTTGGCATCCCACGGTCCTAGCGGAACCAACTCTACTGAACTTACACTTCATGTTATGCCTACTAGCAACTAGTCTGTAGTTTATATATACTGTTGTACATGTGTGTAACTGATTCTAAATAAATAAAAAATAAAAATGAAAAAAAATAAGAAAAGGCAACATATCGATAGTGTTTCTGCACTATCGATATGTTGCCTTTTTAAAAAACACGTTTGGATGACCTTGACCTAGTTTTGAGGGTATATAAAGGCCGTAATTTTCTTGAGGATCTCATCAGTCTACGACTACCTTTCGTAGTGTACGCATCTCTGTTGGCTCTCCAGTTATTACGAATAACAACATGTCTCTTAAGGTTAAGTGTGCATCATATGATACCACCACCATCACAACTTTTGAAGAACTCGATGATTTCACTAATGAACTGCGAGTGTTACTTGCCGGTGGTTATCGTTTAAATATTAAACTGTCCTTTAGTTAATGACATTTTATTAATTCAGAAAAGGGTCATAAGGATAATGTGCAGGGCTGGCCCTGTGGATCACTGTCGACCGCTGTTCATTAGACTCAGAATTTTAACTGTAGTAAACTTGTATATTTTTTGTGTTCTCCTTCATGTTAAAATTAATTTGCAAGATTTTGTTACAAGATTTAACATACATAACCATAACACAAGAGGGAAATTAAGACTTGATATCCCTAAGCACAGGTTAGCTAAAACGGGCAATTCTCATAAAGTGAACTATGTAAAATTTTTTAACAAGCTCCCACTGACTGCTAGAACTGCACCTGTTTCTATTTTTAAATCTAGATTGTACAGCTGGCTATTAGAAAACCCTTTTTATAATATTAATGAATTTTTATGCTCTAGAGTTAATATTGATTTTTCACCTGTTTATGTACATTGACTAAGCCTATTTCATTGTAAAATGATCAATGGTGAATAAAGATTTCTGATTTCTGATTTCTGATTGATGTTTACGCTAACAACATGAGGATGTTTCCTAAACAGAAGTTCTGCAACGAAGAAGTATTTGTTTCCACACAACCTTCAACTACAACACCATCTACTCAAAGTAATGTTAAGTTCCAGAAATATTACTAATGTTAAATAATATCAAGTGGTCGCTGTAGCATCTATAAAAGGACCGTGTAACCTCACAGAATCATCATTTGCTCTCCAACTGACGCAGCGAAAACAACTACTAATACCATGTTGTACAGAATGATGATTGAATTCAATGGAAAAATCTACGGAAAAGACTATCAAAGTGTAGAACAAATGACGTCCGATCTTCAAGTATTGACTAAAGAGGGATTCCAACCAAAATTAATTCTAAAATTTCCTGAAGTACATCCACTCTCCACTGAAGATCTCATCGCCATGGCTAAAGAAGAAAAAGAAAAATACAAACAAGATGTAAAGAAAGAAAAAGAAGATGAAAACTCAGTATCTTAAATAAATACATCTTACACTTGTAAGATGATCTTTTTCAAAACTCCATTTGGATGACCTTGAGATTACCCCCACCACTTTTCTTAATCTATAAAACACGCTATCCTACACTGTACAACTTCATTTCTTGCCAACACTTAGAAGCGGCAACATGGAGGAGAAGAAAAACGAGGACGCACCGCGCTACTGTTGTGAACAGAAATGCACCGATTTAGGAAGATGGATGGTAGACGGATTACCTTGTACAAAGTGTGAATTCTTCGGATCCTGTTACTGCAAATGCAAGACAAAGCAACTACCACCACCGGAATTGCGAACCTTCAAGATTTATAAATCACGATACTTCCACACTTGCTGTCCCCAGAGGTGTATCAAATTTCATCCGGAAAAACTTGTCAATTGTCGAGAGTGCAATGCATATTATAAAGACGACTTTTGTACATGTATCATAAGTGCGTGCAAGTACAGATCAGATTGGTTTACTGATCCTGTTGAAGCTTCAGATGTATAGCTGTAGTCACTGACTGCAGCCCTTTTTTAAAACTCCATTTGATTGACCTTGAGATTACCCCCACCACTTATTTTTTACAACATATATTCTACGGATCATTCGATACGCTTCTCATTCTTATTTCATTACTCGCACTGACAACAACATGGATGATAAATTCATTTCCTTTCAACATTTAATTACCGACAGAGAAGAGATGGAAACCCTATTCCAAAACTTACTTACACTTATTGACACCTATCCTTTAAGATGGATCAACATCACAGTGCAATACGTCAATCCTACCAAAATATTTTCATCCTCATCATCATCTTCAGCCACATCCATGTCTTCATCGTCGCAAAGTGCAGAGGAAGAGGAACAGACAACTAATGGTGTTAAAATTGTTGAATTAAACGACGAGGAACAAGAAATGCAAGCTCTGGTTAAATATAAATTTAATATTTAATATTTAATTTACAAACATTATTAGTATTCCTAACTTAAACATTATTAGTATTCCTAACTTAAAAATACAACTAATGGTTATCTTAGTACACCTCCTACTACCTACCCGAACGGCGTTTCGCTGCGAAATGCGCTGGCCAACGGTTCTCATGGGGGTATATCACCCTTCCCCCACCACGCCACCATCCCTCCACTTCCCCCACCACGCCACCACCCCTCAACTTCCCCCTTCACCGCCCTTGCCCGCATGTAAGCGAGCCACTGACTGACGCTCGCCATTTGTTTCCTGACTCCCGTACGATGAACAACGATCCGCTACCACATATGAAATCTACTTTTATAATTAGAACAAGACATGATTTAAAAGATTTAATGGAAACTTTAGAAGATATTATAGACAAATTCCGCTGCATCACTATGAATTTGGAACTTGTTTACGGTTGTCCAACATGCGATAGAGTTAAGAGTGAAGATGAAGATGGTTTGCTAGAACTCACTCCTGCATCATCCAAACATACACCAACAGCTGACGATGACGTTTGATCGGACACACAACTGTTTTTCTTAACCCCCCACCACTTTCCAGTAAATATACCCTGTCCTCATCTTCGTTTCTCATTTCATCGCCAACTTTCCGACCGTCAACACCGCTCCCGTTTCACCAACAGAAATTAAAACAAGCACACAAACATGATGGATGATTTTTCACTTAAAACACAATTGGAAGAGGACAGACTCAAACTAGAGATCAACAGGCTGCAATTGGAAACGGAAAATCAACAAGGGATGGTTCGCCTGCTGCAACTGTTCAAATGCGTACTCTGCATGTTGTGCGTCTACCTTCTCTTCGCCACCACCTTCGGCGTCTACCACTCCCTCACCAGTGGACGACACTCCAACACCTCTCTGCACAAGAACACGACTTTGGTTTAATTTTAAAAATAAACTAAAACCTCCCACGGCCCGGCGCCGCCACCCCCACCCCTCCCAAACCCCACCGAGCCCCTGCGGCTCCCACTTTTTTAAAACCCCCTCCGGATGACCTTGACCCACTTCCCAAACCCATCCATCACTGTCACCCCCACCCCACACTTCCAACCCCACACCTGCCACTTCCAACCCCTGACCTTGACCTGAGCCAGGAGTAACCAAAAGACACTACTCTAATAATTAGTAGAGTACACATCTTAGAAATTCAGAACCGTATTCAGCAGAAATTGCAAAACTGAAACAAAACTAAAGTTGTGACTTTTCAGTACATGTATGAAAAGAATTTCAGATATAACAAAACGATAAAGTAACCTATCATTAAAAGGAAATACTAATAAATATTTATTACACACCAATGCATTACTTAAGAGCACTCATATCACGGCTGGTGGATGATAATGACTAAATTGAGAAGTACGATTGTTACATTACGATGACCGACGTGTTAAAGAAGATTATTTTTCCAGTCACTGGCTTAGTGATTATGTTGTTAACAACCTAGAGTTTCTTAGTTTATTGTTTTTATTCCTAATAAAGTGAAACGTTAAATCCTTTTGTGTCCACAACATTTGAAAAAAAACTGTGTCTTTGCAATTCATAATAAATCACGTCCCTATAATTTATGAATAAATACGCCCCATAACAGTAATTTTAAATAGCCTCAGAAATGAGATATGTTGGCTGTTGTTTGGGGAGTTTAATGTATGTATGTAATTTTCAAGTACCCCTTAGATCATTTGGACTGCAATACAATTGCTCTATGTATTTTCATATTGCAATACGAGCCAAAAATTCCTTGTATGCTGATGTGTATGTCATATTCGTGAAGTTATGAAAGGCTAATTAAGTCATTGGAGATATTTATAGAGTATCATTTTAAAATGCTGAAACGAATTTAGAATGATATTAATAGTCTGGTTTTAGTGGTTTTGGCCCAAAAGGCATGGATAAAAAATTGATAGGTGGTAAGAAAGCTATAAAATTTGATAAATAACAAACATAAAATCGTTGTATGCTGAGAGTAAAAATTCTAAGTGTTAGACCATTGTTAGATGTCATGTAGTAATTGTTAAAATTACTAAATGACATCTTCGAAAAAAGTCCGACAATTAGGGGGCACGTTCATTTTCACAGGAACGTGTGGGGGGGCACCAAACTTGAACTTCTAAGTGTTGGCTCAAGGTCAACCTGGAGTATATAAGCTTTATAAGAGCTCAATGTTTCTCTGTCTTTTCCCATACACATCCAGTTAACATCTAACCATGGAGCAGGCTATTGATTTAACCTTACAATCTAACAAATTTAAGAGTACCACATCTTCAGATACTTCACCTCCAGCCTCCTACAACTTTTATTGCTTCTTCACCTCCTACAACTTCTATAGCTGTATCAAATTACCAGCCGGGAGTACCTGCTTCTAACGTTGAAGCATATTTGGAGTATTTAGTTGGTTTTGATTGACATTATTAAAGAAGGAAAATCTATCATGGAATCACAGACTCTCAAACTCCTAAAGGTTATTTGGACGACAAACAAACATTCGTAATTTTTTACTTTACCCACAGACTAGCATCTCGAAATTTTTCAAAGTTTCAATATCATTTAAAGGACAAACAAACACTTGTTATTTTTCTGCTTCCTTGGATGCTCGGAGAGACTCTCGTAGAGTGCACATCAACTTGTGGCAATATCTGACTCCAGTTGAAGATGTGAGGATACTACACTAAGGTAAAAAGAGAAAAGAAACACCTATTATGCTTCGAAAACTCCTGCGATTACATGGTAGGTATTTTATTAAATTTCATTTGGATGGCCTTGACTTTTTGACCGTTAAAATATGCAGCTACGTTACGTCTCATCAATTCAATACACATCTCCAGGATTAGCATGGCAAGCTATGCTAAAGTCAACCAACTGTCGATTGGAACTTCTAACAGATATCGATATGGTGCTCATGATAGAATCTGGTGTACGGGGCGGTTTGACACAAGCTGTAACACGTCATGTCAAAGCTAACAACAAGTACATCCCAGGCTTCGACGAGAGACAACCATCGGTCTACCTTGGCTACTTTGACGCAAACAACCTTTATGGTTGGGCAATGTCAAATCCGCTTCCCTACGCTGACTTCAAATGGATCGACCCGGCCACCATCGGTGACATCTCACAGATTCCAAAGAATGGTCCAAAAGGCTATATTTTGGACTGTGATTTCGAATATCCGGAGCACCTTCATGACCATCACTACGACTTGCCTCTCCTAGCCAAGACTGAAGTTTCACCGACAGGAAGATGGCCAAAATTGATGATGACGTTGGAGAATAAAGATCGGTATGTGGCTCACTACTGGGTAGTTCAACAAGCTCTTGAATTGGGTCTACGTGTAGTGAGAATTCATAGAGCAATTGAATTCACCCAGTCTTGTTGGTTGAAACCATATATTGATTCCAACACTACAAGAAGAGCAGCAGCAACATCAGCATTTGAAAAGGACTTTTACAAATTGATGAACAACGCCATCTTCGGGAAGACCTTAGAAAACAAAAGAAAACACAAGATTGTTAAATTAGTAAGTGATCCTAAGAAATTGGAAAAATTAGTGCAAAAACCAAATTTTGGAACATCCATGATTATAAACGAAGATCTAGTTGCCGTCAGTATGAAGAAAACAACAATAGTGATGGATCGTCCGTTATACATTGGAATGTCGATTTTGGATATAAGTAAAACTCTAATGTATGATTTCCATTACAACAAAATGGTTAAACACTACGGAAGAGACAACATTGGAGTTGCATACATGGATACCGACGCGTTTATCTACTGGATAAAGACTTTGGACATGTATGAAGACCTAAGGAGTTTCCCATACAAAGACGATTTTGACTTCTCTGACTATCCGAAGAACCATCCAAATTACAATGAAAAGAATAAAAAAGTAATCGGAAAATTTAAAGATGAAGCAAATGGAATGCCTTTAGAAGAAATAGTGGCACTGATGGCAAAATTGTATTCATTTAAAATGTACAACGAGAACAACACACCGACAGTCAAGAAAGCAAAGGGAGTCAAAACATCATACTTGAAGAAACATGTGACATTTGACCATTACAAGACCTGCTTGTTTGAAGATTCTACAATGTCTGCAACGTTCAACACTATCAGAAGCTTTAAACATGAGGTCTACAGTGTCACTGAAGTTAAAAGTTCACTATCAGCTCGAGATGATAAAAGGCATATTATGCCGGATAAAATTCACACTCTTCCTTTTGGCCACTACTCTCTAAACCCTATCGACTAGTAACCTATTCTTCGTCCTTCTACAACTTCAACCTTATTCCTTTCTCCTTCCGTAAAAAAATGGGGAACACGGCAAGTCAAACGCCGTGTTCCCCATTTTTTTACACAAGTTTGGATGACCTTGACCTATATAAATGATGTGAATATTTAAGACAACATTCATTGTGATTATACATGTGATACATGAAACATTCAAACCTGCAATATGAAGGACTTGAAGCAAGAAATTGTCAACGAACTTCATAAACCTGCAAGAAGAAAGTTTCCACGAAGAAATACAGTGATAAAAGGAATAAATGATTTATA
This sequence comes from Neoaliturus tenellus, assembly GCA_030545055.2. Classification (NCBI taxonomy): domain Eukaryota; kingdom Metazoa; phylum Arthropoda; class Insecta; order Hemiptera; family Cicadellidae; genus Neoaliturus; species Neoaliturus tenellus. The sequence continues at coordinate 70,225 of JAQYXR010000028.1, read as the reverse complement.
TCAAGCGGATTTAATGGAAATGATTCCTTATAGTAAACAAAATAGAGGATTTAAATACATATTGACTATTATTAATTGTTTTTCAAAAATGGCAGATGCTTTACCACTAAAAGATAAAAGTGGTAAAAGTGTTACAAAAGCAATGGAAACAGCTATACAAAGAGACAAACATACTATAAAACATTTACAAACTGATGATGGAAAAGAATATTTTAATAAGGAATTTGCAAATTTAATGAAAAAACACAACATTAACCATTACTCAACCAATTCAGAGGTAAAAGCATCAATAATTGAAAGATTTACCAGAACTTTAAAAGGTGCGATGTATAAGATGTTTTCCAACAGAGGATCACACGTATGGATTGATATGTTACCAAAACTTATAAGCGATTACAATAACAAGTTTCATAGAACTATCGGTATGAAACCAAGCCTGGTAACTAATAAAAATGAAAAACTTGTATTAAAACGTATAAAAATGAATACTAAACCAAAAGTTGAAAAACTAAAGCCTAAAAGGTTTAATGTAGGTGATAAAGTGCGAATAAGCAAATACAAAGGTGTATTCAGTAAAAGATATCTTCCGAACTGGACAAATGAGGTATTTACCGTATTTAAGGTGCAACCTACAGTACCAGAAACTTACATTTTAAAAGATAATAAAGGACAATTGCTTGAAGGAGGTTTTTATGGACATGAAATGTTAAAATCAACAGTAGGTGATGTATATCTAGTTGAAAAGGTGTTGCAACGGAAAAAAAGATAAGGTTAAAGTACGATGGTTAGGATTTAATAAGACGGAAGATTCTTGGATACCTAAAAAGGATCTAATATAACGATAGAGAATCATTTTGGGTTGAACCATTACAAAGGATGGAGATAATACCGCAAAAAGACAATTTTACTATTAATAATATAGATGAACTTACAGTGGATGGTTCTCAATTTAACACTGGGAAACACGGTGCTTTGTTGCCAAACACGGTGCGTTGTCTCGTTACCGGTCCTTCCAATTGTGGAAAAACAAATGTAGTATTCAATTTGATTACTAACCCTAAAGGATTACGTTTTAATAATTTATATGTATTTTCAAAGTCACTGCAACAACCAAAATATCAGTTATTGGAACAAATACTCAATAATGTGCCTGAAGTTAAATATTTTAAATTTAACGCAAGCGTGAGTGTCATGCAACCGCAAGAGGCTAAACCATTCTCAGTATTTATATTTGACGATGTATCTTGTGAAAATCAAAATACAATAAGGAATTACTTCGCCATGGGTCGACATAACAACATAGATAGCATTTATATTGGTCAAACTTACAGCAAAATACCGAAACAGCTCATTAGAGACAATGCAAACATGTTAATTGTATTTAAACAGGATGAAACCAACCTAAAACACATATATTATGACCATGTAAGTGCGGATATGTCATTTGAACGATTTAAAGAGTTGTGTGGAAAGGCTTGGGCTGAAAAGTATGGGTTTTTAACAATTATGAAGGAACAACCGCTAAACAATGGTCGATACAGGATAGGATTTGATAAATTTATACTAATACACTGATCATGATGTAAAACATTCATTGTTGTACAACACGTCTTGCTACAAACATGGTTAACCAAGAAAAGTTAATAAAGGAAATAAAATCACTTAGTGATTCTATTCGGGATAAAAACAGAGCATTAAAATTAGGTATTAGCGAAAGGGAGAAATTTCTTGAATCTACTTTTAAACCTATTACTGAACCCTTGAAACAATTAAACAAAAAATTTGCTAAACCCGTTTTGGAAGGAGATGCAATTGCACCTATTACAAAGTTTGAAAGAGAAAATGTAAAATCAGAAGATTTTAGTGATGAAGACCCGGAATCCTCTACATATAGTGGTTTTACCGGTGGAGAACCCGAAAGAGAGCTAGAATCACCAGACTATAGTGGTATAAGAGAATTATATGAAGTAAAAGCTAAAAGAGGACATGAAGATGTATCAACCGCTAGTGAAGAGGAAAAAGAAGAAGAAGCAAGGGAAGGTCCGTCAAACATAAGCTTGTTGGGTGAAAACATTCATAACAAAGGACCTTTAGGAAGGAAATACATGATAAAAATGTTAGCTGGAATAAATCCTAATAAAAACTACCATAGTTATGGAGTAAGATTAACAGAAGAAGGTTTAATGGTTGGTAATAGCCCGGTAAACATTGATGAACATGATAATATTATCGTTGGTAATCAAAGATATAAGGGCACAAGAGGATTATTTGAATTATTATTTGAAAAAAAGCCTTTAGAATTGTTAGTTAAAGAAGAAGACATGGAAGCATATAAACAGATTTTGGAACACACCAATGCATACAGGAGAAAATATTTAGCTGACCAACCAGTTTTTAGATCTAGGTCTTTAAAATATAGAGAATTTGTATCCAAGTTAATACCAACAACGAGAAGACAACCAATGCCGATAATGCCAAGAAAACCTATAAAACGAAGGTTTGTGTCATCCACTTTGGATATAAGTGCTGCTGAACCAAGAAAAAGAAACAAATCTGTTACAGGTACAGGTTTAATGAAGAAACTATATAACACAAATGTAATTTATTACAATAATATCAATAAATTGGTGGATAGAATGAAACTAATACATGAAGCTAAAGAAGCGGGTCATACTGGATTGGAAAACGAATGGGTGGCTTTAGTGGATGAACTCTGAAACCTTGGGGTAATCTCATAAAAATGCGTTACTCCCTAGATTACTATTCAGTTGCATCATGAGTGTCGACAAGTTCGGACGTTACTCCTCGGATGGGTTATATTATGCGAATAGTTTAAAAAGAAGTGCTGGTTTACCACAAACACCTGATGGAGATTATGATATGAGTAATAAAAGGTTAAAAAACATAAAAGATCCTACGGATGAAAACGATGCAATAAATTTAAAAATATTAAAGGAAAAGATATCGCCAACATTAAGACTACAAAATAACACATATGACGCAGAAGATCATGGAATTATCAACGTTGGTAAACCAAATCAAAACGTTGATGCAATAAACAAAGGTTATTTGGCATCTGAATTAAAAAATACGTTAAAATTCAATGGGAAAACGTATAGTGCTAACAATAAACGTATATCCAACGTAGATGACCCTAAAGATGCAAAAGACAGCGTAAATAGACGCTATTTACATTCCTTGATACCTGAAAAGACAAAAGATGGATTCTCTTTTTATAAATTTGTTATTAACGACATAGGTTATCCAAAAAATGAAAATGATGCTGTAAATCTCAAATATATAAAAGATCATTATGTCATACGTGATGTGGGAGTTATCGATTGTCTTGGCAATTGTTTGACGAATGTAAAAGATGGTTCAGCACCATCAGATGGTGCAACAGTGGGTCAAATGAAAGAGACTTTAAAACAAGAAACAACTGGATTTGTAAAACGAGATGAAGTATTATCAAAGCAAGGGGATGACTTTATTCAAGGTAATGAAAAATTTCATTTATTGACATACAAAAATGCTGCTTGGGATTGCATGTATGGAAGGTTATCAAATGTGTCATGGGGTCATACAGATAGAGACGCAGCTACCTTAGGACAAACAGTACATCTAGATCCAAATAATTACTGGGCGTTTTTTACATGTAACAATCACAAAATAAAAGACTTGGCGCAAGGAAGAGAAGCAAATGATGCTGCAACCGTAGGACAGGCTATCACATTATCACAAATGGATAGTAAAGTGTATACTTGTAATAATAAACGTATAACAGACCTTAAAGACCCTGAACATGTGGATAATGCTGTCACTGTTAATTTTCTTATTAAAGTTTTAGGAAATGCATTATTTGATGTATACAATCTTATTGCAACCCGTACACATCATAGTTGGGTGTCCGAATCCGATAGAGGTAATTGGATTAAACGGGAAATTTTTAATAAATACTTTACAAACCCTAATACGCAAAAGTTTAGATCATCAGATTGGGGTGATATTGATATTTAATTAAATAACCCAATAAATGACTTCATTTATGTGCAACCTGTCATAGAGGTAACACATAGGTTACGCTTTTCGAATATAAAAGACAATCATGGCATTTCATTACACCAGTCCATATCGAGACACTATACGGAAAGGAGGCGGTATCACGTCCACAGCGGTTTCTTTGTTAAGTAAAGCTTTAAATCGTATTCCAGTAGGATCTATCGTAAACAGAGCAATAGACGCTTTACCATACGAATTTCACATACCGGGAGGTTATCAGTATTGCGGACCAGGAACTAAATTGCAAAAACGACTGGAAAGAGGCGATCCAGGCATAAATAAGTTAGATCAGGCTTGTAAAGAACACGATATCGCATATTCCACATTTACCGATTCAAAAAATAGGTCAATCGCTGATAAAAAGCTAGCAAATATAGCTTGGCAACGAGTAAAGTCTAGTGACGCTAGTATTGCGGAAAAAGCAGCAGCTTTAGCGGTAACAGCAGGTATGAAGGCTAAAACAGCGGTAGGAGGTGGAAAAAGGAGGGGTAGGAATAAAAAAGGATCAACCATGAAGAAACATGGTGGTAATATTAGACTAAAAAGACGTTCTACGAAGAAAAATAATAAAAAACCGACAATATGGTCAATGGTAAAAAACGGGGCAGGTCTATACCTAAGACCGTATCGTGCATATTAAATAAAAGAAATCAATTAGTTATACCACATAAAGCGTTGACTAATGTTGAATTATTCAGATATATTTCCTGTTTAAAAATACCATTTTTTCGCGGAGTATTCATGAAGGACAGTTTACCAAAGAAAATATGGAAAAATGAGACTGGAATCGTAAATTTGGATAATACTGAAGGGCCCGGCACCCATTGGGTGTGTTATAAGAAACTGAATAGCAATGTATATTATTTTGATAGTTTCGGTAACCTGCCACCACCAAAAGAACTTCAAGATTACTTTAAATCTGCTAAAAACATATATTACAACTATAAAAGAGAACAACCTGATAACACATTAATATGCGGCCATTTATGTTTAGAATTCCTAGCTAAAAGTATCAGTCACTATTGAGATGTCTTCCTATACGGTATCATTAACAGGAAAATCGTCCACTTTACGAAGTATCCTTTTTCCAGCGTAACGCTTGCAAAAAGGAAGATTTTGGGAGGCGGCACTATTGGATTTTACAACTTACAACTCTATTCCCAATGTTACGGAAGGTAAAAATAACTTATTGCATTATTATAAAGGAAAAGATGCCAGTGGGAAATTTACAGACTTACAAGAGTGCAGGTTACCCACAGGATCCTATGAAATTGATCATATAAATGAATTTTTGCAAACTAAAATGGGAAAAGACAATATAACATTAAAAGGTAATAATAATACGATGAAAGCTGAAATTACTTCCAAATATTATATAGATTTTACTCAACCAAACTCAATTGGTGATTTATTAGGATTTCCCAAAGATGGAGCAATTTTAGAACCAAATCAAACACATTCCGGTAAACAAACTGTAACAATATTAAAAGTCAATAGTATAGACATAACTTGTAACATTATACAAGGAGCTTAAAGAGATGGAGCAAATACCCATATAATACATACTTTTTACCCAAGTGTACCACCTGGATTTAAAATTGTTGAAAAACCACAAAACCTGGTATATCTACCGTTGAACACCACTTTCATTTCAGACATCGTGTTGAACGTATTGGATCAAGACGGTAACTTGATAGATTTCCGAGAAGAGCCTATTACGGTTAGATTACATTTAAAATCGACACTTTAATACAAAAATCATGGGTTTAACATTTAAAAGCGAACAACCTACGGGAAACCACATTAGTAGCTCTTCAGCTGTGGAGGAGTTAACACGTGAGAACATTCGTTTCTTAGAGAGAATTGGATTACAATTAACCGATTATGGATATACTGGATATAGCTCAGGGTCCAACATTCGACGAAACCCTATGGGAAAAAGAATATCACACCCACAACCCTTACACTTCATCAAAATTAAACAATAACGATGAAATTCGTATTCCCATACAAAATCAAGACATTTACACACTACCATGTGAAAGTTACTTGTATATTGAAGGAAAGGTTACTAAAAAGGACGGTACTACTACTGGTACAACAGTTCCATTTATAAATAATCCTATGGCTTTCCTGTTTGATGAAATTAGATATGAAATATCAGGTGTAACAGTTGATTCCACTAAAAAAGTAGGTATTGCAACAACTTTAAAGGGATTAACATCTATATCACCTAATGAAACCAATTTAATACAACCTGCAGGATGGGTTTTACCTGCAAAAGACACAATCACTCCAGATACAAATGGAAATTTTGATTTTCATATTCCGTTACGTTTGTTGCTTGGTTTTGCTGAAGATTATAGAAAAATTATATTAAATGTTAAACAAGAATTAGTTTTGTTGAGATCTTCAAACGATAAAGACATTATTAAAGCTCCAGACGGTACAACAGATGCAACTTTAGAATGGAAATTAACATTAGAGAAAATTGTATGGAGAGTTCAACATGTTAAATTAGCTGACGAGCATAGAATGCTACTATTAAGAAAGTTAAAGGCTGATCGTGATATTGTAATTCCTTTTAGAAGTTGGGAATTTCATGAACATCCCAGTTTGCCAGCTACGGATCGCCACACTTGGACTGTTAAAACATCCAATTATGTGGAACGAGCCAGGTATATTATATTTGGTTTACAAACAGGCAGAAGAGACACCATCACCAAACATGCAGGTCAATTTGATCATTGCAACTTAAAAAATATTAAAGTTTATTTAAATTCACAATTTTTTCCATACGATAATTTAAATGTGTCATTCGCTAATAAAAAGTACAGCATATTGTACGATATGTATGCAAGATTCCAAAGTTCATATTACGGTAAAACAAATGCACCTTTACTATCACCAGAAAAATACTTAGATGGTTACCCTATAGTTGTAATCGATTGTTCTAAACAAAATGAATCGGTAAAATCGTCAAGTGTGGATATAAAAATAGAAATGGAATTCAACGCAGCTATACCGGCTAATACAACTGCATACTGTTTAATTCTACATGATAAAATCGTAACATACACACCTTTAACTGGAATTGTTAAAAATGTATTGTAAAAAACCGGTTTTGTTACATTCCAATGAATTCCGCGAGTATAAAAGCAGAGCGTTCAGGTCGCTCCTCATCAGTTTGTTGCCTGTTGTTGTATGGGTAGCATCGTATTCAATATGGCTTCTCCTAGTGGTACAATAGAAAATGTAGTAGATATTGAGAAGGAGATATCCGACTTTTTAGATCTTCAAGGTCAACCGGAAGGAGATGAACACAACCCTTGCAGACAACTACACGCCAGTAATAATGTTGAGGAAAAAGGTAAAAGAAGAAAGAATGTACAGAAGAGGAAAAGGGATATTGAAGATAATATTTCTCCTAACATATTGAGTGAGGTATTCTTGCGAATATTTTATCCAATTTCATCAAGTTTGGACAAAAGTGTTTTAATCGGTGTTATGAAATCGACGGATTATTCACCTACTGTAATTTTAACTCATGGGCCCAAAATGATTTTGTTTACGGACACTGCTTGGGAATCGTTTATGAAACACTTGCATCTGCTAGAATGCTATTTAAGTAGTAACATGTTTGGAAGAAAGACAAGAGTAGGCCTTTTGGATTCAAATGTGGAAATCGATATTGTTAAACATCGTGGTGATCATCAGTTGCGGTTTAGAGACACAACAAGACATGATAACAAGATTCAACTTAATCGAGAAGAGTTTTTTATTCTAACTTGTGCAACTGAACCAATAACAAGATACTTGAGACAACTGGTGTTTTCAAGTTCAATTATTAAAGATTATCTGGAAGACACTTTGGACAAACAACCGGACGCACCTATATTGTACGGGCCTGTGGATACTTCTATATTCAATAGGGTTCCTCATGAAGTACAAATGTGGAGACAATTGGAAAAGTACGCTCAACTACATAAGAAATCAGTAAAACAGGAAGAAGAGGAAGATGGAGGAGAAGAATCAAGTGTTAGTGATCAAAACGAAACAAGGAAAATATAAAGATGGAAACTTAAATGACAATGGTTAGTTTCTAAAACAATAACCAACATTTTGTGGGGTTAGGCCTATTGGGGACGGTGCCCACGTTAAATATACACCAACGCGCCAACAACTGTACGGCCTGGTATAAAAGCAGTACCTACCGTGGTGTGGAAATCAGTTGACCTCCTGACTTCATAATGAGCAGACGTGTGACCTTCAAAATGGACAAGGGAGAAGAAGAAGAACAAGTAAAGTCCAAGCCTGGTATTATTGAGTTTCAAGCGTTTCGTGGTAATGATGATAGATTCATTATAAAAGAACTTGTGTTTTTGGACATGAATACAAGTGTTCCTTATTCGTTTTTATTTAAACCACCATGTTCTTATTCATCTTTAACTAGTAAAGCCGCTACCACCAACAGATGGATTTCAAAACATTTCCATCATATTGATTGGTATGATGGTTTTACAAGTTACACGGACTTGTATCACATTATGCATCACTTTTCAGACAAGTTTACCAATATTTACACAAAGGGGCTGGAAAAGAAAAGATGGATCGAAGGATTTACTCATGTTCCGGTTAATGATGTGGAATTGGATAAAAATTACAAGTATACGATGGAAAATGTTTGTATTTGTACTAAAAGTCCAGAACATGAAAAAGATAGACATTGCGCTTTAAAAAACGCCTATAAACTCGCATCTTACCTTCAAAGTGGGGAAATGGGGAGTGGTGGGGGTAACGGGGGTTATATAAGTGAGGAGCAGACCGGGACCTGGCATGAGTATTACTCGAGATTCCGAGACGACAACATCTCCCAGCAAGAAGACGAAGAAGACGATCTATATCTCGACCATGGCATCTCACCAGTTCCTGCAAACTTTGGTTGAGCAGTTCAATGCTCACTCCAAATCTACCATACTACCCGTCAAGAAGTGTTCCGAACTTAAAGACGAGAAGCACTACATTATCCACGCCATGAAGAAGATGGAGACTACAGTTGGAGAGGCCATCTGCTGCAGTCTTAGCGAGGCACCATTCACTCCGGGGGATGAGCCCAAGTTCCAAGTCTACCTGCCGTAACGGTTCGTCCATCTCCTCCAGAACGATTATCTGCGCTCCATCCAACACGGATGTCTCTACCTGGTTTCCCACGGTTGCACGGGTAGTAATTCCACCGAGTTGACCATCCACATTGCCGACAAGCAGCAGTGTTAGATTTAAGTTTTACTGATGTACATATGTTATTGTAATGTTTTATAAATAAATAAATAAACCATAAAAAACAAAAAAATACAAAAGACAAAAAAATGCAACATATCAATATGTGAAGTTTGTCACATATTGATATGTTGCATTTTTTTTAAACTTCGCGGGTGACCTTGACCTTTGCATTTCACAGTTACCCCCACCACCACGCTACAAGTCAAACCTGTTTGAATGCAAACACCCCCACCACTTTTTCATATACCTCCAAGCGCTGTGCCTCGGCTTCATTTCTACTCCAGCAGCCAACCTAGCAACATCAGGATGTCTCTGAACGTAAGCTGTGCCAGCTATGAGGAGGTGACTATCAAGACGCCAAAGGAGCTGAACGATTTGTACAAGGAGTTGCAGCTAATGGTGGCAAGAGGCTACCGTATAAATGTGCAAGTCTACGCTTGCAATATACGGAACACCCGGCAGCTAAAGGAAGAGCCTGAGTACTCCTCGACAGCTTCCTCACCGATGTCCATGAAGACCGAGCCGGACAACTTGGATTACTTCAGCTGACTAGCAGTTGTATTTCTTGTTCTAACCATTGTAGAATATGTTTATTTTTTCATTATATTAAAGAAGTAAAAGAGCAAAAACACCTATCTTGTTACTGACATATGAGCTCAGTAACAAGATAGGTTTTTTTAAAACACAGTTTGAATGACCTTGAAACTTCCCCCTCCACTGCTTCGCTACCCCCACCACTTGACTATTGGTGTACATGGCACATCACAATTGGAAACCTCATTCCATCTTCAACAGCCAAACCGACAACATCAACAATGGCAAACCTACCAACAGATGAAAGATCTCCTCACGCGTGCTGTGACTTCGTCCACGAGTTGGAGAAGAGGATGCAGGAGAGGGCGATAAGAAGAAAGCAGATCCACTCAGAAAATATCATGATAGTCAACGGCTATCTTTTATTGTTCGGCCTTATTATGGTTGTACTTTTCATACTGTATGGCATAGTCACATGTGTCGGCAAGGTTGCAGAAGAAAACGCCCGCCACCATCAGTTGGAAAGTTTCAATGTTACTTTGTAGGTTTTCCTTTTTTAAAAACTCCGTTTGGATGACCTTGAAACTTCCCCCACTACTCCACCACGCTCCCCACCACTTCACCATGTTCCTGCATGAGCATCACATCACCCGTCATTCCTTGTTCGACAAGCAACCATGGCGGACAACACCATCAGCCAAGCTGACTCCACTACTGATGTTGGAACGAGTACAGGTTGGACACTATCCATCGACAGTGTTCACTATTTGGAAACAATTTGCGAACGGATGAAAGAAATACTGCGGGACAACCCTGGGATCATAATACAAATGAATTTCAACTATGATTGGTCGCAAGTTACATTGCGGCAGGAGGACAACAACGGTCAGCACTCACCGCAATACTCACCAATGTCACCGATTTACCCATACAGTGAATCTGATGCGGATGAAGATGTAGGAGACAACGACGAGGCTGATGGGGAGTGACCTTCTTTCCTTTTTTTAAAACTCAATTTGGATGACCTTGAACTTTCCCCCTCCACTCCTTCCTTTTTAAAACCCAATTTGAATGACCTTGAAATTTCCCCCTCTACTTTTCGATAATGTTACAACTGACTGCAGCTCACCTCATTCCTTGCTTAGCTACCATGGCGGACAGGACTCTTTCTCAAGTTGACTCCACTACGGACGAAGCATTTCCCTTGCGGTGGACTGTTCATTTACAAGATGCGACAGAAGTGGAAGTCTTGTATCAAAAATTACTCTATGTATTCAACGGGAACCCTGGACCTCTTGAATGTAGAATGGATTTGAATTTTGATGCAACCAGGGTCGGCACAGAACCTTCAACTTCAAGCCAGCCTCAGCAACGAGATTTTACACATTTATACACTCCAATATCACCGGAAGATGTAACTGTCTGCGAGGCTGACTCAACTACACGTTATGTTCAGCCAAAGCCTTGGGTGTTGATTATTAACAATATGTACAAAGTGGAATTGGTATGTAATAGATTAAAGGAGTTGATGGTACAAGATCCCGGCCTGCGCTTTCAAATAGACATACATTTCATCTGGGGAGCACCTGCGCGGAGCTCTTCGTCTGACAGCTCTCCAAGTACAACGGACGAGGAGGAGGAGGACGACTAGTCATCTTTTTTAAAACTCCGTTTGCATGACCTTGACCTTTCCCCCTCCAATGAGTTTATTTAAGGTGCACTCTCACTGACTACAGCATCATTTCATTGCGCACCTTCACCGCAGCAACATGGAGAGTCAACTCAACTACTGTTGCAAACAGAAATGTTTTTCATGGACCAATGACATTGATGTGGTGGATGGCCTGGCTTGTAGAACATGTGAAGCTTTTGGTCAGTGCATGTGTAAGTGCAAGTCTTGGAAGAAGCCGAAACCGGAGTTGAAGACATTCCATGTGTACCAAATGAGAGGGCATAAGTACACTTGTTGCCCTGAACGTTGCATTGAATTTAAACTAAACCAGCTAACTGGCTGCAAATTGTGCAACAATCATTTTGCAGGTTTTTGCAAACATTATTTAGGAGCGTGTCAGTACAGATCAACTTGGCATACCGAAGCACTCACTATGAATGAAATCGCTATAGACTCACAAGAGTAGTCTTTCTACTCTTTGACTTTTTTAAAACTCCGTTTGAATGACCTTGAAATTTCCCCCACCACTTCCCCATATATCTAGAGTACGCAGGGCCCGGAGGTCAGTCGCTCGGCGGCTGTCGTAGGATGCACATCCGTGTTGTGCAGTCTGCTGTGCAGTTTTGATTTTAACCAGTTCAAGGTCACCATACTTAAACTCTGGCAAAAACGTCAAGCTGTTAAAGACAATCCTAAGTCCCAGGTTCACAGTCAACCTCAAGGTCATCACACTTTAACATGTAAATTTAAGGTAGCACCAAAACGGTGCTACCTGGCTTGACATTTTCAAGTTTCCCGAGGTCATCGCAGTTCCCCCACCACTTCCCATATACCTAGATTGCGCGGGGCTAGACAGTCAGTCGCTCGGTGTCTGTCGTAGGGTGCACATCGCGGTTGTAGTACTGGTCTAAAGTAAGGCAGCTGGGCTAGTTCAAGGTCACCCGAGCGGTGTCACATGACGGTTTAGGCAGAGTCACGTTGCAAACTTCAAGTTTCCTCAGCACTTTTGCTGTTTTTCGTCTAATTTCGCTCCAAGTCGTCAAGGTCATGGGAACCGGACTGAAACTCGGAGCGTAGTGCGAGAAACAGCAAAAGTGCCAAAAAATTTTAGGTTTCAGCGTGACCTTGACCTTTGTGACATCGATGACGTCATTTTGGTGACGTAAGGGGTGATGACGTCATCAGCACGTCATTTCTGTGACGTCATGGGTGTGACGTCATGGAAGTGACGTCATTGGGGATGACGTCATCGATGATGCAATCGATGACGTCATCGATGACGTCATCGGTGAGGTCATTGACCTCGATGATGTCATCGCTCGGGTGACCTTGAACTGGCCCAAAAGCCCCCATTTGCCACTACTCACATATGTTGACGATTGAAACATACATGCATTCAAAATATTTACTGAAATTAAATTTTTAATCACAATGCAATAAATGGCTAAGTTTGTTTGTTCAACAAGATTGGTGCACAACAAGATTGATATACAAAGAATTACAATACTTTGTTTATTATATATAGTTTTAAGTCACTCCTACTATTTAACAAGTTGAAATTGTTTTTATGCCACATAGACATAAAATTTTTTATCATTAGAAACAATGATACTTGTTCTAATATTTTGTTCAATAGTTTTAACTATTTCTATATACATTCCGTTAAATTAAAAGGTGTTCGTTCCATTATTTTGAATATGAACCCAAACTTAACATGTTACAATTGAAAAGCTTTTATATTAATTGGAAATTAAAATTTTATTTCATTGACCTTATAAATGGTGTTTTGGTTGTTGTTTATTTTTTTTTTTATTTATAACTGTTAGAAAAATCAGTCAAATATTGGAAGGAAACTTAAAAAACAACTTTCTCTTAAAAACAGAGGTTATATTAAAAATCTAAGTTAACATTTAAATAAAACCTCCCTAAAACACTTAATTAATAAGAAATAAAAAATAAAATAAATTTGCCAGAACATTGACAATAATATGAATAATCCCTATTGATAAATTATATTTATATAAATAAAATAAGACACTTATGCTTTTGGCTCATGTTTACTGAATATTAATACAGATTTATTAAAAGCCATACCGGTGAAGAGCCATAAACAATTTCACCACCTTATCCACGTTATACACAGCCTGAGGTGTTCATCATGGGATAAAAGGATTATCTTACGGTGCAAGGGACTTCGCTACGCCTCTATAGGAACCTTATGTTCAGTCTCATTCTATTCCAAATTAAATCCATTGTAACCTATAACCGAATATAGTGGCTTTACGTGACTTAATTAAATAATCATATGTAATACTATTTTAAAAATATTTAAACCTAAAGATTTCCCCCAGTACAACATACCATGAATGAAATATTTAATTTTTTCAGTTACAAATTATATTCCGGCATATGCACACATAATACAACTGCTGTATGTGACTATTGAATTTAAAATATGAATTCAAAAAAATATTTTTGTATAAAGTACATCATTTTAAATCAATCATCTTTTTCAATATACTAACAGTGCTTTCTGTAGCTATTACTAAAAAGATGAAGTAAATTCCAACCGTATAACCACTCAGCAGTTTTTCCACACCGGTGGTGGAAGATTTCTCTTGACTCTATTATACAAAACACGCAGAAAAGAATCGCACTTGTTGACGGTAAATTATTTCTTATAAAAAGTTCTCCCAATCCAGAACTTTCTCATTAATCCATCGGATATTTAATTGAAATTTTTATCTTTCAATTGGTTTGTATAAAATGTAAAGGCAATGAAATTTCCATTACTTATGTGATTATCTTGATTGTGTATTAAAAAAAAAAAAAAAAAAAAAAAAAAAAAAAAAAAAAAAAACAGGTCCATCATCGACTAACTTCAAACTAACTAAGATTGTTTACAATAATTACATTAGGCAATTTTCCAATTTTCAATTGGATATAAATAAATTTTAACTTTTTAACATTAAAAACACTTTATAGAAGGATTTTTTTATTGTAATAGGTTGCCTGGGATACAAAAAAGTATATGATTTTAGATCATTGAATCCAATTTTAAATTTTTTTATTAACCAAAATAGTTCATTATTTTATAATGTACCTTTTGTTAATTTATGCACATTAATTTTACATGTGCTCATGTGCTAAAGCTGTTGTCTATGAAGCTCAGTATAACTGAAGTAGTCTCAATCCTAATTTTGATACTGAGAAGAAAATAGATTATTATAATATAATGGATTACTTCAGTTCATATTATGGATAGGAATGATTCCATCATTTTCAGAAAACGTGTTCATTTGGTCTACTTATGAATATAGCCTACTATATTTTATCAATATTTAATAAACAGAAAATAGAATGTACATTGAGGTATACAAATTTTCACACAATATTTATTTTTTTAAATAAAACTTTTTTATGTTGTTAATTGTCTTAACTAAACTAATTGACCATACACTTAAGTATGTCTGGTGGTGTATAAAATTAAAGACTATTTTAAGTTAAAAGTTTTTATATTGTTCTAACAAATGTTGAGAGTTCTATAGGGTTGGAGAATGCCAGCAATTTACCCCTTTGTGCCGGAAACTCCCTGAGCGATTATTACGTCAATGAAGCGTGTAATTCGAGTTTGGACGTCGTTATAGTGGTCCATTCATAGGGAGACAAACAAGAATGTTAGAAACGCTGGGATGGATGTTGTTCCTTAAATATAAAGATTAAAATATTTACATCCACAAACTCATAAATACAGTTTCATAGCGATAATTATCTGCAAATTTTTCTCCTGGTAGCAATTTTATTTTTCGTTCTAATTGGAAACAAGTATTTTCTGATTGTTGACTCGTTCACACCCAAATGGGAATTAATTTCATGTACGGAGGCTGTATGTTTCAGTGATATTACATTTTAAAACAGCTACAGTAACTTTAACATTTAAATAATCTTTATAGTAAAGTGAAAAAGTTACAAAAAAATAATTTATTCAAAAGAACTTTATTTTAAAGTTCACCAGGTTTTGGAATTATGATTATTAGGATAGTTTATGACTAATCTATTTCAGCTACTGATAGATTTTTCGAACCCTTCTCCGCCCGGAGTGTAAAATTTATCCTTCAGTATGAAAGATTAGTTTCGAGAGTTGTATTGAAATATACTACTTCATTACTCTGTACTGTAACTAAATTAAAAACTAAATTACATCTGAGATTAACAAAATTTGCTTTTTTATTCCATTAACATAGTAAAATTAATCATATTTGCCGTCCCAATAATACTGTTTCACACTAGTACCGGAAATACTGTAACTAAATTAAAAACTAAATTACATCTGAGATTAACAAAATTTGCTTTTTTATTCCATTAACATAGTAAAATTAATCATATTTGCCGTCCCAATAATACTGTTTCACACTAGTACCGGAAATAAATGTTTGTTAGCATTCGTTCCCAGGCTTTAACTATTCTATTTTTTCTGTTTAGTATCGTTACTTCCCAAGCCTCTACTAAAGTTCCCGTTTTTTTCTGTAGGCTGGTAATGTATTTGGTGTTATTTTATTCTGTATGTGAATCAATTTCCACGAAATGTTGAGATATAAAAAAGATAGGGTGTATGTGGTCGCTCATTTAAAGCCCTAAGACTCATTTTAAAGCTCGAGGACTGCTGGAAAATATAACAAGTGTGAAAAGTTACTTGGTCTCCGCCCCATTTGAACCTTTGACTTCCCAAGCTATTATTATAATTTTTATTATCGACTCAGCTGGTTATTGGGCATATATTTTGAGTAAATATTAACATTTAGACATTACGTTTGAACGAAACTAAGATAATTGTTAACTCTTTATAATTGTATAAAATCTAATTTCTCAATTATTTTACTATTTAAAATATTTCATATATAAAACATTAATTACAAGTTAAAAACATGCAAAATGTATTTTATAAAATGTTATGCCTGTAAAAGCTAACACCAAAAAGGGAAGCTAAATATACGACACTTCTGAAAGTTTTGTGATTCAGAAAAACATGTTTTTCTCAAGAAACTTGGATTCCAGAGAATCTCCCTCTTTAAACGTTATAAACGCTTAGAGAAAAATTACATACCAAGTTGTCAAACATCCTGGGGAAACCAATTTCACGTAAAAGCACTTGGTTTTATGGTATAAATAAATACATTTGTAAAAGATATATAATACGCATGCATTAATATTCATTAAAATACACATTTGTGTATAGTCGTTGAATGTTACAAACACTATTACATTAATATGGGTCTATAGTACAGTAAAATTAGGATTTTAGATCGGCAACTGATGTGCATTCACAAAAATTTGATAAGAGCTTCTTTTAAGCACTATAATTAAAGATCCAATGAGTCCCCAAAAATAAAGTTGTTTTTCACCTATAAAACCACTTTTCAAAATGGCGTTTTTTCGTTAATGGGATATATTTTGAAATAATGTAGTTATTTTTATTTTTCACCTGAAATCTCAATATAATGTTGTGGCACCACCACCGATAATTGTTGGATGGGAAGTAGTTCATTTTGACCGGTCGTTAATTTTTGGCAACCATCTTGGATCCGCCAAATTGGATGAAAGTTATTTTTTTTATGTAAAGATAGGGTCTTGACACATCATTTCAAAGTAGATTTGTACGCTGATTACAATGCCGAAGTCCGTTTTTGAAAACCTTGGTTCGTTTTAAAGATACACTCAAATAAAAATTCATTCCTATAAATTTCTTATGGACATATCGAAGTTTAAATTTATTTTGCATTATTTTTCTTTTATATCTAGTTCTAATTGAGGAATGCTGTTCATTCTTACCAAATACTCAGAAATATTCCGGCATTAGTTTTAACTATTCTTAATTAGGATACTGAGACGAGTTATATCCTTCTATTTAATAGAAACTTCATTTTTTATTTGCTTTTAGTTAAAGATTAATATCTCAAGTTCTAAATAAGACAACAAGTTAATTCTGGTATTAAAACAACTAGTACATCAATGTCTTTAATTTGAGTTATTGGCCATTGACATTCGTTGGATTTTAAGTGGCTTATAACTGTCTAATCAACATAAAATTTATTGGTTCCTGAAATTCGTCTTCAGTTAAAAACGTCCAACTCAAGTTGTAAATGAGATTCAAGGTTCGTTTTAGTATTAAATTACACGGTACATTATTGGCTTTAATTCCATATATTGATTGTTAAAATTGGATACGTTTAAAATGTGATATTAAACACTTAAAAAAATATATTTCCATTTCTGAAATTTGGGTAAAGTTTAAAATTTACAAACCGTTTCAAACGAACAAAAACTCTAAGGAAGCCCAATGATCCACTGAGTGGTCTGGTACCAAAATTAACAACCTATCTCATTTAGAACAGGATATATGACGAAAAATAAAAAATAAATAAATTCAAAATTTGAAACGTCCATAAGAAATATATAGAGAAGAATTTTAATTTCCGTATATCTTTGAAACAGAAAAATATTGTCAAAAATAGATTTCGGCATTGTAATCAGCGAAAAAATCTACTTTGAAATGATGTGTCACAACACTATGTTTACATTAGACAAAAACAACTTGTATCCAATATGGCGGATCCAAGATGGCGGCCAAAAAATAAAGACCATTAAAAGAAGTATTAGTACTCAACAGTTATTCGCGTTGGTCCCACAACTTAATATTGAGGACATGCACGTAAAAAATGAAAAAGGGAAGCTTTTCCAAAATTTATCCCATTACAAAAGAACCGTCATTTTTAAAAATGATTGTATAGGTGTAAAACAATTTAATTTTTTGGGGACTCACCCAATCTCTTTTTCTAGGGCTTAAAAGAAGGTCTCCTGAAAATGATCAGTTACCGATCAAAAGGTTGTTTTTGGCCTTATTTTACTGTACTACTAAGTTTACTTTAATACATTTTCATACTTTGATATTAAGTCATTGACGAAATACTATGCGTTTTTAAGGTAAACATGACTAAAGGTTGAGTATTATGGTTGTGATGATTTTTTTAAGGTTGGCAGGTCTCTTTTTGCCTTATTTTTCCCGGCCACATAGACCATTGATCTGTGTGTGTGTTAGACGAAGTAAGGTGAATTTCGGTGATAAAATTAATTGGCAGGACGTGGTTTCGAACCCAAAACATCGCTGCCATGGTCCCGAAGTCCAGCGGGCTAACCAGTTCGCCACCGACTCACCCACGACATCACTGCCATGGTCCTGAAGTCCAGCGGGCTAACCAGTTAGCCACCGACTCACCCACGACATCGCTGCCATGGTCTTGAAGTCCAGTGGGCTATCCAGTTCGCCACCAACTCACCCACGTCATCGCTCCCATGGTCCCAAAGTCCAGCAGGCTAACCAGTTAGCCACCGACTCACCCACGACATCGCTGCCATGGCCCCAAAGTCCAGCGGGCTAACCAGTTAGCCACCGACTCACCCACGACATCGCTGCCATGGTCTTGAAGTCCAGTGGGCTATCCAGTTCGCCACCAACTCACCCACGTCATCGCTCCCATGGTCCCAAAGTCCAGCAGGCTAGCCAGTTAGCCACCGACTCACCCACGACATCGCTGCCATGGCCCCAAAGTCCAGCGGGCTAACCAGTTAGCCACCGACTCACCCACAACATCGCTGCCATGGTCCCAAAGTCCAGCGGGCTAACCAGTTAGCCACCGACTCAACCACGACATCGCTGCCTTGGTCTTGAAGTCCAGCGGGCTAACCAGTTAGCCACCGACTCACCCACGACATCGCTGCCATGGTCTCGAAGTCCAGCTGGCTGACCAGTTCACCACTGACTCACCCACGTCATCGCTGTCATGGTCCCAAAGTCAAGCGGGCTAACCAGTTCGCCACCGACTTACCCGGTTAGATTAGGGATAGATTTGTTTCTGAAAAAGACCAGCTAATATATTTGTATATACCTATATGGAAAGCTATAGTAATACATTATAAATACTTTAAATACTTCCTTATACCTAGATGAGGTGATTAACTTCACTATACAGAACTTGTAGTTAATACAATTATTAGATAAACTGTTTTGTTCAACATACTAGGGTAGACTTGCTTGTTACTGAAATTGGAACGTTATGTTTTTGTCATTATCGTTCCTAGAACGTACTGTCACACAATAAGTAATTTCTGTAAAAGTGATAGTGTTTTCCCTTAAGATGTATTTTCATGTAAAAAATAAACAATCTATCTTCTTAATCCAATAATTTTTCGTCTGTTACATTCGTTTTTCTCTATAACCTTTTCATAGAATAAAAAATCAATTTAATCGGTATAAACTAATCTTGTAATAAATTACGTAAAATATTAGAGCAAAAGCAAAAATAAAAAGTTATTTTCCAAAGCTTGGTGTAAAATATGATTTAGGATGCTTGCAATGAAATATTTAAAGTCATACGAAAAGCAAATGTACACGCACACGGCTTTTCATCTCAAAGGAAAAAGTAAAGAGAATGAACATTTGGAAAACATTGTTTACTTAACAAATATAAAATGCTTATTTACTCTTCTTCCACAGCGATGGATTCAGCGGATATTATCAATTGGTCAAATTTCAAGCAAAATATAATTTCTTAATTATAAATTTTATGGAAGGAGTTTGTAATTATTTTCTTATTTATAGATTTTTTATTTATTTAATTTACCAAAAGTCCTTTAGATTTTAAACCCGATTAATTTTGCTTTATCTCTTTAAAACCATACAAATAAAGTATTTTAACCAGATAAATTGTTATTCATATAAAATAACAGAATAAACTAAATAATTATATACCAGTTTATACCAGTTACTTGCAATCATACATCATTTAAAATGAGACTTAACCTCGTTGCTGTTTGTTAGCTTAAACAACTTGGTTAGCTTATGGCATTAATTTTTGAAAATATATTTATTTTTTAGCATGAATTTGTTCCTACTATAATGTAGAATTTCACCAGTATTATTTATTATGAGAAAAATGTTTTATTTTCTGGGAATATTCTGGTTTATATTCTGAAAAATTTAAAATTTTTCAATGGTTACATATTATATAGACTATAAACTCAAAATCAAAATGATAATGCTATAAATTTAATAATATTTCGATAGGTTGTCGGTATTAACAATTCTGTATATCAAAGAACATTTATCAAATGTTTCTTGATTGCTATTGAGACTTATGAAATCAAAAACCATATTAACCAATATTATACAAAGAGCAGCTAGAAATATTTTGAGTCTGCTTTTATGGGATGATTTTAAAATAAATGTTCTAATAAATGGGGGGACAAACATTTGGCCAAAATTTGCACAAAAACAATAATTTCAACAATTTAATCTTAATAATGTAAATTTTTTTGGAACGTTAGTACAAAAAGGCTTGTTTATTCCTAAGACGAGCTCATTCGCTTTGATTACTTTCCTTTCAGAATCTTTAAAAATACAAGCGCCTAAAGGAGCTGCACTCTCGTGTTAATTTGCTAAATAAAGTGTTTAAACTATAACACGTGGGTTTTGCTACTTCAGTTATCAGAAGTACAACACCACAGCTGGTTTTATGAGGGGGGGGGGGGGGGGGTAGTATGTAGTAGCTGATACATTCGTTTATTTTTATAATGAATTTCAAATCAACAAATAATAAGCTGGTATGTTATTTTGTATCTAAAAATCATAACAAACAGTGTAAAGTACTATTGAAAATGATAAATTATGTTCATTATAGTATCGTTTCTAAAATTCAGTGCCGCATGTGTTTTACAGAAGCATGTGGTTCGTACTTTGACAGTTCAATCAGTGGTTTTCAGGGTTTCCTTGTTCTTTAAATAGGCCTGCATAAGACGGATATTAAAATGTTTTGAATTTCAATTCAAGATTACAACGATATAAATATGTACCAAGGATGAGATCTGGGTATATATTATTTTGTACCTAAGATAATTTATTTAAAAAGTTGTTGAGATCACTGTGCATATTTACACAAACCCATATATATTACTTGATGCCTTAGGCCCGGTTCACACGAGCGTCAAAATACACTGCGTGCAAGCTGCGTCGACGCGGCGCGGCGTCCCCGGTGCACACGAGCGTGTACTGTTCCATTTGAGTACATGCACTGCTCAAACGCCGCTGCAAAATAAATCCGCATCAACGCAAACGCAAAACGCTCGTGTGCACCAAGCCTTACTCGTATTAGGGTATAGGAATATAGGCATAGCTAAAAATAAGAAAATAGTTTATACATTATTGGTTTTATATGGGCTTGTTCAAAAAATATTGGGAATTAAAATAGCTCTTTAAGGCTGCGGTCTACCCCAACCAAAACAAAAACAACAACAATGCCGATATGCCGGCCTCGCGGCCGTAGCGCTAGGCGAGTTTGATGGCTGCAGAGGTTTACGGGGATCGTGTTTCAGAATTAACCAATTAAGATAGAGATTGATTCTTAACTTTTTCTAAAAGTACAAAAAAGGATCTCGTCGGCTATCTTTTTAGAATTTTCAAATAAAATTTCTAATTTTAGTTATAATTGTGTAAAATTATCTGTTTTTGAGTTTTATAGATGCAGAGGTTTACGGGGATCGTGTTTTAAAAATAACCAATTAAGATAAAGATTGGCTATTAACTTTTTCTAAAAGTAGAAAAAAGGATCTAGTCGGCTATCTTTTTAGAATTTTAAAATAAAATTTCTAATTTCAGCCATACCGGTCTAAAATCATCTGTTTTTCTCGATTTTTAACTAAAGTTTTCTATTGGTTTTAATGAACTAATTACAAAATTGTAACAGACGAAAACTAGTACCGTTATTCTTCTTTAATATGACACCTTATTTATAGCTCTAGGCTTCATTTGGCAGAAGATAACACGATTCTAAAAAACCCTTGCATTTGGGTGCGCGCCAGGGGTAGACCGCAGCCTTAAACTATTTTGGTTTTGCAAGAAAACCAGCAATAACCATACATTTCCTGAATTTTGTTCTTAACTAACATAACTGTATATATTTCATGTTTATAGGCCTATTTATTTTATATTTGGTCTCTGGTATAATGAACGGACACATGTGGAACAAGGGTCTGGTATGGATATGAATAAAACATCCGACAAGAGGGAAACGTTATGGGCCAGGGCCAAATCACTATAGCTCGACAGTGATACTCTTAATTCATAATTATCCATTATTTAGCTTTTTAATTAATTTACAATATTAAGTCCTAATGAAATGTGTGAATTTAATGATAAAAATATGTCGAATCCATGAAATAAAATATTTGGTTAATTTTTTATATATTACTGAGGAAAAGCTGGGTAGTAGCTTTGAAAAATATATTTGTTAAACTGATACAGGTTACAACATCACCATTAGTGAGGGTACCAAGACATTTCGACAGGGGGATGCAAATGGGGCCTCCTTTACGCCAATGGTATGTCTTGCCATCCGTCATGTGCCATTGTAGTACGTTGCTTTATCCTGTTTGGTGTTAAGGACAGTTCAAGTAAAGATATTTATGCTACTAAAAATCTGTCAATGATAAATGACACTCGGTCAGTCATGAAGAAACAATATAACTAAAACAAATCAAAATAATACAAAATTTCGGTGATAATTATTTTGTATTTCAACATGTATAGTTTATATTTTTTGCATTAAAATTATAAAAAGGGCTCTATAGACAACTTTCATTTTGATAATTTAGAATTTTTTTTAAGGTTCTAATGAAGGAATATTCTTGGATTTAAAATCTATTAAAAATCCAAGAGTTCAGTTTCTAAAGTAAATTGTAAACTACAAGTGGTCCTATTTAAGTAGCTATTGAATAAAAGTAATAATATGGTAGCTGACAGTGGCTATGTATAATGTAGATATTATGCAATGATAATAGATTTTAACTAAGCCATTTATCAGGTCAACATTTTTTACTTTTAGGAGTAAAATAGAAGTGTTTAATAGTATATTGATGGTATTATGTTATATAATTGAATCTACTGACTATAACGAGCCCAGAGCACCTTGGGAGTGTATCCCTATTGAACCCTTGCACTATATTTGAATTGATATTTCTAACACATGTGTTAGTGTTATGGATGTTTTATTTACGTAATTATGATGACTGAATTTCACTATATTAGTTTTATTTGTAAGTTTATTACTAGTTTCGCAGCCTTACGTACGTGTTGAGTTTTAAAAAACATAATACTCGTATTATTCAAATGGGTGAGTGTACTGAGTAACTGACTGATACATTTATAGAATATTTACTTTAATTTGTTATATTTTGTGTAGGTTTACAGTAAAAAATTTTAATAAATACCTCCACTTAACGTTTTTCTAAGATGTTAATCATTTTTGGAAGGAAAATATCCGTATTAATATACTTTATTACACTTTATATTACTTTTTTACTTCAAAATGCAAATGTAATTTATAATTAAATAGACAACGATTCTAATTATTTTATAATATTTATAAGTTTTTATATCTGAAGGACTTATATAAAATGGCTAAAGAAATGAAACTATAATAATAATAACGCATGTACAATAAATAACTTTCATCTTCTTTTTTAGTAGGATCGTAACAAACTTTTTAGCGAATTTCCCTATAGGTAATACGCTATTACGGTTGTACCCATGGTAAGACCTAAGCCCGGGACCATGTTAATTTTTCATTTTGAGTTCCCCAGAGGCCAAAAATACCGTATTTTCATTTCATATACATGTATATATATATATATATATATATATATATATATATATATATATATGTCCGTGGTACTGATAACTTTTGACAGGGACCTCCAAATTTGATGAAATTTGGTATGAAGGTGTAGAACCAGGTCTATTTTCATTAGTTCGCAAACCAGCATTATCGGGTTAGGGGAACGGGGTTTTATGGGGTTTGAAAAGGGTCAAAAATGGGTTTTTGGCATTTTTAGACTTAATTTTTCAAAATTTACAATTTTAACTAAAACCATTTAAAAGAGCTTAAAAAACAAACAATTTAGTATTTTGAATTTTTAACATGGCTTAACAGGTTACGGGGAAAATTCAAAAATAGGTTTTCCATATTGTTATTCTTGTTGGAATCAACAAAACCCTGTATCTCACTTATTTATTGTCATAACTTGATTAAATTTATTATGTACATTCACTAGGTAGGTTTAAACTTATCTTTACTTACAGCACCCATGTGGCAGTAAACCTACCTAATCTACCAAGACCCCTTTAGGGTTTATGGGGAAAATGAAAAATACAGAATTTGATGAAATTTAGCTACATGCACTTGGTTACATGCACTTGGAATGGATTTTTATATATCTACTTGCAATACCCCCAAGGCAGCAAACCTACATCCTCGTTCGTGCCCATACTGGTTTAGGGGAAAAGTTAAAAAAAATTTTATCATTTTGGAAATGCCCTGAGTACGCAGGTCTACTGCGACGGAGGTATTTATATAATGTAAGCATAAATTTCCTCGTTTAAATGTTCTAAGTAACCATTTAATGTAAAATAATAAGTATGATGCAAAACGTTTTTCAGTCCCGGGCTATGCAAAGAGAACAGTAGGGTACCTTGGCCGAAGACTGTCAGGAGGAGCAGGAGGAGCCGACCCCCCCCCCCCCCCCCCCCCCCGAGGAGCTCCCGGCGAGCCCCCCCCCCCCCCCCCCGAGGAGCTCCCGGCGAGCCCCCCCCCCCCCCCCCGAGGACCACCTGCGGTGTTGTTGAAACCCGACCCTCGGCCAGGTGCGACATTCCACACCTAGGGGAGCCGGCACAATAGACCGTCCACACCCCTGCGTGGTCTACAAGATGAAAACTAAATAACACGATCACTGTGTTATATAGTTAACATCTTGACTTAGATTAGTTTTTTGTTTGTTTGTTTTTTTTTTTTTTTTCTATTTACATTTATTCATTTCAATCTTTTTTTTTCTTTTTATTTATTTTTATTTATTAATTTTTTTTTTTTGTCTATTTACAATTATTTATGTACAATTACGACTAAAACTACAGCTAATCTAAACTAAGGGAGGAAGAGGAAAAACATTTATTAATTAGTTCGTTTTCCTCGCGGCGATGGCGGCCTCCATAGCAGTGAGCTGAGCCGTCAGACTATAATAGTCGGCCCACTGCTCCGGCGATTGCGGCTGGGCGCAGTAGGTCGCGTCGAATAGTTCTTCCATCCGACGCTGGGTTTCTTCCAGCTCGTGGAGGGTCCCATTCTTTAACGCAGCCTCCGCCGTCG
Source organism: Neoaliturus tenellus (assembly GCA_030545055.2). Classification (NCBI taxonomy): domain Eukaryota; kingdom Metazoa; phylum Arthropoda; class Insecta; order Hemiptera; family Cicadellidae; genus Neoaliturus; species Neoaliturus tenellus. Next base: position 44,428 of record JAQYXR010000028.1, on the reverse strand, counting down.
CCTCCGCCATGGCTACCATGGCCGCCGCCTCTGCCGCCGCCGCCTCCGCTGCCGCCTCCGCTGCTGCCACCGCATCCGCTGCCTCCGCCTCCTCTGCAGCTGCGATGAGGAGGGCGTCCTCCTCTATAACGGCGCGCTCAACCTCCTCGGCCACGGCGACGAGCGCGTCATCATAAGACACTTCCAACAAGGACGACATGATGGCTGTGAATGAGAGTGGATCGACGGCGGGTGGAAGGGAGCGAGGAGTGGGGACAACACCTGGCGCCCGCCTTTGTTCACACCAAAACGGGTTTGGCACCGACCCCCCCCCCCCCCGAGGAGCTCCCGGCGAGCCCCCCCCCCCCCCCCGAGGACTACCTGCGGTGTTGCAACCCGACCCTCAGCCAGGTGCGACATTCCACAGATAGGGGAGCCGAAGACAATAAACCTCACCCCTGCGTGGGAACGACCGCTCACCATCTGTCGGGTTACACAATAGCGCGTCTACTATTTCCCATCACTGGCATCGCGTCCCTTCCATAGCCGCCATCTTTACGCCAGTTCACTGCCGCTCCTCACACAGTTCGGTCGTCTCAGCGCATCGCTCCCGACTACCAGTGCCAGTGTCCGTGATTGTGCCTGTGTTAGTGATTGGATATATTTCTATTCAATTGTAAGTATTACTCATTATTTACAATAACTAGTTATAAATAAATTTTAGTTTTTCCTTTTATTTTGTTTTTAGTTGTTTCATCTTAGCCAAGAAAGTGAAATTATCATAGTTTTTATTACTCACTTCACATTAACGTAACACATATTGAGACTAAATATTTTAACATTTGCCCTCCTGTACCAAAGAAAAATAATTATTCTATTATTTAATTTCCGTAAAAATAATTCAACTAGTAAAGCAGTTTTGGAAATTCTACATTACACATATTTAAACTAAATATTTAAATTTAATTTAAGTTTTTACATTTTGGCATTGCATATCATTTTTTTTTTTTTTTTTTTTTTTTTTTTTTTTTTTTAACCAGACGAACCAGCTCGATGTATTACTCACTTCACATTAACGTAACACATATTGAGACTAAATATTTTAATTCTTTTAGCATTTGCCCTAATGTACCAAAGAAAAATAATTATTCTAATATTAAATTTCCGTAAAAATATTTCAACTAGTAATGCTATTTTGGAGATTCTACAACACTTCACATATTTAAACTAATTATTTTAATTTTATAAAAGTTTTGAATTCTTTTCACTTTTGCTCTTGCATAACATTTTAATATCTAATTCCTGTAACAATAATTTGAACCAGTGATGCGGTTATGGTTATTTTTTTTTTTTTATTTTACCTATAACCCATATTCACTTAGTGTTCTTGCATACTGAACGTAAATTCTCTTTTAATATTGAGTTTCTGTAACGATAGATGCAACAGTATTGTGGTTTGGATTTTTTTTTTTTATTGCCCAAAACCTATTCTAATACTACTCGCATACCGAATGCTGAGATTCTGTAACAATAGCTAAACCAGTGATACAATTAGGATTCTTCATATGACATAAAGCCTATATTTCACTAGTAGTGTGTTCATGGAAGCAATAGTAGTGTAGAGTTGTGAATAAATTTCAGACCATCCAAGTCACTGACCTCAAAATTATTTAAAATGTTTCAAAAATTATTTCTTGCGTTAATACGCACTGTTTGGTTTATAGATCACGATGAATAATATCGAGAAGCGATTCTCCTGCGCAACGTGCGGCAAAGCCTTCTCGGAGAAGCGGAATGTCTCCCGCCACATGCGTTCGGCTCACAGAGGGGCCGAATTTCCATGCATGGAGTGCGGCATGTCCTTCACGAGGATGGACAATCTGCGCCGTCACGTTGCTGCTATGCATCGTCCTCAACCACCGATAAACCCAGCATTTAGACCAGGTTAGTATCTTTATATTCACTAAACAGCCAGATGTCTAGACACTTCAAAATCATACTTTCATTTATTCTATACATAATGATGGGAAAAAAGTAAAATTAAACAGCCTTGTATACACATCATTCTTTTACAAAATTAGTTAAACCTCCTGTTGTCATGTTTATGACAGGGAACCATGCTAATTTAAAAAAAAAAAAAAAAAAAAAAAAAAAAAAAATATATATATATATACCCCATGTCGAAATGCTTTCTATCATCACTTCACTCATACTTATAATTTAAAGATTCTAATCACGTCTGTGGTTTTGTTCTAGACTTCGTGCCTACCCCAGCCCCTGTGGAACCGCGACCCGGTCCCTCTTCCGCTCCAGACGTCGAGCCCAGGCCCGGCCCTTCCAGTGCTCCTGACGTCGAGCCTAGGCCTGGCCCCTCTACTGCTCCTGACGTCGAGCCGAGACCGGGTCCGTCCATTATCCCGGAAACATCACGAGCCCCAGAGCCCACTGGAGTTCCCACAACAGGTATGTACTAGTCTTTACTTAAAAGAAAAAAAAAACCTTTATTTATTATTTATTTTTATTTTCAATCATGTCTCGAATATCATCCACTCTAGATGAACCTCCTATCTAAATAGTTCTGCTACAAAAGTTTTTCAAGGAATCCTTTAAGTTTTTTTTTTATTTAAATGAAAATATTCAGAAACTTATTCAATGATCTTTAATGTAAATTTATTTTTATGTCAGCTCAGGAACTATTTTCTTAACCATCATCATTCGCAACAATTCAGATCATGTGTATGAGAACTATCACTTAAAATGGAAACATTAAGGAAATTTATTTAGTTTTTATGTCACTTTTGGAAACTGTTTTCAGCTTCATCATTATTATACATAAGCCTACAACACGTTGTGTGCTGTTTCAGGCCTCACGTGTGACGGGTGTGGAAGAGCCTTCACAAGGAAGGACAACATGCTGAAGCATGCCCGTTTCCACTGCAGAGGCCGCCGTATGGAACCCCAGACTGGTGGGGCCCCTCCGCCATCGCCTGCCCCCTCGTCATCATCATCAGGAGGAGCACCGAGTGAAGACGACGAGGCGCCTGTGATCCCCGGCGACCTGGCTCCTGTGGGGTTCATCGAGATCGAGACGGCATTCCGCGGGCGACTCAAGACGTATCGCCTAGCCGAGCCCGCGGACCAGTCAGTCACCCTGCAGGAGTTCCTACTGTCGCTCAGGACGCAGGTAATCACACTCATGCGACGTATTTTAAATCACACTCATGCCATCAAAGTCAATTTGTGGGTCGAATGCGAATTTGTCAATATTCACGGTGAGACGTGTAGGCGAGCCTTCAAAACCAAAAATGTCTCCATCTTACATTCTTCAGATGTTGATGAAATATGTCAAGATTTCATCAACAAAATTCTACTGGAGAAGGAGACATGTGAAATGAAGGGCTCGGGATGGAGCTTTGTGAGGGTCTTGGACATGGAGGTCCGAGTAAATGTCTACAGCCCTCTCAGAGGCAGCTCATTCATCCCCCTTCCTCACGATATCGCCGTGAGACACTCTGTGATTAATGTGCTTAACGATGCGGATGAGCGGTGCTTCGAATACTCTATCCTTTCGAAGTATATTGATGAAGCTCGACGTGATCGGCTCACCTCTAATCACTTCACCGCAGAGGTCAGAGCCCGAGCTAATTTAAATTTCGATGGATTACAATTCCCATTGAAAATCACCGATATCCGCAAGTTTGAGCGCAACAATCCAGGGGTAAGCGTTAACGTGTATGGTCTGGACAAGAAGAAGCAGAAACACTTCAATCCTAATAAAGAAGAACATTTCGTCTTTCCGCTTCGCGTCGTGGATCAAGAGCTGCCGAACCACTTCGATCTCTTGTTCCTAACAGATGAGCGTACCACTCACTATGCGTACATCGCTAATTTTGAGAGGCTAGTCACTTGTCAACTGACACGTCGTGGACATCGCTTGTTTATCTGCAAGAGATGCTTTGCGTATTTTGACAACCGGCCAAACAAGTTAGGACTAAATGGGGCTGAACGATTGAATGAACACCGACGATACTGCTCCAAAAATGCACCATTACGCACCGATGTATCAGAAGAGGAGCATATCATGTTCAATCGCCCCGAGCGTACCAAGAGAAGTCGGTTTACCATCTATGCCGACTTCGAAAGTATGCTAGTTCCCTTTGAGGCAGAAATGCCTCCTCATCCCGCACCAACTGTCCAGCCACCAGCGTGGGATCCTGCTACCAACAGAATAACTGGACAACAGCGAGTGGGTGGGACGCCCAATAATGTTAGGAAAGTCCATAGACCTTACGCGTACGCTTATTACATTCGCGACGACCTACGATCAGCCGACGATGGAGACTGCGAAGGCGATGAGCAGCAGGAAAATAATACATTCTCCAAGTTGCGGATGTACAGAGGCGAGGATGCTGCGCGTCACTTCATCAACGCTGTACGGGATGAAGTACAGAAGATTGGGGATATCCTGTACGGCCAGCGCATGCCCGGAGATCCGCCGCAGTTGACAGAACAGCAGGAATTGCAGTTTCGACGAGCTACTGTCTGTCATATCTGCCAGCGGGAATTCGGCCCTAACGACGGTGACAACATCAAGGTTAGGGATCATCAACACTCGCCTCCGTACAACTACAGAGGAGCCGCTCATCGCACATGCAACCTCCGCTTCCGAGAACAGGAGACCGTCAACATGTACTTCCACAATTTATCCAACTACGACGCACATTTCATCGTACGTGAGCTCGGCGTGGATAAAGGAGATGTAGATGTACTCGCCAACACCGAGGAGAAATATATTACCTTCTCCAAGCGGTTCAAATATCCGGGCGCGGGTCGGCGGAACAGCATCAAGCTCCAGTTTGTGGACTCATACCGACTAATGTCGAAGGCTTTGGGCACACTGGCATCGATTCTGCCGGCCAATAAGATGACCATCACGCGCGCCCGATACCAAGACCAAGAAGAGTTTGACCTGCTTAGGAGAAAGGGAATCTTTCCCTATGAGTACATTACATCGATGGAAGTACTTGATGAAGATCGACTGCCACCTAAGGAAGTTTTCGGCGAGAATGTCTCCGACGAGGACTATGCACACGCCCAACGCGTATGGAACAAGTTCAACTGTGAGTCCCTCGGACAGTACGCGGAAATCTATCTCCAGACTGACGTTCTGCTACTGGCCGATGTGTTTGAGGGATTCCGAGAAATGTGCATGACACACTACAACCTGGATCCTGCACATTATCTCACACTACCTTCGTACGCTTGGGACGTGATGTTACTCAAGACCGGCGTGGTACTCGATACCCTACAAGACGTGGATATGTATTTATTCTTCGAAAAGGGCATTCGAGGCGGACTGACCCAATGCGTCACTAGGCACGTTGTCGCCAACAATAAGTTTACAAGAGCGGAAGATGGCGGCAACCGAAACGGCCAAGGCGCATCGACAAGTGGAGCTGTCGTAGAACACGACGATGATACATATATCATGTATTATGATGCAAACAACCTCTACGGATGGGCCATGTCCGAGCCACTCCCTTACAAGGATTTCGAGTGGTTATCGCAACGGGAGATTGATGACTTAGACGTGATGAACATACCGGCAGACGGAGAGAATGGATATGTATTGGAAGTGGACCTGGAGTATCCAAGGGACCGGGCACTCCACGACAGACACCGCGACCTCCCGTTCTGTCCGGAAGTTCAAAAGTCACCAGCATACCAGTTACCATACTCGTCGGAGGACATTATAAACAGCGGAGCAGGACAGTCGAAAAAACTGATGGCAACTCTCATGGACAAGGAGGAGTACGTAATCCATTATCGATACCTTCAGCAAGCAATTGAGAATGGACTGCGTGTTCGCCGCGTTCACCGGGTGCTACGTTTCAAACAGTCGCCGTGGTTAAAACCGTACGTGACGCTGAATACCCAACTGAGACAGCAGGCCAACAACAAATTTGAAGTGGAGATGTTCAAACTAATGGTCAATGCTGTCTATGGTATGAGTCTCCAGAATGTTAGAAAACATCAAAATTTGAAAATCGCCGCATCCCGCAAGATTTACACCAAGTACGTGGCCAAGGTCAATTTTAACGACCGGATTTGGTATAATGAAAACCTGGCCCTACTGAACATGGCTAAAGTCAGAGTCGTGTTGAACAAGCCTGTCTATGCGGGGATGTGCATTCTGGACCACAGCAAACGGTGGATGTACGGTTTCCACTACGATATGGTAGAACGGTACGGAATCGAGAACATCAAGATGGCCTATATGGATACCGATGGCATCTACTACCACATCCGTACCCGAGACGTCTACCGCGACATGTTGACGCACCTGGACGACTTCGACACCAGCAACTATCCTCAGAACCATATGTGCTATGATGGGCGCAACGCCAGGGTTCTGGGGAAATTCAAGGACGAAGTCGGTGGGAGGATCATCAGGATGTTCGTCGGCTTGATGGCGAAACTATACTGCATGACACCAGGAATCATGACGTGCAATATTGGTAACGGAGATGACGACGATTATGGTGCACCCCCGCCTGTAAAACGGGCAAAAGGTGTTAACCGCGCCGTAGTTGCGAAGGACCTGTCCGTACAAGATTACTTGGACTGCTTGTACAACAAGACCACGAAAAGTACGGACAATCAAAGGTTCCAGAGTAGACACCACATCATCTACACCGTTGTGGTGAGGAAGCGGTCCCTGGCTCCATTCGACGATAAACGTTATGCAATGCCAGAGGACGGGATAAACACGCTTCCGTGGGGGCATTATGCCATTCCCCCCAGGGCGCCACCGTTACCTCCAGCACTGCCAGCGCTGATGGATGTCGATGATGCAGTATAGTCTGAGTGTGTCGCATGAGTGTGGTCGGGTAGGCTCCTTTCGGATAGGAAGTGTTTGTGATGGACTGTGATGGACTGTTATGGACTGTTGGACTGTGATGTTTTTTTTTTTTTTTTTTTTTTTTTTTTTTTTTTTTTTTTTTTTTTTTTTTTTTTTTTTTGTGAATCTAATTCAATTGTTGTATATTTTATAGATCTTTATGTTTGTTGACTATTTTATATAGATATTTATTCATTATAGTAAATTATTTCCTTTCTTGTAAATATTGTATAAAGTTCTTTCTTGTAAATATTTTATAGACTAAATGCTTTGAAATAATGATTGTTGACTATTTTATAAATTTTATTTGTTCTTGCAAATTGATATTTAAATATTAAATTCTTTCTTGAAAATATTGTATAAAGTTTTTCCTATTAATTCATTTTTGTAATCATTGTATAGAGTAAATTAAATCTCTTTCAAATAATGTATAAAGTTCTTGCACATTCATTTAAAATATATATTGTACATGTTTAAAATTAGTTATTTTCATAAATAAATCTAGTCATTTGTATATTGACATACTTGTTTTTATTTTTTCCAGTTTCACACTTAGTCTTAGAATCTTTCACTATCAGACTCTTTGATTTTTAATATCAAACTCTTTCACTATTAAAGTAAATATAAATGATGAGTCTGCATAAAAGTAAAAAAAAACTAATAGGCTCTTTTCACTTTGAAAAGTTATGTCAAAGATGTGCAATGGGTAAACTAACAGACTCTTTTGAAAATTTAAATACTGAGTCACTAGACTCTCTCTGGTCTATGAAAGTAAATAACGAGTCTACATAAAGGTTAAAGTAATAGACTTTTACAAATGCACTCTTGACTTTGAAATAGTGAGCCTGATCAAAAATGAAACTTACATGCTAAAAAGGAAATGAAAAGATTAGTGTTTGTTGAGTACTCACTTTTATTACAAGAAAAAAAAAAAAACACTTTACAAATAAAAATATTTACATTACATTCAAAGAAAAAATATGAAAAAACAAATATTACTACAAGTGTTTATACAATCTGGTGAAAAGTGTTCTGATCATCGCATCGTTGTGAGTAGTGGAGGTGTCGTCGAAGAGCTGCACAAAGTCCATCATCCTCATATCATGGTGAGTTCGGTAATACAGGTAAGTCAGGCAGTAGTGGCCGCAGACTGTGCTATCATCATCTTGTAGGCGATACTCGTTGTACAGGTAGCGGCGAGCGTTACGTCTCAGGAATCCTTGGTAGAAGTACAGATGCGGGGGTTGTCCGTAACTGTCGAAGAATTCAATGACATCACTCTTCCGGTCCAGGTAGAATGCAACCCAGTGCGTGCCGTCTTCATTGTGTGGATCGGTATTCACAACGATTGCTGTAGACGGGGAGATGCGATGCGGTAGTCGGTCGGCAGCGTAGACCCCATGATTGTGCACCGGCAGAGTCGATAGATATTTCTCAATCTGATTGGTATTCATTCTACAGTGTCGATGCCAATAGTTGCAGCAGTGGTGCTCGATGTACTGCTCGTAGACGTGTGAAAACAAGAGCAGAAATATGAAGTCTCATCAACAGATTCCAAATTATCATCGTCAATACTGTTAGTCAAAAATAACCAACCGTGTAATGCAATACAATTGGAGAGTGAACATCGGTGGTTCGCTGATCTGTGATGGCGACAACGCAGCGTGGATTTCGATAGTAGATTGTTGATCGTCGCCAGTGAACCGCATCCGATATCGTCCAAGTTGATGATGTTGGTAGCAAAGTGATCAATCACTAAATGTCTAGATATGAAACTCTTCTTTTCCGATCCTTTGACATAGACGGTGTGTCGCTTGGCGATCGTCTTTCGTAGCTTTTGTTCCAAGTCATAGTAGCCGATGTCCCCTTGATCCCACTTTAATCCGTGATAGTGTTTCGATAGCCAATGCGTTTCTCGAAGTTTGTCGACAGTCAGTTCGTCCTTGTTGAACGGCGGTTTGGCGATGTGATGCATCAGTAGTATCCCGCTGTCCACTTCCATAACGCAGACTTCTTTCATTATATAATCACCGATATTGTCTTTGAAACATTGGATATCAATAATGATGGGGGCGGACACGTTCCTGCAGCGTACTCTGCGTAAGCGATCCATCTCGTGCGGGCGCCGGTGAGAGACTAGCCGCCAAAGTCGACCATCACGTTGCGGTGTCGATCGATTTCAATTACGTTGTCAAACTCTGCGTACACCAAACAGTTGACAGTCTCGGTCAGCGCGGTGCCGAATCCCAGTTCCATGCGCACGCTGCCGTTGCGTACGAGATTCCAGTGGCCGGTATCGCTGGCAGACAGGTCGGGTGTCAGATCAAACACTAGCAGGCAGTATCCGTTTTCGAAATCTTCTCTGCTGATCACGTTTCCGGCGTCTGAGAAATGGATCCCCGTGCCGCTGAATATTGTGTTGTACGCCATAACTGACTTTGCGCTACCGGCAGGAGAGAACTTGGGTTGAAGCGGCTTGGCTGGCACCTGTTCACCGTCCACGTACAGTGAGAAGTAATTCAAATCGAAATTCTTGAAATTGTACGGATTCTTTTTGTCATCACCGTTGAATGCGGCATTGGTCACCATACCGACAATCACGCGCTTCGGAACTTGTCCCAGAAATACGTTGTCCAGAGTCTTGCTCCTTATGCCGGAAGCGAGCGTGAAAGATTTCACGTCCACTCGTGTGATTGGATATTTAGCGGTTCCGGACTGCAGTATCTTGCTGTGCGCCAACAGTACGGTCGGGCTGACTTTACATCTTCTAATCCACAGGTTCGCATCGGCGATATGTACTTTGTAGTCACCTTCGTGCACCATCAAGGAGAATGCATCTTTCGACCTGTTTAACTTGAAGCGTAGCTCGACTCCGTTCAATAGATATTTATTCTGATTACACATGTCCAAATGCAGATGACCGACCATATCGATTTCTCGCCCTCCTTTCGTTAGCTTCCGTCGTTTTTCCAGTCCATCATTATCGTCTTCGGTGTTTTCCATATGGCCTGAATCGTCGGCGTTCCACAGCACGGACGATAGATGTGATTTCCTAGCATCGAATCCGTAGTTCAATACTGTTTCGATGTACGCTCGATAGGCGTAAGTGTTGTTTTGCGGTGTAACCAATTTCTGGTTCATACACATGTCCACTTGACTGAACAACGAGTGTAGCCAGTTATTTATCGGACCAGCTTTTGTCGCATCGGCCGCTGCGATCGCCGATCCGTCCGCCTTAATGATCGATGCTGTGATTTCCAGCATTGTTTGCGAGAGATCGGTGTACTCTTCACCATTGCCGGGCACTACAAACTCTATCGGTGAGTCGTCCGTCAGCGTGGATATCGGTTTGTATTGAATCCATTTTCCATTTTCGATACTCGTCTGTGTGGGCGGTAGTGAAAACAAGTCCAACTCCGTCTTGACGCATTCGCACGATCTTTGATGTATGAACGACATGATTAATTGAAAATATCACGAGTCGTCTTTACTGATTTCCTCTTAACGGATTTCCTCTGCTTCTTGGATACCGCTTTCCTCTTCTGCTGCTGCTTCTTCTTCTTTGATGACGTCCTTCCTCTAAGGAGATTGGCCAGAGACTGAGGCGTGACACGGCGTGTGCGACGACCACTCGATTTCTTCTTGCCGCCGTACATTGCGCGCTTCGCGGAAGTCTTGCGCGTTGCGCGCTTCGCGCCACTCTTACGCGTTCCGCGCTTTTTGGATGCAGGCAGCCGCCGCCGCTTGCCTCCGCCACGGAGAACTCGTTCAATCTTGTCGTCGGCTCGGCGTTTCAACGAGCCGGTAAACTCTTTCATGCGCTCCTCCGCCGCATCTCTGGGATGTTTCGTACGCAGCGTCACATCGCCTAGGAAACCCATTCCTGACCTTAGCGCTTCTCTGCCCAATGCCGCGACTCCGCTCCTGATCAGCGGAGATACGGTGCGGATCATACCGCCCAAGAAGCTGCCCACTCCGTGACCCCTCTGATAGGCGGCGCCGCGAAACACCTTTTCTATCGATCCGCCCGTCTGCGAATGTTGGCGATAGTAGTACGCCATGTACGGATCGTTTGAAGCCATTTTTACAGTTAATTATGCAGAGCTCTTCTGAAATGCAGCTTCACGTACGACGTCCCGAACAGGAATGAGAGGTTTTGACCCGTGTGATCCCTGAGGTCGATTTCCACAGTCTCGAATGCACCTTTGGTGATCGGTACGTAATGCGGGCTGGTGTAGAGTACAGTCTTATTCGCCCCGTGCACGTAGTCGCCTCTGTCAATGTTGATGATTTTCAATAGTGGGGCGGAAGTATCTCCGATCAGTTGTGGCTCAATCAGATCGCAGTACACGTACATATTAGCCGGAAGCCCCATCGATAGATTCGGTGGCCACGCTGCTTTATTGTTTTTCACAATGTCCTTCTGCTGCGGATCGAATCCCAACTGTAAAGCCAGTTTATTGTCTAAATGTATGGCAACTACATCTTCTTTCAGTATTTTTATTTCCACTCTGTCCGCATCTTTGTCATAGGTGAACTCTACGTAATCTATGAGGCCCTTCGCATCATTGATCATATTCAACAATTCGGTTATATTCTTGTAGTAACCCATGTCCAGAGTAAACGTGTACTTGTCTGTATCTCCCAAATCTATGGCGGAAAGAATGGTATCCTGTTCGATTATTATAATCTCGTTCTTGCCCACTAATGGAAATGAGCATGGATAGTGAGATTCCACCAGAGCCATCTCCCACGCACCTTCCAATCGTATCTGTTTCGAAAGATGCGTAGTATAGTTTGACACCTTATTGTTGGGGAAATATTCCATAGAACTGTTGCTGGGCAGTGTCAGGAAGAATTGCGAGTTAGACATTTTGCAAGTCTTGCGCTCTCACCCAAGAGTTAAACTCGTCTCCGTAACCTCGCCACTTGACGTAATAACGCTTACTGGCACCTCTGCCACGAGTGTCCAGTATTTTGTCAATCTTGAATAGCTGATCACTCCGATATATTACTTTCTGTAATTCGTATTCGTAAAACTGGCCGGTCAAAACTTCACCTTTGAGGTCCGCCAGCGTGTACATGGGCAACGGCATCAGAGTGTTCACTTTACGAATAGTGAACACTTCGTTACTCCAATTGGTCTCGTAGCCTTTGGCGAATGTGCCCTTCTCCTTTGCTATACGCACCGTGTCACCAATCTTGAGTTTGGGCTTAACACGACGTGGAATTTTACTGTACATGCGTTGTAACACTTGTGTTATCGTCCGATCATTTTTCACATCGATGGGGCGCAATCCACCACCGAGACTCTTGTGTTCGCTGGCATTGTATGCTTTCACCAGTTTATTCAGTACATCGATATATCGGTAAGTGTTTTTGTAAGTCAGGTAACGCCACATGCGAGACTTTAATGTGCGGTTCACGCGTTCCACTACTGCCGCTTTAACATCGGGATTCTGCGTAGTCACATATTTTATTCCGTACTTTTTGAATAACTGTCTGGTCTTGGCGCCGGTAAACTCTGTTCCTTTGTCAGACTGGAGGCAACGCGGAGTTTTAGTCGCTTCTTTGAATATTTCTTCGAATGCCACTGTCACTTCTGCACCTTCCTTTCTCTTCAACGCTCTCACGTACAGACGTTTACTGAACACGTCTATCACGGTCAGTAGGTAATTGACTCCATCGTTGTATTTACTCAATCCTCGCATATCATTCAAGTCCGCTTGCCACAGTTCATACGGGCCGAAAACAGAGTACTGGTTGCGTGGGAAGCGTTTACGGGCCGGCTTGTGTAATGTATAGGCGTCCTGTGATTGTAGCCATTCGATTACTTTCGACTTTGAAATATCTCTCTTGCGTGCAGCTCGCACTAGCGGTGCGACACCGCCGAACGCACCGGGCTCGCCGGGGTTGTAATAGAGACGGTCCATGCTCACTTGGTCGGATACGGTTCCCACCTGTCTAGAAAGCCCAACGGCTCCCTGTCCCACTGGTATTCGTCTCTTATTATTGGAGTTGACGCGGCGTAGCCGCCAGCCGCCGTTTCTTCAATCGGTGTTTTCGCTAGATAATCATCGACCTCACGTAATGTTCTCTGTAATGATGTCTCACCGCGCCGCTCCTTAGCTCCTCGTTTCACTGTTGCCCACGAACGTAGCCGCTCTCGCATCGGTGTTCTGCGCGGTGATGGTGCACTCGGTGAACTGGTCAGCCGTGATGGTGATTTGAATGTGTCATTCAATTCCCGTAACGCTCTGATATTATTTATAAATTCTAGAGGTACATTCATTTCTTTCAAAGCAGTCATCACTTCCATCCATCCTGGCGGTATACGTTCGGTTATTCGAACTCTCACTATGTTATTCAAAATATCAACTATATTCGCATTCGGTAGTTTTCGACCATCGATAAACACCGAGTAGTTGATATCCCAACTGATTCGACTATCGGGTTTTTTCATAAATCGTAACAGATTGCGGGCGTCACTCCTGTATGTCTTTGAGAACATTTCGACAATCTCCTCGACTGGCCCTTCCGCTGCACCCCGTGTCGGGTGTTGGGCATCATCGCCGAATGTCGCATCCACGATTGGAATATTAATCGGCTGGCGATTATTAGAGGCAAAGTGTAAGAAACGCTGTAACGCCTGATTGTACAGTTTCCATTTTTCACTATCGTCTATACTCTTGTTATTCATTATTTTCTGCATCTCCACATCCAGTCCTTCCGTAGTGGACAAATTGTTTGACTGCTTCTCCGATGATGATGATGATGTAGACTGTAAACGCTCAATAAGCTCTTGCGGGACGACGGCCATCTTCTTTGCGTGCTCCATTATTGATCTACAGCAGCGGCGGCCGGTCGGAAGTGTAGTTTAACGGTCAACGCTCCGTGACGGAATGAGAGATCTCGCTTTAAGATGTCCAACACATAAATTCTCACACTTTCGAATGTCTTCTTTTTCACCGGCACGTAGTGCGGATCACTTATGTATACCGTCTTGTACGTTCCATAATCATTTATCGAGTGGGATATATTGATAATCCTCAATAGTGGTATACGATCATCGCTTAAGATTTGTTCTTCAACAAGATCGCAGTGCACGAGCATAAGTGCTGGTAAACCAAGATTTAAATTAGCCGGTCTAGTACTCTTAAGTAAACTTGGTTCAGATATTATATCATCTGTCGATGCTGTTCCCAACTGAAGTGCGAGTGATTGGGAATAAATTACTTTTGTGACAGGTCCCAACGCAGTTCCTAACGATACTTTAAGACGCTTTGCTTCGTCAAGACTGAATATAGTTCCAGTTTTCTTTACATAATTCAGCCCATTGATGTTTTCCACCAATTCTTCAACTGAATTGTAGTATCCGGGTTTCGGTCTTTCGAAGTGTGCGAATATTTTGGGTTTCTTATTGGTCGGTTCTTTGATGGTTGATTCACCTTCTTTGTTGACTGATTTACCTTCTTTTCCCACAGACTTCTTGGGTTCTTCCTTTTTTGTACCAACTACTTGTAGCAAAGCATCGGACCCTACTGTTGAGAACGAACATGGGTAATGCACTTCTACGAGCGCCACTTCCCAGTCTCTACTGTCCAAGCAAATGTACTTCAGTAGTTGTACGGTGAAATCAGACGTGTTATTTTTCGGATAATATTTTGCTGAGCGGGGCGTACCGCTAAGTAAAGTCAAATAAAATGCATTTGTCTGGACATCCATTTCACTTTCCCAATGCACTACTGACTGCTGCCTGTAACACTGTGCCCAACAGTAATGGAATAAAAACTCCACCTCCTTTCTGCACTAGATAATTTCGTTTCTTTCCCCAACACTCTCCTTGTCTTACTAAGCGTCTCAGAGCCACTTTATGTTTGCTCAACTGGCTTTTAGTCTTACTCGACAGAGGCACGTTCCCACGTAGTACGTTATAGGCGCACTCGCAGACTGAACGGATTCGACTCCTGTCGCAAGCCTTTAACAATGCCTTGCGTTCCTTGGGTGTTGCATGTATTAGCGCTCTGAGCAGCGGCGCGTCCTTCTTCAAGCACGACATGATTGTAACTGACTTGTTATTTTTTCTTTGGTAAGTACACATAGTTTACACGGTCCTCGGGAAATATGCAAGTGCGTACTCTCATGTCCTTGGATGTCGATTGCTTCAAGTCCAAAAGCAGGTAACCGTGTGCCTGTTTCGTGGCATCACTGTAGGCTTCCTCTATGAACTTTGGACTGTCTGGATATATCTGCCTGGCTAAATATCTGATTTGTACTCTATCTCTGGGATTTTTAAAAAATATAATGTAGTGAGCATTTAGTGAGATGTCTCTCTGCCCGCGACCCTGATGAAAAAGATTTTGAGTTATGAAAAACACACTGATGTTGCGGTGATGACAACCCTTCGTGAATAGATCCACCACTCTATCGTCTGCCTCACGCATCATGTCGTCAATTATAACCAGTATTGGTTCCTTACCATCATAATCACTCAAGTCCGGTAAACCCTCAATGTGGTTTATTTTGGAATTACTTACATCACCTCCTCCCCCACCACTACCGTAATGCCAGTTGATTTTGGTAAATTTTACATCACACATTTCATTTATGTATTCAATAAACTTGGACACAAAATGTGATTTACCACTGCCCGAAGGGCCCGCCACAATGGCTGAGAATGGATGTTGCCACTTCAAGCTCATGACTAATACTGAAACTAAAACTAAATACCATACACTTTTTCTTAAAATAAGGGTTTGGGTTTCATCTTAAAATAAAAGCCAATAGTTTATGCTGTAATGTACATGGATATTTTATTGCTTAAAAACTATCAAAATTTATAAAGGTATTTACGTCTTGATTCTTCTTTGCTTGCTTTACAAAAATTCCAGTGGAGTGAATTTGCTACCTGGGAGTGGGCTGCGTTTCATCAGACGAAGGCGATCTCCGAAACCGCTGTTGTACCGCTCGATGTCGTGGTCGCTCAGGCCTTGGTTGAAACGCCTGGGCAGGTAGACTCGCAGGAAGAAGTCATCGCCGACTTGTCCCTCTAAGATGACGACGATAGTCTCGCCGAACGGAGTGGTCACCCGCTCCATCCCACTGATTGCGTAGCTGCACTCCTCACGCAGATCAGACAGGCGGGTGTAGGCCGGAGAGCTGGACTTGCAGGTGTTCAGTGCGGTCCGCAGGTCCATCGTCACAGCGGGTGCGGACTCTGAAGTCATCTTGCTGCTCGACATGGTGGTGGTGATGATGCGGCGACTAGTCGAAGAATGATGCTCACTCGGTCCGCTCGCTCGGTTTTTATCATCCCAGACGCCATCTTGGATTTTTTGTTTGTGCAGGTGGTCGATGAAACATGAGAATGTTCGTCCCGCTTCTCTTGTTTGCGCAGGTGACC
The DNA here is from genome assembly GCA_030545055.2 of Neoaliturus tenellus. NCBI lineage: Eukaryota > Metazoa > Arthropoda > Insecta > Hemiptera > Cicadellidae > Neoaliturus > Neoaliturus tenellus. The sequence goes on along the minus strand of JAQYXR010000028.1, from coordinate 28,145 downwards.
GGATGCAGGTGGCTGATGATACGTGAGAAGGGTCGAGAAGGGTGGCGGCCATCATGGATTTTTATGAGCGCAGGTGTTTGTGCAGGTGGTCGATGAAACGTGAGAACGGTTGTTCCTATAATGCCTTCTTGATTTTCTTGCTGGGTTTTGTACTCGCACTCTGCTTCTTCGGTTTCTCAACGGTCTTGCTGTATTGTGTTGCTGTCTGCGTCAAACCATTAATCTTTGGTACTCCCGTAGCTTTATTGATCCATAAATTCTCTGACTTGTCCACCACCTGGTTGACGCTCTCGTACAATTCACTATTCTTGTCTATAAATAAACCACATCTGTACACCATGTCCGAACCGTCGTACATTTCCATTTTTAAAAGCACTGGTCCGCTATTTGAAGGATTCTGCACCGCGTAAAGTTGTCCGTTTTCAAGCCACGATACGATGGGGCAATCGTCTGATGGTTTCGGTACCCATCCCGGTTTCGCTGGTGACTCTTCCACTTTAGGCTTTGGTGTAGGTCTAATTCTCTTCTTAGGCTTCGGAGGTGTAGTCGGGATCTGCTCAACCGTGGCGTTGTCGTCTGCGGCGTTGATGTCGGCCATGAAAGCGTTTAAGTACTCGTCAATTAATCCGGACGTACTCATGTCTGTACCGCACTGAGGTTGGTGTGAGACTGTGCTACGGGGAGAGATGTCGGGGGGGGGGGGGCTGAATGGCGGGAAAATATCGTCCTGCTCCCCCACTCCTTCCGACTGTCTCACAGACGAGTTTTGGCCAGATAGCGCTATGGAGTCCGAGAAGAAGGATGTCAGCAAAACCGATGATGAACAATTGTGGGACTCCTCTATTACAGAAGAGGAATTACATGCGGCCGTCGAAGCTATCGAGGAGAAGGAAAAAGACCTCAGGCGGCTCTGGTTGGCTCAGATGGATATTTGCGGTTCTGTGCCGCGTGATGATTTTGAACTTCAATGCCAGATGGCAATTACCCAGCAACTAGAAGAAGCCGAAAAGGAGCTAAAGAGTGGAGGTACTATCCAGGCGGAGGTGAAAACTGAGAAACATGAAGAATATAGCGAATATGATGATTAAACGTACTGTTGATCCTAATCCTTTTAGTTTTAAGTGGTTATGTTATAAATAAAAAAAAAAAAAAAAAAAAAAAAAAAAAAAAAAAAAAAAACTAATCTAAGTCAAGATGTTGACTATATAACACAGTGATCGTGTTATTTAGTTTTCAACTTGTAGGCCACGCATGGGGTGTGGTCGGTCTATTGTGCCGGCTCCCCTAGGTGTGGAATGTCGCACCTGGCCGAGGGTCGGGTTACAACACCGCAGGTGCTCATGGGGGCTCCTCCTTCGTGGGTGGTCCCCATGAACAACGGACCAAGTGGCGTTGTGCCTTGCCACAGTACGTATGAGTGTTAGAACTCATACGCGTAATTGAGGTATTATTGGGCCCTGAGAAGGGCCGTTTCTGTTGGGCGGAATTAACCGCCCTGGATAGTGCCGCTTCATAGCAGAGTGGCCACGAAGAACGGCGCCTGTAACGTCCGATCAATCAGATCGGCGTCATCCATCGGGGTGTTTATCATTAGTGTTCCCCACTCCAGCAGCGCAGCATGATTTGTTTCTGTAATTGCAAACTCCTGATAACCGGGTAAAGGGGAGATGACTCTCACACGAACTCCGCTCATCAGCCAGAGATCGACTTCATTGATGAATCGATAGAAGATATCCCACGGATTCATCATATCGACGAAGAACACCGTCGGACTGTAAGAGAGCATCCTGGGTGGTTCCTCTAGTTGATTAATGGGTTCCGCAATTACATCAGGTGCCGCAATTGCATCAGGTACCTCTTCTTGCGGTAAGAGGTCATCTGCGTAAAAAGCATCGCTGTTAGGCGGTGGCTGATCACGAGGAGACATGTTGCTGCTAGGAGTGAGGAAGGGCGAATGATGTGTGGGCCGGGGTGGGATGCCTATGCTCCCCCCTCTCTGCGGACTACACGCAGGTGACCGAGGGTCGGGTTACACCGTCATTTGTGGGCATAGGTCATATAAATAAATAAATAAAAAAAAAAAAATGATAATAAAAAAAAAAAAAGTCTCTACTGTTTTCGGCCGGGGGGGGGGGGGCTCGCCGGGAGCTCCTCGGGGGGGGGGGGGGGGGTCGGCTCCTCCTGCTCCTCCTGACAGTCTTCGGCCAAGGTACCCTACTGAGAACTGTTTGAAAAATTGCGCTGAACACAAATCAAAAGAGGTTTTAGTGTTTTGTATCGTGATTCAGCCAAATAATTTGTTCTCTCGTAGACACTCTCTTTTATTTAGTGAAACAATGGTTTTATTTAGTGTGTTAAAGATCAGTTTAAATACAATTTGAACCAATAAATATAAAAACCAATAAACCAATAAATATAAACATGAACCAATTAAATATAAAAACTATTAGGTTTAGTTTTAATGTTTGTGTTTTACAATTTCGTTACATACTTTTTTTAGATTATGTGTAGTAAATATTTTTTTTTCATTTGCACGTTTTACAGCTTATTATTTTACGTCTAATGTTTGTGTTTTACAATTTCGTTACATAATTGTTTTTAGATTATGTGTAGTAAATATTTTTTTTCATTTGCACGTTTTACAGCTTATTATTATACGTTTAAGAAAAATCATTTTATTATCAATAGAATCAATTTATTGAACAAATATTGTCGAACCTTACTGGATACGTTTCCAATATTTTTAGTAGAGATATTTCATTCAAATAAAATGTAATATTAAAAATTCATATTAAATATTATGATCGTGTATATTTTAATGCAATATAAAATGTTCTGCTAACAATGTAGCCGTTACAGCATGAAATGCAAATGTTTTAATTTGGGAATCGCTTCATGATTAGAAGGCCCCCAGATACAACCAATGACAGTGATTTCAAGTTTGACAGAGAGTGGTGCATTCAACTGACAAACAGAAGATTACAATAATTAAGATTCGACTGTTAAACTTTAATCAAATATAATTAATTATTCTTAGTCAAATTTTAACAATAAAGAACTAAATTTAAATTTTTTACGGACTATCATATTTTCAAATTCCAGATACTGTTTAAAAGTATTTTTGGGATAAAACAACTATTGATATTATAAGATTGATATATAATATATATTTATGATAGTATAATTCAAAAATGTTTACCCTTGTATAACTCAACAAACCGAACAGTAATAAAAATAAAACAAATTTTACATAAAATTTAACTATTTAAATTGGTTCCCGGTGAGTTACAATCAAGTTAGTGGAAAGAAATTCAAAGCTTGGCAGCAAAGGAAGCAGACTTCACAAAGTCGAGTCCTTCAAAAAGAGGGAATTGAAACTTCTTGACACGGAAATTACAGTGTCAAAGAATCAAAGTATTTTAAAGTGAAACAAAAAGAAAAACCTTTTTCACCACGTTGTTGAGTATTATTGTCTTCAAACAATTTGGTGAGTAAAAAACATAACAGTTCATTTAAATATTTTAAGTTATTATAAAGGATTTCTTACACTTTGTGGGACAGTTAATCCATTTTGTTTTTAAGATGACTGAAAATCTTCGTCTAATTACAATATGTCAAACACATATTAACATTCTATTATGTCCTAAAGATTTCACATTATTTAATTTTCTACAAATATCCTAAATCTGGTGTTATCATAATTTAAGAACATTATAGCTGATATCATAAAAATACAAGTATAACAGTTTGAAAAATGGTTGCTGCTTCTGTACTGGATGAATAATATATCGCATTACTGATAGAAAAACTGGACTCCAACATAATATGAGCTGGGAGTTTAGAGAGACCACCACTCCCTGAGAACATTCATAATCATGAGTTTCGCCAACTCTATTTTTCTAGCAACAAAAATCGTTCAAAACACCATCAAGTTGGTGGACATGACTCATCTTATCGTAGTTCCTATATTATTACGGTAAACATCACTAAAAAAAATTATACTATAGTTTTATATTTCATTTAAATTGTAGCAAATATTTTATACTTGTTTATGTAATCAGCTTGTTTATGTTTATGTGATCAGGTGTATTTTATCATTAATAATAGAGAGAGTTCATTAATCAGTTTAATAAGGAAAACAATTATTTATAACAAGAAAAAAATTAAGCGCATAGAAAAGAATTGAAAAAAAGTTTTGTACTAGAAATATAGTGACAGTAAAGAAAGATATGTAATAGTGTCAGTTTTTAATATTTTTAAATTCTATCTATTTTAAAACCTGTCAAGGAACAATAATAATAATAATAGTTATTATTATCAATAAAGTCGGGGCATTTGGTTTACGTACGTTGTAAGGGCCTTGCACTCGTTATACTCAGAGAACATGCCTGGACCACGAGTCTGAGCCCTGATAGGTTAATCTAATTATTACCGGAAGGCTAGGGATCACCCAGGCATCTCCCGTCTCGCTTCGCCCAAATCACCTTTTGGACGTGGATGACAATTAAATTGCCCTCAACCCATCATCATTGATTCGTAGCCACACCTTTACTATAGTGAAGACTCCACGGGAAAGATTATCACCCCTCGAACTTTACTATCGTACTGTAAATAAAAAGGAAATGTCCTTGAGTAAGTGACTTCCAGACGATAATAAACGTATTATTTTAAAACTATCCATGTGTAATGGTGTGTCAGAGCTGTGAACACCCTAGCAAAACGATACAGTGTGATGGTATAGAGAGAGGTGTTGGTGACACAGCCACGAGGCCTCATTGATTGATGCACGGGCACGAGGACCTCCTACATGTCATTGTTGTGGCTGACCATCTGTCATGTGGACATTGTAGTGCATTACTGCATATAGGTGATGAGGGCAATTAGGACAAGAAGTGGAGGTCGAATGTTAAAGGAGAAGGAATACTAGTTTTAAATAACTATAATAAAATATTAATTAAATATTACATTTCAGTTTTTTATAGCTTAAGAAAGTTTTGTTAAAAACATTAATATATCAATAAAATTGTAACTCATTTTGTTACAATAAGTAAAATGGTATTGTGACTCAACAAAGCTTACACAAATTTCAACAAGCACACGAAATATATCAATGATTTCTACAATATATAATGAGAAGTTTTGTATATGATATCGGATTAATCATTGTACGTTATAATGTAATAATCATTAATTGATTGGAATTATGTAAAAATCATGAAATATAAATTGTTGTTGTTATTAACATTAAGTTATAAAAAAATTATTTAAAGTCACAAAACGGCATTGAAGTTTTTTTTCTCGAAAACAACAAATATCAATGAACAATTTATCATAATACCTGAATTGTAAAATTAATTATAAAAATCTAGAATTATAGTGCATATTAAAGGAAACGTATTCATTAATTTTATATACTACACTTACATTTTATACTATACAGAATATCCCAGGATTATCGAAACAAACGTAACTTTACCCAACTATTCCTCATTTAATAAGAAACAAAATTTGTTACGAAATGCATAGTCCTTTCTTGTAAAGTGTCGTAAAATTTAAACAACACATGGTAGTTTAAGTTGGTAAGTTAAAATTGAATTAAAAGTTCTTTTAATATTCTTTCCGGTTTTAAAAAAAGTGGCCATTTTAAATTTACCAAATTATCTTACAATATTAAACTTTACTAAAATGTAAAAAATTCAAAAGCTGATGAATTATTTCAACATCGATATCAAGATTCATATTAATAAATTGATATGTTGTCTATTTTTATATTTTTCAAACAACGTATTATGATGCTGTTTATTTTAGGACAAGTGTCTTTATTTTGTTATTAATCATACAAATAGTGTTGTAAGATTATTTTGTTTTTAATCTTTGATCTTGTATTTAGTTTTTAATCTTTTTACATTCGTAATAAAAACAATAAATTATAAATTTTCTTTAGTAATTTTTATTTTGACAACATAAAGGTTCAAATGTTTTCCATTTAATTAATATGACCATTTTATCAATAGTAGCATAAAAAACTAAACACTTTAAAGTTCGACTAATAAAATAGTCATGAATAAATAATTCTCGCCCACCTGCTAAAGACCTGTACATCAAATATTCATGAGACAGTGACGAACCGCAAGGCTGGGAACCGAGACTGTGGTGTGTATTAAACTCGAATCTCATCTAAAGTAGTTGCTTGTCTGTTATATTTCACTTTGTAGTGAGACGTATTATGTACCAGTAAATATATCTCGTCGTCTCATTATGCGACATTCTCTAAACAAATCAATCATATAAATATACAAAATAAAAACACTTTTATTGTAAAAACCATTTGAAGTGTAACTGTTAATCACTGTGAAATAAAACATATAACATTTGTTCCTTTTACAGTATATTGTCACATGGATTGTGAAATGATGTGCAAGTTCAGTATATGGAATCCATAATGTTGTCATATTGATCAAGGTTATCTTAAAAAGGCGATTTTCAGTTGAGTGTTAAACATATTTTATAATGCATTTTTTTACTTAAACACTATGATTTTACTTTTATCAAACAACCAATCAGTTATTATACATAAAAGAAACACCAAGTTTTTATTCTTTATTTGTAGTAGCCTATTCAATATAAGAGGTTAGATATAAGTCATTGAATTGTGTTTTTATCATCCATATATATTAAAATTATATTGATGAGAATTCAGGGATTATAATATTGACTGAATATTATACAAATGTAGCACTCATTTTACTCATCTTTAGTAGCATCCTCTAAAATTATCATTCATAAAATGACCCTAAAATATTTTAATATAGTAAAATAGCTATACAATAACCTCTTCTCCATCGTAATATATTAGTCTACGAGACTTATATTACTTTCTTTTATCTAAATACCTTATCAAAATTGTTACCAACTATGCACGTCAGTTGCATCTCCTTTCTGGGCTAATCTAAGTTTCTGTAAGTTCCGAAAGTATCCGAGTGGAAGGATTAATGGCCTCCCCCTGACGTCACAACTCTACAACTCTCTCAAGCCAGGTGGCGCTGCGCCGATCCGTACACTTGACAGTGTCAAATTATATGGTTCTAAAAGAATTTTAAAAATGGAAAATTTCTAGTATAAACTAAAAGCTTTCCTACTTATTAATTATATCAATAGACAAACTAGAAAAATAATACAGGGTGTCTATAAAAAAACTTTACAACTTTACCATCCTCCCATCCTCTTTAAAAGTAACATACAAGTTTTCTAAAAAACACCACACGAAAGAGTGGCTCAAAAAGTTTTAATCAGTAACAGTTTTATCAGCTGATTGGTTTATATTATTGCTTGGTAAACAATAACAAATTTTAATAATCTGTGAGTCCCATAAGAATCACAATGGATGTTCGTATTAAAGCGCAATGTGTGGAGTGGTTTATTTAAACCAAGTTTGATGTTGTTGTTCAACGGAGATTTCGGACTAGATGCAATAGGAATCCTCCTTCAAGACCAACAATTAGGGCTTGGTTTCAATAAACCACTCCACAATGAGCTTTAATACTAACATCCATTGCAATTCTTATGGGACTCACAAATTATTTGTTATTGTTTACCAAGCAACAATATAAACCAATCAGCTGATAAAACTGCTACTGTTTAAAACTTTTTGAGCTACTCTTTCATGTGGTGTTTTTAGAAAACGTGCATGATACATGGAAAGAGGATGGGAGGATGGTAAAGTTGTAAAGGTTTTTTATAGACACCCTGTATATAAAAAAGAACAAGCAATCTCGTTTAAAACCATAAGTCCAAAAGCCTTTCATATTTCTTTAAGTAGTCAACAGCTTTCAGGTGTATTGTGTAATTTCTGGGTAAGAATTGAAACATTGTTGCTTCAACCATACTTGCACAAACCTAAGTTATCTTTAAGCACATGTCTAGGATATCTAAAGAATGTAATTAGTTCATAGTATTATAAAACATGTCCTACATTTAGTTATTACAAAACTTTTTAGCACCTAAAATGTAGCTTTAACAGTAAAAAACAAAAATAAATATAGATTCATTCACATAGATTAAATAATTGTAATGGAATCAAAAGAACATGTTTACCAATAATTAGAGATGTCGATAACGGCAAGTGTCGTTTGGCAAGCTAGTCGTCTATCCCCCAACACGACGACTTGATGTGTGACTGTTAGCTTTATCTATCATTAAAAAATGAGCCAAATTTCATCATGTGTGATCATGAATTTTTGCCCTGTAAAGTTAAAAATGCCCATTTAAAATCCATCAAATATAAGAGCTATGTGGCACGTGAATTTGTTTATTTTAAGGATTCAATCCAAGTACAAATTATTTAAAGAGGAGGAACAATAAATGCATGTACATTTCTCTAACCTTCTCTAGGACTAAAAAACTTCCAAAAGACGTGACATTTTATAGGAAAATGTATTTTTTTTTATTAAAAGAATACTTGACCTCACTGATTTCACATCTGCCACAACACATCAAGAACTAAAAAAACCCTCTGAGCAAAAATTAAAATTCCTTTACTTTTTTGTGAATTACAAGTTTTATTATTAGAAGATTTTAAAAATAGGCATCTTACTGATTGTTTCTCTCTATAAAATATCCTCCATTTTGATTTAACTCTTAAGGTTTCAAAAATGGTACCTATTTGTTCATCGCAATTCACATTTGGCGATAGTTTCAATGAGTTCATTAATTTACAAGAGTTACTGAGTAAAGACGCCAGATCTCACAATAATGGACTTATCAGCTATTATCACCACTAACAATTTTATAAACATTTTTTTAACTATTAATATTTTTTGGGCTTTTTTCTGGGCCCATCTACAGAAAAAAAACCCAAAATATATAAACATTTATAAAAACAGTTTTATAAAATTACGAGTGCCAATAATAGGTAATAAGTAACCATAGAGTTAAATAGATATCTTAAGGAATTAAATGGCCTATGCTCTGATTGGTATCATGGAAATCAACTACAGTAACGGACTAACACGCATTCGCGGTGTTGGCTTATCAGCGACTAGCGCCAATCGCCAGAGTTCATTAATTTCTGTGCGAACCACTTTATTAGCTTCTTTATACGAGTGGATTATTGAAGTTGTATATCTTTGTAAGAATAAACACTTACTTGTTGAGTAATAGTTTTTAGAACTACTAATTGTAATGAAAACTTAAACACAATACACACATAATTTACTTTACATCTTAGTTTGTTCAACACCAAATTATAACTTACGAGAGCTAATTTTGTTATATCAATCTTTTATCCAACCACTTCTAGTAGATTTTAATTACAGAATTATTCGAATTGTTAATTTTGATTGGATCACATTAAGAAACAGTCTGTGCACCCTTTCTTTAAAATTCATGGCATTTTAACATTTCATGATACTTGACTTACAATTTATTTTCGTATTTCCAAACAAATCCTGTTAATGACTGACTTTGATCAATAGTGAGTGTGCGGTGACGTCATTTCGAATACGCCACTTCTCTTAAGTATCGTTTAATTAGGCTTGAACCAAGCACGAGTATGCTTGGGCTGAACCTGTAACAATAACAGAGCTTAGCTGGAACTTGGAAAATATATGGCATTCTGAACACTGATGGGTGGTAGGAAGGTCCAATACTGTGAGACCCGAATTACTGGAAACGAAACAGCGCTTTATGTAAATTTAATTTCAAAACACAGAAAATATTAATAGAAACTTTTATCTTAATACAAACTTAAATAATTTAGTTTTCATCATGTAGTATCAATTAATACTTTTATTATTTAAGTGTTTTGCTTCAGTTTTATATAAGTTTAAAAATAATTGTTTATTCTTTGTAGATATGATAAAAAAGTGCTATACCAAAAATGTTGGTGCTTTTAAGTCAGGTAAAATTTGTTTATGATACTTATAGGTTATATTTGTTATTTAGGTTATAGGCCTACGTGATTATAAAAATACCCCCGTTGCAGCAGAAATGCGTACTCAGCGAATTTCCAATTCAATTTCAGATTATTTACTTTCCCCATAAAAAACACCATAGGATCGAGTATGTAGGTTTGCTGCCATTGGGTGTTGTTAGAAAATCTAAGTTAATCAATAATTGGTGAATGTAAACACAAAATTGTATCAAACTCAGGGAATTTTTTAATTTTCCCATAAACCCCATGGGGGTGGGTATGTAGGTTTGACGCCATATCTGTTTTGTAAGCAAGTATAAGTTAAACCTTATATAGATAATGTATATACCAAATTTGATTAAGTTATGTCAATAAATAAGCAAGATGCAGGGTTTCTTGATTTCCCATAAGAATAACATGGAAAACACATTTTTGGATTTTCCCCGTAACCAGTTATGCTATGATAAAAATTCAAAATACCAAATTGTTTGTTTTTTAAGCTCTTTTAAATGGTTTCAGCTAAAATTGATGAATTTTAAAAATTAAGGTCCAAAAATTCCAAAAACCCATTTTTGACCCCTTTGAAACCCCATAAAACCCCGTTCCCATGGTCCGATCATTCTGGTTCGCGAACTTAACCTAGTAGGCGCTGATTTACACCCCTGTACCAAATTTCATCAAAATCGGAGGTTCCGTTCAAAAGTTATCATGTTCACGGACACACACATATATATATATATATATATATATACATTTAAATACACAGCACTTCGAAGTCATTTTGCATTCTCACGCAGAAGTTCGGCGTCAAATCGTGACGCCGAAAGTTGACTCCGAACTGCTGCATTTATATTATTTTGCAGACATTCAGAGTCAGACTTCAAAGTGCTAATGACGTCAAATTGCTGTGTAATGAGAGACTTCAAATTGCTAATGCGAGTGCGCCAAACTGCTGTGAAATACGTAATAAACAATTAATGAATCCTTTTGGCATCAAAGGTATTTAATAGTGGCAAATTGTCACATTTGGCTCAGTGTAATGACGTCTGAAGAATATGACGTCACAATGACGTCACGGATGACGTCATCGACGATGATGTCATCAGTGACATCACACAAATGTTGGGTCGATGACATCATCACCACTGACATCACCATGATGATGTCAGTGACGCCATGTGTGTCAAAATCACCCTGAAACTTAACATTTTTTAGCACTTTGCCATTTCTCACACTCCGCTCCGAGTTTTCGCCAGAGCCCCCGTGACCTTGGGGACTTGTAGCAAAATTCAACGAGAAACAGCAAAAGTGCTCAGGAAACTTTAATTTTGTTACGTAACTCTGCCTATACCGTCATGTGACATTACTTGGAGGTCATTGAATTGGCCCAAATGTAACAATTTGCCAAGTTTCCAGTGTTGTACGTGAAAAAACTTAAGTTTAACTTAAAACCGAACAACATATTGCATCACATCGACGCGACGTGCACTGGACGAGAGTCTCCAGGAAACTGACACAGCGACCTTGGGTACTAATGGTGACGTCACCGATGACGTGATTGACGATGACCTCACCGACCTGTCATATGTGTGACGTCGCGGGTGGCGTTGCTGATAACGTCATCGTCAATGGCTTCATCGTGACGTCATATTCCTCAGAGGTTATTGAACTGAGCTAAATGTGACAATTTGCCACTATTGGTGATTACTGAGAATAGGTTTTTTATCTAACAAGACACCGAGTTTTGCATGAAAGACAGTTTTTCAAGCCTACATTTTACCTTAAGATGCAATAACTTTTTCCCGTACAAAATATGTTTTCGAACAACAATAAATTCTTTCCCAACAGTACATAACTACTACGTCTAGAGTTAAATCATGTTGTTGTTTTATATATTTTATATTATCATCAGTTATTAATCCTTAAAAACAATAGAAATATAATATACTTTTAAGGTAAGTCTACCAGTACTTAAAAAATACGTAAATATGTTTGTGTCATTACATTATTCGTATAGAAATCAATCGACATTTTTCAGAAATGTTACAAGAGTTTACCTTTTTCCGCCACTCACTACTTTCTGCCCTTTTTTAAAAATGTATAAGTGAATAATTATTTTTAGTTAAATTTTAACTCCATACCTAGTAGAAAAAATATGTTCCTGGCCAGATCAATAAAAAAAGCTTAATCCCGTTTAAATACCACTAATCTGATCTTGCACTAGCTACGTGTAGCTTTTCATTTACAGAGCGATCGATATAAGTGTGCCAGCTGTTTCACTTTAAAACCGTAAGGGTTGTTTAAAAAAAAAAAAGGTAAATCAATTGTTATTCATCCTAATACGATAAATAATTAATTATCATATTTTATTATGATCGTAGCTTCCCTAGTTTCGGATTTGACTTCAAACTGATGTGAATGCAATTAAAAGTCCTTAATCATTTCAACATCAAATATTTTATTCCATTAACATTGATCATAACCTAACTACAAACTTTGATTTAACTTCAATTGTTTTCAAGGTATAAATTCCTGAAAACAAGACCATTAAATATAGTTAAAAATATATTTAATCTTGTACGTAACATCCTTAACGATTTTGTCATGGCTTCAAATTGATGTCATAATTGAAACAAAAGTCACCCAGCAATTCAACGATATGTACTTTGTCTAAGCTAATTACAAACCTTTATTTAATTTAATTCGTTTGGCAGATTTATACTTAAAAAAATTAAAACCATAAAATATACCTTACAAAATTGAAAATTTGTATATTTTATTTAGATTTTCACTTTCTTAAAACAGTTAAATTTGCTTTCAAACATATGCAAATTTAATAAAAATGTACGAGGCATTTTGACGCCAAATGGTTGGTTCTACGATTAACATTGATCATAAAATAATTTCAAACCCTGTTCAATTTCAATTGTTTTTCGGACTTTAACCCCGGCCTTGATTAAAAATTATGATAAAACTTCAAACTTGTGTGAATCAAATGTTAAGTCACACGGCACTTTGACGTCAAATTCTTGGTTACAAGATTTACATTAATCACTACCAAATTAAAAGCCAATTAAATTTTATTTCTTACCCATTCTGTTAAATAACGTTGTATAAATTATCGAATTTTATCTTGAACGTCCTTTTCTTAAAAATTCTTCTACGACTTCAAACTGACGTGAAATGAATGTAAAGTCTCGCAGCATTTCGACGTCATATGCTTTGTTCCAAGATTTACAAGGTTTATAAAGCAATGAAGAAACATTATTTAATTTCAATTCTTTTCCTAGATTATACTTTTAAAATAAAATCATTTAATAACCTCATAAATTATTATATTTTATTCGGTTTGTTCTTTAGTTATTGTGATTTGACTTTAAACTGATGCAAATTAAATGTAATGTCACGCAGCATTTTGACGTCAAATGCTTTGTTCCATGATTTTCAAGGTTTATTAACCAATAAAAAGTCTTTATTTGTCTTTGCTGTATTGATTCCATCCCATTCGGCGAATGATAAGAGAATTACAAATTTTAAATCTAGTTTTAGACGAAACCGTTTTTTATAGGGTTGAAGCTATTTTGTAAATTTATTTTTGTATGAAAGCACTTTCAAATGCAAAGTTTTAGTAAAATATTCTTGCTAGATTTTGAGATTGATGGAAAATACATAGCCATAGACACTCTTCGTGTTATAGTATATGATTTTGAATCTACTTCAATCTAATGAGAATTCAATTTAAAATCACGCAGTACTTCGACATAAAATGCTTGATTCCACGATTTACATGGCTCATAAAACAATAACAAATCTTTATTTAATTTTATTTGCTTTCCAATCTTATACAATTAAAATATCATATCAAATTAACTTGTAATAATTACTGTAGTTTGTTTTGAAAGTACGCTTTCACTAAAATTCCGGGTTGATTTCAACCCGTTGTTTTATTTTAATTTTTTCTATGATTATACTATGATTGAACTAAACAAATACTGTAAATAACATCCAAACTTTAATATATATATTTAGAATTTCGATTTCTTAAACATTTATTTTTTTACTTCAAAGTGATTTGAATTGAATGTAAAGCTACGCAGTGTTTTGACGTCAAATGCTTGGTTCCACGATTAACATGTATCATATCCTATAACAACTTTTATTTAATTTGTCTTCTTCCTGATTCTATGTCTCCTGAAAATACCTCACGCTTAACTTGTCTTTCTGGTAAGATTTCCAGGTATTTTGAAGTTGTCTTTTTTTGCCGTGTGGCCATTTTTTCGGTAGAAGAGCCACTCTTCTCCTGACGACTCACTACAGTTTGGCTGTCGACTGTTTCGTCTCACCGCTCTTGTGAAGTTGTCATCTTGCTATTCTTCTTCTTCGTCGGACTCATCTATTAATACATCAATATTGATGTCTTCTAGTCTCTTGCCAGCATATCTGTTGACGTCTCCTTCCTCCAATGATAGGAGCACTTGAAAAATTCTTGCCAGGTGGGTAACCACTGGGCATCCGATAACATTTTCGATGCGTCGTTATGTTATGGCCCATAAACTCTGCCAATATGCTTGGATCGTTTTCAGCCAGGTCCGAAATCTTCAGTGACACACGCAGTACATGTTAAAAATTTTTTTAAAGAAAACCCCTATTAAATTATAAAGAAGTTGTAAATTGTAAACATTAACGTTTATTCAAAATCCACAAATTTGTCTGGCTACGGCTTTGATGGATAAGAAATTTATATCGTTATAATCAAGAATTTTTTTCTTTTAACCTATAAAAACCTTTAAATGAGTTTAGAACGCTAGCAACTGGTATAGAAGCGTGTAAGTCAGTTGGCTTGCAAATCTTTACACAATTTCAAGTTCATTTTGTGATTTTGTCTGCACTTCACAACGATCTCGGGTTGAAAATTTTTGTTTAATTTTTTGTAAGAGTGTTTCTGGTTTGTATAGTTCTGTAACCCTTTCCATCTCGTCATGGTATTCGATCCAAACTACGGATAATTATTTGGAGAGTCACTCGGAATTCCCAAATCAGATGAATGGTTGAGCGTTTTATATACATCATAACACAATAAAAATCCTTGAATTGTGTTAAAATTAAATTTCAGGGTTAATCAAACAAAATATACACGTAAGTAAATAATATTATAAAAATATTTAACTCAGACAACTTTAAATTCGTTAGTGACTTCATACTGCGAGTTTAATGCACAGTCAAGCAGCTTTTCAAACGCTTTTACAAAGGAAAACCTAATAAAAATCCTTGAATTATTCTCATCACTTTCCAGGATTGTACCATCGAATTTGAATACATGCTAACAATTGTCATAATAATTTATGCACGTTATCTATAAATGTCTTTAGGCCTAAAGCTGTTGCAAATTATTTGGCAAGTATTGCAGTATTTTGAAATCAAATTTTTTCCTTTGTTTACGTCTATCATAACTCAATAATAATCCTTAAAAAGACTTCATATTTTCTTTCGAAGCTTATACATAAAACATTAAAAAATACAAACTATCTAACTAATCTTCAAACAGTAACTTTTTAATGTACGTGATTAGACTACAAATTACGTGAAATGGATTTCCATTATGTATATGGCTCATGGCTCAATGACAAACTTTGAATTCATTTAGATTATTTTAAAGGCTCATGCCCTTAAAAAGGTCAAAACCGATAAATAGCCTTGTTAAATTTTCCATAGTCTCTTTTGAACATCACTTTCTTAAAAATCTGGGTTTGACTTTAAAGTGATGCGAATTTAATGGAAAGTTACGCAGCATTTTGACGTCAAATGCTTTGTTCCACAGTTTACATAGATCGTAACCAAATAAAACCCTTAATTATAACTTAACAACTAAAACTAAATACATTAAAAAAAAACTTGTAAAAAACATTTTATTACGTCACTTCAAAGTGAACTGAACAAATTTCAGCAAAGTTGAAGATTCTTATTTGACTTCAAACTGATGCGATTTCAATTTTAAGTTACGCTGCATTTCGACGTCAAATGCTTGGTTCCATGAGATAGATGGATCATAGCACAATAAAAAATACCTTTAAGTAATTAAGTTTTTTTCTAGGCTTATACCATTAAAAACCAGTAAATAACCATGTAAAAATTATGATATTTAATATCGAACGAACATTTCTTAAAAATTCTTATTTGACTTCAAACTTCTGCGAATTATGTGCAAAGTTACACAGCATTTCGACGTCAAATGCTTTTTTTATGTACATTGTATAGTAACCCAATAAAAATTTAAGTTTATTTAAATCATTTTTAAGGGTTATGTCTTTAAAAACTAAAATTAAAACCTTAAGTAACCTTGTAAAAATTATCATATTTAATCATTCTCAAAAATTCCGATTTGGCCTCAAACTGCTGCGAATTAAATATAAAGAGTGACAGTGTTTTGACGTCAAATGCCCAATAATTCATATGGATTATAACCCAATAAAAAGATTATATTGAGTGAATTTCAATTAGTTTTCAATTACATATCATGCTGAGAAATATAAAAATCTTAAATAATCCAAAAACCTAATTAATTAAAAATCCATTACTATTTTTGGTCAACTTTTAAAAAACAGCTGATATAATCCTGCATAAACACAAAATAAAACAATTTGACCAAATAAATTACTCAGTGGTGTTCATAAATGTAGTCTGCAAATCGTTTTTGCTTACGTTAAATTATTTGTTTTCGTTTACTACATTTTGTTTTGTTTTTTGGTTACCACCAACGATATTAGAATACATATAAAGTGCTACAAAGATAGGGAGCTTTGCTCCCTGTTGATTTGCACCATTTTACCCACGACTCCCTCTGTTTTCTTAGTAATCAGTCACATGTTTACAGTTCCTAGCTGGTACATGTCATTTCACCCAATCACCCATGCCTGTCCGTCGTTTCTATGGCAATGGTTACCATAGAAACTATGGTTATTCTGTGGCTTAGAATTTGCAATAAGTTTGATCAACCTAGTCAAACATAAACAAAACCGATGCATTTAAAGTTATTGTTCAAATCAGATGATTCATGTTCATAACGTGTTTATGTTTTGAATAATGCGTGATATTTTTAAGCTTTTAGCGACTAATCCGAACCGTCTTACTGGTAACCATGGAAACGTAGTTGTTTACCAAGGAAACAGCGGGAATCATGAGTAAAATGGCTCAAATTAACAGAGGGCAAACAATTAACATGTTTATTTCTATATATATAATTTAAACTCGTTGTTGAAGACAAACATAGCTTTCTGATCATCCTGCACGCACAACAGCCATTTTCTGGTTTAGGCCTATATTTATTCCGCAAAGCTTATGTCTTCTATAGCCTTTTAAATTGCACCGAAGAAAGACATCTGTTCATTTTTCCCATGCATTGACTTCAAAAGTTATTTTTTACGTAAATATTGTACTAATCGAAACAAATAATCTTTTTGTAAACAAAAAAAATTTGCAGACTACAGTTTTGTAGCAAGATTTTTACATTTTATTAATTTCTCATACATATAAGCTGTTTTAAGGTATACTAGTCTACTTGTTGCTCGAATTCGAGCAATTTATTTTTATACATCACAAAAGATACATTTAGTTATAAATCAATGACATCCGACCAATCCAATATTGTGAATATCAGTAATCACAAAAAAAAACTACACTTAGTTACAGCTGAACATTAATAGATGTTTAAAATGCTCAACCCAATCCCAATTCTAATTTGAAATTTTCAAATTTAATTTGCGTAGGCCTATAGGCCTAGTGCTGTTATTTTAGGCCCAATTTTCATCAATTTTTAGCGAAAACAGTTACAGATGCCCTATCAAACGACACCAAACACTTGAAAATCGGTTGAAAATTGTAGGAGGAGTTCTCACAAAAACACCTTCACGCATTAAATAAGAATAGATTAATGTTTAAATTACTGAACACTCTAGTTTTTTTGCAGTATTATGAAAAATGTTGTTCGTCTCTTGTACGAAAAGTGTTTTTTTTTTCTGTGCTAATCGCTAATTCCGAGCTCGGCTTCGCCTTACTCGTAAAACGCGATTGCGCACAGGAAAAGCCACTTTCCGTCCTAGCAATGTGTTGTCGCACCGTACAAAATAGATTTTATCATTCTGCACGAAATCAGCCAGTTTTTTGTTCTCTCGATAGTACCAAAACCGATTCTTTTCTGTCCTAGGACTGAAAAATCAGATGGAGAATTTTTTAGGTCCTATTACTGAAAAGTCAGCTGTTTGCCAAGTATATTACTATTGATTTATTTATATTGATGAGCAGAATTTTGAAATTCAAACGTTACGAAAAGCATTGTTTGTAAATAACAGAAATGTAAACACTGCATATTACTTACTTTGTAAATATAACCTCAAAAATACAACTCTATGGTTAATATTTTTAACGATCAAAAGTCTAATTTTCGCATTATGATAAAAAAAACCTTGTTCATCACTCAAAGCAAAAGTGTCTTTTTGATGCTTAATCGTTTTTAAAAACTCGATTAAAAAGACCCACTTTTGCTCCTAGTGATGAAAACTACTATTTCATAAACAAAGCAGACAGCTTCAATTTAATGATCATTGACATATAAAATATGGAAGAATTTCAGGTATATTGTAAGCAGTAAAATCAATATTTAATATCTTATGCTTGATTAAAATTGTTGTTACTGTATAAAAAGAGTTTACTCATGTTATTAGATAGGCTTGCATTTACTGTAATTATATTCAATTACTGCTTGTAGATTACTGTAATAACACATTTGTTTTGAAAAATTAATGTTTAAAAAGAAACCATAAAACATTTTCTTTTGTTTGTGATGGTTTCGTCGGGCGTGCATCATTTGCGCATCATGCAGAGAGCCAGGTAGAAGGGATGCTTGTTTTGCGCATCGAGCTCCAGGGGGCTCTCAGTTATATGCATCGTTTGCGCATCGCAGGGTGGTGGAAGCGGATTTATTTTTATTTACAAAGTTATTGAAAACTCATGTCCGTGTTCAAATGGTCTTTTGAATGATTAAACGTGTTTGGCATAAGACATATAAGTTTAAAAATTAGTACAATATTCAACAGAACAGAAATAATGGCAAATAATCGGACACAATATCACGGCCTTGACCCGTACATTAAACACTTGGATTTCATGTTTACCATTTGAAGATTGTTTCTATTGCAACGGTGAATTTTATGACTGGTTTTATTCTGAGGAGTTAGTATAAAAGAGGCTGCTATCTACAGTTAGAATAGAGGCAAACTTGCCATAGAAACAATTCGTACAAAATATTTCAGCCTGAGCAATTACAGTAATCCAGTGGCACGGTCGTGTCACGTCGCCAAGTCCCACCCAAAACCAAGCAGACGACGCGTGCCTATATAGACACGAAGCAGAATACGGCCAATTTTCACTTCTCAAAAGGGCACAAATAGGCCATAATTAATTCGGAAATCGTTTTCAATCCGTTTAACTGGGCCAATAAGCACTAAAAATCACCAAACTTACTTTAAAAACTCTCAGTGAAATAAAATATATGCGTTCAAAAGTAGCCTAAAAAAGTTAGAAATGTAAATATGTAGTTTCCTACGCACAAAAAGCATTTTTAGACAAGGCTACAGCCTTTATCACTGATGGGAATCACAGGAAACTTTGTAGGAATCTCCGTATATGTACGTAGTGCAAACCTTTGTGTACAAAAATAAAGTTAATTCACTTTAAATATAACAAAATACATAAAATATAAGTTTTATAAAACAACAATAGTAGTGTCAAATTGTTGGTGCTGGCTCAGTTCAAGGTCACCTGAGGGATGACGTCATCGAGGTCAATGACCTCACCGATGACGTCATCGATGACGTCATCGATTGCGTCATCGATGACGTCATCACCAATGACGTCATTTCTATGACGTCACACCCATGACGTCACAAAAATGACGTGCCGATGACGTCATCACCCCTTACGTCATCAAAATGACGTCACCGACGCCACTGAGGTCAAGGTCACGCCGAAACTTAAAATTTTTTGGCACTTTTGCCGTTTCTCGCACTACGCTCCGAGTTTCAGTCAGAGTCCCCGTGACCTTGACCACTTGGAGCGAATTTTCGACGAGAAACGGCAAAAGTGCCAAGTTAAACTCGAGTTTCTGACATGACCCTGCCTAAATGGGCAATCGGTTATCCCTCAGGTGACCTTGAACCAGCACAACACCAACAATTTGATATTACTGTGACCTTGAAAACCTAACAACGGAGCGCCGACACCGATGCGCACCCCACGACAGCCACCGAGTGACTGACTGTCAGGCTCTGTGTACGCTAGGTATATCGGCTTGAGAGACTAAGACTCTAAACTGTCAGGAATGGGAGTAACTAACTGAATTTTGCAAGGAAAAGTCATTTCATCCAATATTTTAAACAAATCTTCATCAGTAAAACTGACATTAGTCTGTTTGGTATAAAACCTAGGGTGTCCACGCAACAGTTTGCGCCACTTAGCTAAAGTCGAAACCTTCTTAACTTTGAGTGGTGGACAGTGAGCAACTAACAAAGTCTTAACACGGCTAAGTTTCTTACCTAAAGCGTCCCGCGACATGGCTTCCCCTCACAAAAGTCCGCACAATACTGAGAGACTGCTTGTAGCGCATGAGTCAAGGGAAAAGAGGTGGGGGAAACAGCAGGAGTGGGGGAAGGTCACAGTGGTGGGGGAAGGTGAGGTGGTACGCTGGAGTATCGCATCACTTCACCATGAGCTGTCCTACAGTCAACACACTGTTCTCTTGGCCCGAGTTGGCACTAGAAGAAACATTTCTGTACAGCTTAGGCTGTGAGAGCCGAGGAAGCAAAGTCAAAGCGGAAATTGTGTTAAACTCCAAGATGAAGAGTCTCCTAAATAAACTAATTGTATCCCTGCAATCTCCTATAACTTTAGAGAAATACCACTTTATTAAGCGACACCTTATACTTTGGCAAAACGAAGCGGAAATGGAAAAGATTACAGTAAAATTAATTTAACTTAAAACTTGGACTGGACACTCATGGCGATACCACGTGGCGTGCAAACGCCACCCTAAACATTACAAGTTAGGTTATTGAGCACCTCTGGTACGATAACCGATGTGCTAGAGTTAAAGTGTGATGACCTTGAGTCAAAACACTGAAATACTACAAGTCGATATCGTCCCAGAGTTAAAGTGTAGTGACCTACATTCAGAACTTGTAAAATTACTTACATATAGAGAGCTAGAGAACAGCGAGACGCACCGCATGGAAGCCGGAGACATACTGGCGAAGCGGTGTTGTGCAGCCTAGGGACCCAGTTGTGGTGGGGGTATAGCCAACACTTAGAGTACAAGAGTTGTGGGTGACCTTGACCCACTTAACTTACCTCGACCCCCCCCCACAAAAAGTGCAGCCCCCCCCCCCCGACAAAAAGTGCGAGCCCCCCCCCCCCTCCACCCCCACCCCCTCCCCCACCCCTGATATCCTGGGCGTGGCAGCCCCGGTGGGGATATAAGGGGGCCCGGCCAGAGCCGGCTCGCAGTCCGCTCCCGCGCGTTGAACGTGAACGATCGGGACGGACCGCCATAGGCATCACTAAACATTGAATGGCGCCTTCAGTGTTTAGCGAAGTCTACTCTAACTTTAAGACTTGTATTAGTTGTAAGATATTGCGCTTGCGTTTGGGTATTGCGAATTGTTTCATATGACAGTGTTTTACTTGCACCCTATGTCTCCTGTGTGTCTTTTATCCTTTGTGTCTTGTTTGTTATATGTGTTTAATGTGTATGTGCTTGTTCCAGCATTGACTACGTTGAGCTCAATTTTGTGTTGTAAGTGTGTTATATCTTTCTAAAGTGTATACGCTTGTTTTAGCAATCCCCTCCTTGAGCTTTTGCAATGCTTAAAGTAAATTGTAAAGACAGGGAACGGGAGTAGGCCCCCGTGTAAACGCATTTTATACCAACGTTAGCATGGGTCCTCTCAGGCATGCAATATTGCGGCTGGGTTTGGGACTCGGTCCGTTTGTACGCTGACATGCAGACCACAGCTGTGGCCAATTTGCGGTAGCCTCTGCACTCGGACCGAGGGCGTAAGCCACTAGGGCTGTCCTCAACCTCTTGTTTCCCTTCTGGAAACTCAAAATTATGTAAATGAATCTTTATTAGCTATTTGTGTTTTTTAGTCCCCAAGGCCCCCGAACATTCGTGGTTCGCCATGGATGTACGGGGGCCGAAAGTTTTTAATGTCCGTGTGGCCTTGACCCACAAAGACTTATAAAAATTTACTGCATTGATAAAGTTAAATATTAAAGGTAGGGTACGGGAGTAGACCCCCGTGTAAAACAATTTTAAACCAATTTTAGCATGGGTCCTCTCAGGCATGCAATATTGCGGCTGGGTTGGGAACCGGTCCGTTTGTACGCTGGCATGCAGACCACAGCTGTGGCCAATTTGCGGCGGCCTCTGCACTCGGACCGAGGACGTAAGCCACTAGGGCTGTCCTCAACCTCTCTCAAAATTAAGTAAATGTTTTGTTAGCTATTGAAAAGACAATGCAGTAAATGTTTACAAGTCTTGCGTGGCGAAGGGAACACGACATTGGATGTTGCCTTGTTGTCATAGTTGGGTCTCTTCGGAGGCTACAGCGATGACAACCCAAGTGCCCCACACCCCCATCGGGGGTGTGGGGCTTAATTTTTTTAAAGTTTTTCCGTGACCTTGACCTAAATATATAAAAGTTTTCAAAATTCTTTAACAGTCAGGTCTTATTAACACGGTAAATATATTAAGCTCTTTTAAAAAAAATGTACAAGTCAAGTAACACACAAGGTTTGACTCGTCTATAAGTGTGTCTAATTTCTGGAGGCTTCAGCGATGTTAACATAAACGCCTTAAGTGAGGCTTATTATTTTAATTTGACCCCCCCCCCCGGGCAAAAAGTGCGAGCCCCCCCCCTGGACAAAAAGTGCGAGCCCCCCCCCCCCGGACAAAAAGTGCGAGCCCCCCCCCCCCACCCCCACCCCTGATATCCTGGGCGTGGCAGGCCCGGTGGGGATATAAGGCGGCCGGGCTGCACGCACTTCTCATTCCGGTCCAAAGCTCCCATACGGACAGGTTCTCTCTTGCACTTGAGATCTTTTATAACTTACTTCTTTCTTCACATTTATTCCTTTCATTTATTCCATTCATTACAATGGGTAAAATGGGACTTAAGCTGAAGAACTACCCATCAGCTTCAACCTCGGCCAACACGCCTTAGCCCTCATCGTCCTCCGCTCCGATCCTGGAATACCTGATGACATCACAGATTCTGAGCTTCCTGACGATGCCGCCGCCGCCGCCACCGCCACCGCAGCCTGCCTCGATGCCCAGCCTTTCACCATTGCCACCAACATTGGAAGAGGTTGGCGCACCTGCGGCTTCGGAAGAGGCTGGCGCACCCGCGGCATCTTCAAAAACCCCCAGCGGACGAGTCCTGATAGCCTCTCCAGCACTCTCTCTGCTATCGGACTCGGGATCGGAGTCTGCGGTGTTCGAAGAGGCGTCAAGGTCGAGGATAACCCCCTACAGCCGAACTAAGAAAATCCTATCCTACACCAAATCCCAATGTCCCTCACCTATATCCCCCATGCCACCTACACCAACCAAACCACCCCGTAAATCAATCTTCTCCCCCGAACTTCCCTCAATCGACCTAACCCGTTCACCTACCCCACCCAAAATTGTCTGCAGCCTACCTTTTGACCTTCCTAAACCTTCACCTCCCACCCCCATCCCTTCTAGCCACTAAACCGGAAGAGCTCCAAAACACTCCAGTAAAGCGTCCAACACAAAAACGTAAGCGTGTTAAACTCCCTGCTGGCAAGGGTAATAAATGCGATTACGTGTGGATGTCAAAAGACTTTGGGGTTCTTTGCTGTCAGAAGTTTGCTGTTTTAGATAAAGACCGTTGCCAAACGCACTTGAACACAAATATCAATCTTCCGAGAGTAAGACCCTACAGTCTTAACAACATTAGGTCTAAAACATCCCAACCCAGACATCCCCACAGTCCGCAACCGCTTGATATTAGAAGACTTAAAGTGGATGAAAAATATTATTTTATTGCTCAAACTTATGGAGCTTTTGATGCCAAAGTAGAAATCATTGTAAAAGGTGATGGCAGCCTTCATACAATGAAAGTACCTGTTCGGATGGTACAAAGACAATTTTTCATTCATAAAAAAGGCTATCTAATACGAAGGGAAGGATGCCAATCTGTGTGGGAAATGGATTAGGATGTAGGCCTACCAAAAGAAATTCCAAATTGTTAGGTTGTGTTGGACGATATTTAAAAAACAAAAATTCTTCTTCCAAATTATTTTTTCCAAATTTAGTCCTAACCCTCTTAAAGTAAGGGAGAGGAGTATTACACAAGTCAACTAATAAAAAAAAATACTTGACTTGTATAATACTTTAACCTGGCGGTGATGTAAAGTCACTGGGACAATCTCAAACCGTGTCCTTGAGGGTGAAGACTAAGTTACAAAAATCTTTAACAAATTAAAACCTACCTCCAAACACTTGTAGCTTGCTACAAGTGTTTGGAGGTAAAAATTTTTCAAAGTTTGAATGACCTTGACTCACATAAATTACTGTTTAAAATAAAGTGCTAACCTTACAACTAATGTTGTGTATCACGTGATACCCCCACTCTAACGCTCTTACCAAGCTCGTATGAGCCGTTCATTTGCTTCAGTCTGTTCCTGTGCTTTGTAATAAACATGTCACGGTACAATTACAAAGGTGGTGACTTCTTTATAGATCAACACAATGCTTGGGAAGTGCTAAACCGGCATAGAATGGAAGTTGAGTGTTTTATAAGACGAGATGGGTCTACATTTTATTTATGTATTATAAACAACCAAACTCATAAGTATGAACACTGGACAAAATCAATTATAACAACATAGATGAGCTGTTTGCTTGGGTGTTTGAGGTGTGTAAAGTTATTGAAGAAACAAAAATAATGGGTGTGCTAAAGGTATGTAAAACTGATGACCGGGAAGACTAAGCAAAATTACTTTTGCCCCCCCCCCCCCCACTGTGTGTTATCCCCACCACCAAAAACGGGTATATATAGGAGTGGTGATCAACCGTCCTCTCATTCTGCTTTACACCGTTAAGCTGAACACCACCATGTCTGCTATGAACATCCCAGCCTCTACCTCTGGCCCGGCCGCCTCCAACTCCAGCCCGAGCATTGGACCAATCCGATCGGGGCCTTCTTCAAGGAGTCGTGTCCGATTCTCCGGCTTTGGTCCTGTGAGGAAGGAGTTGCGAAGCAGCGGAGCTTCTCAACCAACCACGAGGGACGCATCAACTCAGACTCCACCAAACATCATCGAGTGGTACGACGAAGTCATAGAGCAAAGGGACAGAATGCTAGAGAATACTCGCAGTGAGCTACTTCATATCCGGAGTAAATGGGAAAAACTGATTAGGAAGTGTGAAAGCCTGTTGGACAGTGATGATAGTGAGGATGAGAGTGGATAGGTGTGTGGGTAAAGACTTGGACTGGGACTTGTGTGTATGTATGAATGTGTGCGTGAATGTGAAATACAGAGCGGGGGATAGATCACTCTGTGGCAATGGACTAACATGCCACTTAGTGATCTATCCCCCGTTCTGGTAATGTTTTTGGATGGCCTTGACCCACTTTACCAAGGTTAGCTAGTACCCCCACCACTGATAAGTGTATATATACGGGTATTGATGTGCAGTTTGGTTATTCTGCTTTGTATCGCTTAGCTGAATACCGCACTTCAACATGGCTTCCAACTGCAAAACTTCTCGGGCTTCTTCTTCAAGAAGGCGTGCTGCCAACGTTCTGCCTGCTACTCGTGGACCTGCTCGACCATTCCATAGCATAACTGTTGCTCGGGCAAAC
Organism: Neoaliturus tenellus; assembly: GCA_030545055.2. NCBI lineage: Eukaryota > Metazoa > Arthropoda > Insecta > Hemiptera > Cicadellidae > Neoaliturus > Neoaliturus tenellus. The sequence goes on along the minus strand of JAQYXR010000028.1, from coordinate 2,294 downwards.
GCTTGCAAAGCTCCAATGCTACGGACCTTGCTGGAGGTGAGCCAAGACGGACAAGGCTTGCTCAGTCCTGGTCAACGGCAGGAGCAAGAAAGGCGTATGGCGTACTTCAGGCTGCAGGGTGTAGTTCCCAGCTTGAAGTTAGGCGATCCCAGAGTAGCAAGCATCAACGAGGCAGCGGACTATATATCACACCTTCACAGTGTTTTAGAAGTAAAGGACCAACAAATTGAAAACTTAAAAGAACAATTGAAACAATTTAACTTTAATCCGGTGGAGTTTGTAGAAACGGTGATGAGTGATAGTGACGATGAAGGTAGTGAATATATATTAGGCATGTAATGAAAAGACAGGGACATGTGTGTGTGTGTGTGTATGTGTAGAATACAGAGCGGGGGATAGACTACTTTGCGGCAATGGACTAGCATGCTGCTTAGTGGTCTATCCCCCGCTCAAAGGGTACTTTAGAATGACCTTGACCCACTTTAAACGAAGGACAACCGGTTAGATGGTATAAAAGAGGGGGGTCTGTACATCCCGACTTCATTCTGCTTTGGACCTTCCAGTGGAACGCTAGAAAATGAGTGGATCACTGATCATTGGTAAGGAGTGGGAGTATGTAACCATAAACTATTTAAACTGTAGAGGGATGTTGAAGAAGGTGTATGATAATGTTAAAAGAATGGTTGTTGAAGAAGGTAGGGTAGTGATTGTAGCATGGAAGAAGAAGCAGTATACAGGACAACAAGTGAGAGCAAGTGACTTTGGGGGGAATAGTGTGTTTCAAATTGGACGAGCGAACTTGGTTAATTTGGACATTGTGTTTTGGGACTTGGAAAGGTTAATTGAAAATAGTGGCAAACATGGGGAACTCTTAATTGGCAGGGAGGACAGAGTATATGAGTAAGTGTAAAAGACTGGGGGGCTTATGTGTGTGTGTAAAGACTAGGACTTGTGTGGAATACAGAGCGGGGGATAGATCACTTTGCGGCAATGGACTAGCATGCTGCTTAGTGGTCTATCCCCCGCTCAAAGGGTATTATTGGATGGCCTTGACCTATATAAAGGTAGAGGAGGAATGGGTAATAGGAGGGGGAAATTGGTATATATGTAGGACTGATGAATAAAGCATTTAGTCAAGCATTTGTTTAGACACTATCAACAACAACAATGGAGAGCTTCAGTGTTGAGTTCATTCTCTTGGAAGAAGACATCAACGAAGTGGTGGAACTTATAGAGGATAAGACCAGCCAGGGCACATTGGAACTTGTGAATTGCGAACCGTTGGACAATGCCGCAATCGATAAGATTGCATATTTCATGATGCATTTGTATAACGAACAAACAACCAATATGGAGTTTGTGCAGTACCTTTATCAAAACCAAGTAAATGTGCGAGTGACAATTACTTGGTGGCAGTAATAATAAAGTGTAACATATGGATGTGGACTTGGATGTGGACTTGGACTTGAGTGTGGTCTGCGGAATAGAGCGGGGGATAGATCACTTTGCGGCAATGGACTAGCATGCTGCTTAGTGGTCTATCCCCCGCTCAAAGGGTATCTTTACGTGACCTTGACCCACATAAAATGTATAGTTGGTGGGGGTATAAAAAGGGCAAACCAATTGGATAGATACACCACTTTCATACCATGGCTCCACTTGACAACACCGTGTTCCATCGCGACAGAATTCTTTCAATTCTGGAGGTAATACCTGTAGAAGTTATAGAAGCAGAGGACCAACTACCTGCGGTTGATCAGGAAGAGGAGGAGGAAGAAATAATGGATATTGAAACGGACTCTGACGAAGCTGGTTCAACGGACAATGAAGTGGACTTGCACGCCTACGAAACATTAGAGTCATCATCTGAGTCGGAAATGGAATTCCAATTGGAAATTGAAGAAGAAGAAGAAGAACAAGACACTCCTCATCGTCCAATGGATAGGATGTTAGTTGCCAGAAGAATTATGTATTGTCATCGCTGCCTATTCCGTGATGAGGATGATTCCAACTCTGATGGTGATGTTTCACCTTTGTAAAAGCTTAAACAAAAAGTTAAAAAAGAATGTGAGCGGGGGATAGAGCACTTTGTAGTAAATGATGCTGCTTAGTGCTCTATCCCCCGCTCAAAATAATAATTCCATATGACCTTGACCTATATAAATTTTGCTCAAACAGACGTCTTTAAAAAAACTTGTACAAATTATTGAATCTAGACCAAATATCATCAATTTATCAAGCCTACTGATAAATTTATTACAAACGGTTGTGTAAAGGCTAAATTTAGCACATGA